>OY735205.1:55990660-56040660 GCA_963457665.1 Thysanoteuthis rhombus
GAATTTCGAGCATAGATAGAGAAAATACAAATATCAAAGGGATATTAAAACAAAATTGATTATTGAAAGGTTACGTACAATGAAATCAGGAATCTCTGCTCCAAATTCTGTCAATTTTAAAGGTGTGTAAGGATGTTAATTTTTTCTAAACGTTTTGGATGTATTTTGCACCCACAGTATATGTATGTATGTATGTACGTATGTATGTATGTATGTATGTATCAGCAGCAGTCATTTTAAGTCTACTACAGGATAAAGGCCTTTCCCATATTCTTCCATGACGACCACGATTGCGCTGATCTCTTTCTATCTCTGTCGGTCTCTGTTTGCCAGTGTTTCCATCTGTCTCTCTCTCTATATATATCTATGTATCTCTCGAACATATAAGTGAGAGTTCTCTGTTCATGCATTTGCCGGTCACGCTTCAAAATGTACCTAAACATGGGTTCAGCTCAACTAAAATTGCCATGCTTACTTAGTGAACCTGGGGGAAAGAGGTTTATAACAAAAACTTTCAAGAAAAATATTCTAAAAAGGGTTTTAGATGGGGTTCTATTTTACAGCGAAAGTTTAATGCCAAAGTGAAACCTACTTTTCGACCATAGAATACTTAAAGGGGTTTTAAAGTGAGTGGACCATCCTTTGAGGGGTCATAAGTGAAGGACACTTTTTTTCCTTAATCACAATTAGATTTTGAAGACCTGAGAAAAAAAGTATTTTTAAATGTTTTATTGGGGGATCTATCTATAATGTAATTATATTGTAAAAATGGATCCTTACTTTACGTTCAATATATACATATATACATATATATATATATATATATATATATATATATATATATATATATATATATATATATATATATATATATATATTTATTTATATATATATATATATGATGATGACTAAATTGAAGAATACCTTAACGAAAGTATATATAAAAATATTTATGGCTTCGGTTCAGACAAAACTAAGTTAAGTAAATACCTATTTATACTTGTATGAGAATTCATTTATATATATATATATATATATATATATATATATATATATATATATATATATATATATATATATATATATATATATATACACTACTATTCGTCCAAAAGCTGACTTGTCTCTGAAAACATCGACAATGATTTCAGTCTTTGCTGTTAGCTTCAAAAGAGTAGATTCCTCTCCCCCCACCTCCCTCCCTCTCTGCCTCTCTCTCCTTCTCCATAAGTAACAAAAATGATGTTTGTAGTATACGATGAAACAGAATTCGATGTGGCCTGCGAAGTGGGCGCAGATGCGCTGTCACATTATTCTAAACCTGTCTTCCTGCTAGCATGTCTCTGGGATGACTGTTTTGTTTCCTGTGGCTTCTTTTATCGTATTCGCGATGACCGATGAAAAAAAAAAGGAACAGAGAGTGTGTGAAGTCTTGTTTCCTTTTGGGGAACACTGCCGCCGAAACTGTCGTAATCCTTCAAGAAACTTCCCAGAAAGAAGTTTCGGTAAAGCGCATGTGTATGAATGGTAGTTGCGTTTCAATCGTGATGCAATGTCACGGAGGACCAACCACGATCTCACTGACCTCCAATGATGAAAATATAGAAAAAATCCGTCGCACAATCAATGAATATCGTTGAGAGACCATTGATGAGATAGCTGAAGAGTTTGGTTCATCTCGGAGCTCACGTTAGTGAATGTTGAAAGAAGTGTAAATCTCCTCGCCAATTGTTGGTGAGTGTGTTCCCCTCTGGATGTCGCGTAGATGTTGCACGAAACGAATAAAGTATCCGAAGAATTGGAATGAATAACAAATGAATTGATGGATATGGAATATCTTTGAATTTGTTTATGTACATGTATTGTATAATACACACATACCCCGGGAAATATTTGAAAATCCATGACTCATTTTCTCACAGGGGTTTAAAAAAACAAACAAACAAACAATCGTTTGAATGAGTGCCACGATTCAACGGACCAAGTATAGAATGATCCACAGTTTCTTTCCAAATTCATGAGCAGATATGAGTTATATATAAACACATATGTATTCATTTATATTTTTATAAATAGCGCTATTCGTCGAAATGCCGATTTGTCTCTGAAAACATCGACAATGAGTTCAATCTTTGCTGTTAGTTTCAAAAGAGTAGGCCCCCCTCTCTCTCTCGCTCTCTCTATATATAAGTATATATATGACTAATCCAGTTACCAAGACAACCCAATATAAATGCATATATATGTATGTATATATATATATATATATATATATATATATATATATATATATATATATACATATACATATATATATATATATACATATATATATATATTCTAGAAAACTTTACAAGTCTAAACACTAAACATATTTGAATAAATTTTTTCAATTTATTTTGAGTCTTTTCAATCGCGTATTTCTCAATATCTAATTTATTTCTCTCTCCCCCTCTCTCTCTCTCTTTCTATATATATATAAATATATATATATATATATATATATATATATATATGTGTGTGTGTGTGTGTGTGTGTGTGTGTGTATATATATACTAATCTATCGACCAGGAGGATTCAGTGTTAATGTATGTATTCATATATGATTTGAATATATAGGTTATACCATACTTCACGCTGTGTGCTATTTCATTTTGGGTATTATCATAGTGCACTGTATATGGATATTATTTTATACTACTTATCATTCAATTTTTTTGACATACAAGGCTTACTTACGTGGGTTTCCAAAAAAACACTTTTTAACAATGGAATATCAGTAAGTATAACGACGGAAGTAACTCGTTATTTGTGTCAATTCTCTTTCTCTCTCTCTCTCTCTCTCTCTCTATGTATAAATGTGTGAGTGTTTTATTCAAACTTTACCACAGAAATATATATATATATATATGTGTGTGTGTGTGTGTGTGTGTCAGTGGGAATGTAAGTTTATATCTATATAATGGTAATACATACATTAGCACACCTTACATGGTGGCTCTGATACCGTTAAAAAAAACTGCTCAAATCTGTGTCTGCATCTTCTAACAATGTGCACTTGTAACTGCTGACGATAGGGTTGAGCTCCAAAACATGTTCAGATATTACACAATTATAATAAAGGTTCCATATACACTAGATACTCCAGTCCTGACTCAATCTAAATACTATATATATATATATTGAAACTGCTTGATCACTGAACTAATTGTGTATTTATTTGAGCTGGATACCAGGTAAAACACCAAGATATCAAAGGCAGCCAGTTTTCTTCTAACTTGAAAATCAACAAATAATTCATTTGTCTATTTCATAAACTAAATCTAGAAAATCTCTCTCTCTCTCCCCCTTCTGTCTATATTTCTCTTTTTCTAATGATACAAATATCACGAAGCATTATGTTCGTGTATATATATATATATATATATATATATATATATATATATATATATATATATATATATATATATATCCCCTTCACACTTCATTTATATATATATAAATAAATAAAATATGGATCATACGTATATCATTTTAGTCGCATACATACATACATACCATGTATACGTGGATATATATATATATATATATATATATATATATATATATATATATATATATATATGTGTGTGTGTGTGTGTGTGTGTGTGTGTGTGTGTGTGTGTGTGTGTCTATATCTGCTCACAATTCCGTAAATGTTTTTTTTTTCATTCTACCATTGGTCTAGAAAACTTTACAGCTTGAAGAACTGAACATTTTTGAAGAAGTTTTTGGCATTTCAGTCAGTAATTTCCAATATGTTATTGTAATTCATATAATTTTTTCAGTGGTTTTTATGCTTCACGCAGGATTAGATTTCTGTGGCCTAAAATTTTCACGTTTAATTGTTTACCATGTAACCATTTCAATGATTTAAAAGCAAACAAGTTATATCAACATGGCTCCCCAGCAGTATATATATATATATGTATGTTCTATCCTTCAAGTTACAGATGGGCCACTCCCACTAGTCTTCAGATTCTGTATATAAGTGAGATTTTCTTGTAAGGGACAAATTATAGTTGTATTGACAAACAGATATTTTGATGAAATTTATTTCATCAGAAGTTTGTATGTGTTGTGTATTAAAAATAAGAAAGTGGGTGATTATCGGATGTCTCAAATACACATTAAGGCAACAGTTACTGACAAAACAAACCAATTACATGTATTGTTCCCGTTAAAAATGACCAGCCAAGTTAAGTATAGATACATTATACAAATATGTCTTTTAGTATAGAGGTATAAATTGCAAGAAGAAATAAGAATACATAGAATAAAACTGAATTTTAGTAATTTTCAACAAGTCTCAATATGTCTTGGTTAAGAAAATTGGAACAAAAAAGCAACTGAATCGGGTAAAAAACAATATCTCCCATACACATTAGTCCCACATGTGAAAAATTAGAGGTGTCCATATCTGTTTTCTGTTTTACTACGAAGACATCAGCAGTAGAAAATGTAGTTGCGGTAGAAGTGAGCATGCAGCCACTCAGTTGTTTGGCAATTGTGTACACGAACATATAGACAAAAGATTTGCTTCAAACCCTCCTTATATATCTGTCCGTTTTAGCGTAACAGAAAACAACAAATAAATCAACGGGCACAAAAGGCATTTATATGATGGAACTAACACAGCACTTGTACCAGGGAAAAAATATTTATTAATGCGTCGGCGCCTCAGTCTAGGATCAGAGTATCTGTGCTCTGCCTAGGATCGAAGTGTTGCTCTACTGTCCACAGCCTATAATGATGGTGTAGTATCAGTGCACTCACTAAAAAGTGTTACACACGCACACACACACACACACATACATATATATATATATTAGCTTTTATAAGTAGATTATGTGAATATTTCTATAAGCTATTTTGTAACCCGATTTACTACCGTATACGCTCGTGCAAACATATATATATATATATATATATATATATATATATATATATATGTGTGTGTGTGTGTGTGTGTGTGTATGCATATGCTGTTTTATACGCGACCTACTCTTTAAAATCAGGCTTCATTTTCAACTAGACATGAAATTAGAGATATTTCTTCCCGTGATTCATTTGGTATATCTCCTCGTGGGTTGTTTTTTTTTTTGTTTTTTTTGCAGTTGTTGCATATGTTTCTTCGACTTGAAAGACTGTAATTCTATATTTCAAATTTTAGACAAACAGCGGCAAACGAAGCTGTTGGAATACCTTATTAAGATAGCTGATACGAATAATTTCTTTTCTTCTCTTATTTTTCTTTCTGCACGTGACTATGTCGATGTCCGCCACTGAGTTATATTCTATTGACAATAATAAAGTTAGAAAATTGCCGAATTCAATCTGTGCCAATTTCCCGATGGAAAATATTACGAATGGTTGATTTATTTTTTTTTTCGATGAAGTTACCTTTATTCCGTGTTGGCCTCTGCATTGGTGCAAGTGTATATTTATGGATTTGCGAATTTCTATTATTTATTTTCGAGAAAAATCGCTTATGATTAACCGAAAATTTTCAAATTTCATTTTTTTTTTTCACCGTCGACTAAAAATGTATTTCAGTTTTGTTACCTGCTCACTAAGATCATGTAGCTTCTGCATAGAGCAATGGTTAGTGTACAAGTCTCCCAAGCCATAGACAGGGGGCTAATTCCTCATGAATTCACTCTCACGCCCAAACTGAATTTATCTAGAAAAATAGGAATTAAAACATTGCTATTATCAAATTGGTCAAAAATTAGTTTTTTGTTTGCGATGGAGTGGCATTAGGAGTGTATAGTTAAAAGTTAAAAGTAACTCAATTTAAAAATATAACTCTTTTATTGTATTTTGACAACCGTAATATCAGCATACATTTTTTTTCAAAAATATCAAAATTGGGGTATTTTATTTTCATATTTGTAATATCGAAGATAGGAGACAGTGGACTACATTTTAGGCTTATTAAGATGTATTTATTGAAAAAAAAAGGTAAAAATGGGATTCAAACAAAAAAAAAAAAAGATTTGTGCAGCTTGCAGAGAGAGTACCATGAGGGATCGAACGTGTCAGAAGTGGTTTGCAGAGTTTTGCAATGTTCCAACATCTGGTTGACCATTTGAGGTTATTAGCGATCAAATCAAGACATTACTTGACAATAATCAATATTGCACACAAAATATGCAAATCGAGTGTTTTAAAACGTTTGCTCCAGCTTGATTTTGTTTGTCGTTTTGATGTGTCTTTCGCACAGATTTAAGGAGAAAAACTCACTGGACGTACGATTTCCGTTTGTGTTTTCTGAAATAATTCATAACGGACAATCAAAAGTGGATTCTTTACAACTGTGTGGAACACAAGAGATCACGAGGCAAGTAGAATTAACAAGCACTAACCGTATCAAAGGCCGGTCTTCGTCCAAAGAAGGTGATGCTGTGTACATAGTGAGATTGGAAGGGAGTTCTCTATCAAGTCCTTCCGGATAACCGGGAAAATACTGCTACCAATTAGATAGACATATTGAAGACAGCAATCGACGATAAGTATCTTGAATTAGTTAACAGAAAGGGCGTAATTCTACATCAGGATGCCGTTAGACCGCACTTTTCTTTGGTGACTAGACAAAAATTGTTCGAGCATGGCTAGGAGATTTTCTCTTGCCCGCCATATTCACTAGATAGAGCTCCCTCGGATTACCATTTATCCCATTCTTTACAGAATACCGTTAATACAGTTCTTTACCGAACACTCTTAAAGAAAAAAATGCAATTATCTAGAAGACTACAAAAGGTACCTGGGGCAGTTCTTTGAGAAAGATAAACGGTTCTGGACCATGGAATTATGAAATTTCCTGAAAGATGGCAGCAGACGGTTGGATAATATGTTGTTCAATAAAGTTAATATTGAAGATAGAATATTAACCGAACGAACTTTTTACGTCACTCAATATTACTCTGACGATATTATCGGTCGTAGGGAAATGGTTAATATGTAAATCAAGCCAGTAACTGTGTGAGAGTTTACTCCCCACCAGATGCTATATAGAAGTTGGATAAATCGAATGGATTATCGTGAGGATTAAAATAAATAATGAATGAATTGATTCAGGTAAAGTACCGGTAAATTTATTTATGTATAAGTAAGAACAAAGAAAACCCAATAATACTAAAAAGAGAGGCATAAAATCACTGTATTCTCCCGATAGTCACCTATAGAGCTGAAAAATGGAACCTTACCAAACCCAAAAGCCATGTAACGCATACAAGAAAGAGTCAGTTCAGTACATTAGGAGTTTGGGATAGCATAGTTTCCTATAGAAATCTCAAATGGCAATGGACCGCTGAACATTGGAAATCACAACGTGGATCCTTAGAAATGACATACAAAACCGTGGCCAGAAAAATATGAGATGGCGTGACGAACTAGATGAGTTCAGAAAGTATTATCTCAACGACGCCCATGATAGAGATGTCTGGCAAGTCCTGGGCAAAGTATGTGAACAACAGCGGACGCTGAAAGGCTGCACGTGCGGAAATATCCGTCAGGATTTCCAATCTGAATTATTTCTGACTCAAACGCTCAATATTACTAGTGATAAAAAAAGTTGATATTCTAAGTTATCTAGATATGAAGGATGCCAAGAGAGGAGAGAACAGAACAGAGCAGAAGAGATCTCGGTGTAGCAACTCAGTGCCCTTAAGGCTGGCTGCGGCGTCTGTTGTGCCTGTCCAGGTTTCCCATGTCGCAAGTTTCTATTGACTCAGCTTGCGATATTTGAAATAGATTTAAAGAAGACAAGCTCCCAAAGTGGCGTCACTCGCTTCACCATTTCACCTTTAACTTGGTATTCGAAAGCGGTTACCCATCTTGGTACTGGCCTGACACGACATGGCTTAACTTCGGTGATCATCCCAAGAACCGACATGATTTAGCTATGAGTCCAGATTTGAATATGATAAGACTGAAAACTTGGTTTTGACTTGTTTATCTCGTATATATATATCATTGTATATCATTGTCTTCTCGTGACAATAATAAACTAGAAGCACTCAGAGAGAGCACATCTCTGTCAACTATCGTAAACTACATGAAAAATGAACGAAAATCAGTTCATATGTAGCTACGATACAGGGGAGGTAACAATCCAAGTTCTGGCAAAACATCTCTCAAATTAGAAAAAAATCCTGGATTACCCCAAAGTTTAATCAATTTTCCCTAAGTTAGTGGTCCACTCCCCTCCTAATGCCATAAGAATTCCTTGTGAACAACTGGAGATATCGTGCAGACAAAAAGAAAACACATGATTTCCATATTTCGGACTATTGTCCTGATACATGAAAGATATTTCTCAATTGCAAAAAAAATTCCTTGGACTATTCCAAAATTTATTCTTCCTCAGCTCATGGCGAACTCTTCCACAAAATTTCATGTAAATTCGTGGAGTACTTTTGGGGATATTGTCTGGACAAACAAACATAGGTAAAATGCATTTACCTATCTCGACTTGGTTGATAGAAGTAACAATAACTGTATATGCCAACACATAATGTGTTGATATATACATGGTTGTTATAAACTGAAAATTCTTTATATCGGTGAACTCAGCGTTTTTTTTTCTTCGTATAACCACGAATAATTAATATTATTAAAAATATTGCTGGGTCTAAATTTGGTGTCACATTCGCCCAGTTCTACAAACCCTATAATTTTAATGTGTAGAAACAGCGTCGGCAAAAATGATTGTTATTTATACGTAGTTGAATATATGCACTTACAGATAGTCATGTTCATTTTGCGCTGCCAACAAACGAGGTGTGGTCATTGACAACACGGCCTAACATACGGGACAAGGGGTGCCTGGTTCGCGTAAGCAGAGTTCAAACAGGCGGGGTCCATTTTGATTCAGACTTGTTTACAAAAAACAGGACGCCATTACGAGTCGCTTGATTCAATTCAGACAGCGAATCAAATTTCAGTAAATGATCCTTCGTTCTTTGACCTCTGCTCATTATTTGATTACTCAACACAGGTCGTTGAAATTCGGGCTGAGTCCCGGCTTTGTGCAGGATGTGACCTGTGGTTTTTATTTGTTCACAAAATAAGCATCGTAAAAAGGGATGTTGTATCAAACTAAAAAAAAATGTTAGCTGGCCCTTCCTAGGAGAAGAAAAGTAGTCACGCTATATGACCTTTGGGAATTAAAAAAAAAGGGTGTTGATCATTTGAAAAAATATGATACTGATATGATCTCTTAAAGTCAGCCTGCAGGCATTGGTATCAGAGTAAACAAAATTATAACCCAGCTCCTTTGGTGTATAGGACTCATTAGAATTGTATTCCATATTTGATCAAGGGAGTATATGTTAAAATACAATACAGCTGCCCTCTCTTTTTTCACTTCTAATTGTTTCGTCCTAAGTGGCATTAAGTTAACTTACCTTAGCAGAGGCGTAGCTAGACATTTAGGAGGTGGGAGGAGTTGGCGTTTTGAAGAGCCCCCCTCCGATATTTAATGGGATTTGTCAGTAGAAATGCAATAAAGAAACTATTTATAAAGCTTTTGAGGACCCCCTCCATTTGGGGTCTAGGGCGTTTTCGAAATGACGTCCTCTCTTCAGCTTCGTGTCTGTACCTTGAGGTAAAGCATCCCGTCTCCCAAAATATAGCTCCCAAAGGAGTATGATGGCCAGTGACGAAGTCCTACTTTTAATTACATGCGTCTGCTTGGTGATAGTTGCTAGTCTTGTCCGGTCAAGACCATGACTTTATACCAACAAGTTTGACGACCCGTTTGGTAGGGTTCAAGTCCACCAGTGATACTTCCATCAACAGCTTAGAATGTACTCTAAGAGCTGCTGGGTCCACAAGGAGAGTCTTTGCTAGTACCCAGAATGGAAATCAGGACCTTCTGCGAGAGAGTCAGATGTATTAACCATTACACTTCCCGATCGAATCCGTCCGTACCTGAGAACAGAGATAAATACAGAGGCGTAGCTAGGGAATTGGGGGTATTTAGGGGCCTTTGGTTGCTCCTTGAAAAGCCCCCTCCAATATTTAATGAGATCTATCGGTAGAAATGGGATGTGAAGCCTTTGAGGACCCCCTCCATTCAGGGACTGGGGCATTTTCGAAACAGCGTGCCCCCTTCAGCTATGTGTCTGAACCTTAGCACAGGGATGTGTGTGTACTTTGGGGGCACAAGCTTCTAATTCGGGCTCGAACACTGACGATACCCAGCCCAGAGTATTTACAAATATTAACTCACCATCACAGTCCATAATTGAACAACTACGGCGTCAGAATTTGTAAAAAAAAAAAAATCCATAAAAAATAAAAATGGTCACAATAAATTCTATCTATGTCATCACTGGCATTTTCCATTGGTAGACATCAAAAACATCTAAAAACATCTAGTTTCTTACGTATGTAAGCAGTGTAGTACTGGTTATCTATCTCATCTTTGCCAATCAATTCACAAATGTCTTGAGTTAGATCCTCACTGAATTCAATGGTAATGTAGCTTTGTAGAAAGTGTTTGCTGAGTTCAGTTAATGACCATATGTACTTATTTACTTATATATGCATGAATAGATTCATAGAACCGAGACGTATGTGCTTGCAAACATATATCTAGGTAAACAAATATGCAGACAGTATAACGTAGAAATCAAAACTGCATATCACAGTTAGTAGTTTTACATTTCCACAATCAGGTAAAACTGCACCAAGGAACCCCAGTCTTAAGTGCAAACTAGCTGAAAAACGCCCCATCTGAGGGTCACCAGAATTGTTGACTCGAAGAGAGACTTTGACTCAGTGGAAATCCCCAAAGTCATTGATGCTATTTTACAACAAGGCGTAGACCCCACGGATGTTGGAGTTTTGCAACATATCTATCGACACATTAGTTCCTTTATTGGGCTACATAAAAACTCTGGGCTCTTTCAGCTCGAAAAAAAAGGGGAGGAGAAGCCGATACTTACTCCTTCCCCAACTATTCATTGCTTGCCTCGAGATGATCTTCAAGAGTTTACATTATGGAAATAAAGAAATCAGAATAGACGGCGAGTACTTAGGTAACCTCAGATTTGCTGACGACATCATCCTTTTTGCTGAGAATCTTCACAACCTCTTGATAATGCAAGACTAACTGAATGGACAGAGCAAGAAAGTTGGACTTCACATGAACTTTAGTAAAACAGATGTTATATACAACAAACACGTTGAAGGCATAACGATAAGAATCAATATATAGAGCCAAAGAAAGTGAACAAATACATATATCCAGGACAACAAATATCCATGTAAATCCTTAAAAGAAGACAAAAACAGGCGAAGCATCATTCGAGGTTGGAAAACTTAGCCTTTCAAAACAATAAAACTCCATTAGTTCTAAAATGAAAGGTCTCAAACCATTGAATCCTCCTGATAGTCAACTATGAAACTGGATAATGGAACCTATCAGAAAGTTTGGCCCTCAAACTGAGAACAATGCAAAATGCACAGGAGAGAGTCATCCTCAATATCGCATGGAGATATCACGACAGTACATTAATTTAGGAAGAAGGGTCAAATACAGAAACCACAAGAAAGCTCACAAGGTAGTGGTTTGATAATGTTTCAAAAATGTCAACTGCTAGACATCACGACTCACAATGTGAAGCCCGAGAGATCATATGCAAAACTGTTGCTGGCAAATTATTAGATATATTAATAGAAAATAAGAAAGCTTGACAATCTAGAAAGAATTGGTTCCACGACGTCCGTAATAGAGAGGTCCGTCGAATCTTTAAGAAGGTCTATATCCAACGATGGATGCTAGAAGGCTGCTGCTATTGTGTGTATATCAAAGAGAAAGTGGTAGACTAATTTAACATTATATTTACATTGTAAATAGAACCCCCACTAAAATCCTTACATTTTTCTCTCAAAACTTTTTACTCTGAAAACATTCGTAAAGGTCCACTGAGTATGCATGCCAAATTGGTTGAGCTGCGCCTATGTTCAACGAAAGGTTACACACAGTATCTATCAGAACCAGTTGGTTTAAAAACATTGGCTGAGGTTTCTTTAGAGTGTAATATAGCCTGATGATCCCGAGAACATGATACTATGTTGCAATATTCTCTATCCTAGATATCAAGAACTATTTTTATACTTAGCGCAATCTTCGAACAGTAATCAGAACAAATATAGATATATACATATATATGCCTTTTGGTGTTTCCTAGGGCATATAAGTATCAGTGGCGTATGGTGCTTCATGTCTTGGGTGTGCTCTGTGATACAGATGCATAAAAACGTAAAAATACTCTGGTACCTGTAAGAAGCGATGGAGAGTGCTTTTTTGGCACGATGGCCCCAATTGTAGAAATTAGAGAATTAATGGAGAACAGGATATGAATTGGACACTATTATTAGCGGATAATTGTGTCCAATCCTACTTGTGTTTTTCTTTCATTGATTACCGCATTTCTTTTTATTTGTGTGCCGTTTATGGCACCGCATTAGCAAGGGTGTGAAACTTTACAATTTTCAATCGGGATCACTTTCTCTATAGTCTATCAAAAAGGCATCCAATAGATACTAAATACTTTTACGTTTTTGTGCACCCGTAGCACAGAGCACACCCAAAATACAAAGCACCATATGTCACAGATAAATCTCTCTCTCTTTCTCTCTCCCTACATATATATTTATATATATATATATATATATATAGAATCCATTTTTCTATATATTTGTTGTAGTTTTATGTAATTCTGCATGTCTGCTTGCTGTTTTCATATCTGTTTGAAAGTCATTTCTCTCTGGACAGCCTAAATTACTGGACGTACAATCACGCAGCTTCAAAGGCAATTAATAGACCGACACAACTTCGGAACTCGCCTCATTTCCCTTGCAGTTCATTCTGCCATAAACACAAATCGGGCTTTATGGCAGCTCAAATACGACAACCGCACGTCATGAACATTAAAGATTCGGTTGATTTGCTACTTTATTTCGACCGGCCCCTTCCCCAGTAGCATTTATTTTGCAATAAGCACAACCTCGCCGCTTCTCATACCAGCATTAAGTAGCTTCATCAATGATAACTTTGGTACGATTAACAATCTACTTTCTGAAAACGCAACTCTCCTTTCGTTGATAATTAGCAACCTCTTCTTCGGCCATAACTAGGTCACGAATGTCCCTGGTGGTAGCTCAGTGACTAGACCTTTGGAATGATGGATTGAAGATTCGCTGTTCGATACACTGTTCTGGATTATTGTGTGAGGCAATCTAAACGAAAGTGAAGAGAAATATTCGTAAATCGGATAAGTGAATCACCATAATACGTTCGTGTACCAGAATAAATATTGACAGTTTCTAGTAAGACAGTTCGCGCATGTACCAGAATGATTCTCTAAAAAAGATATCTAAAATCATCTAAGGAAAATAAATCTTTTATTTAAAATTATATTAAGAAAATAGATATTTTATCTGAATTACGCAAAAAAAATTTTCATATCTAAAATTATCTCAGCCAAGTAAATATTTTATCTAAAATGGTCCAAAATGACCACAGAGCAATTCATTTTGAAAAGAACGTCAGAAGCACATTTAGATAGTGCCAAGTGGTGTACTTATGAAAATTGTCAAGGCGGTGGCCCTCAAAATGAGAGCACCTGGAGACAAACACAGGCACACAAACAGGTATCTGAAGAGAGAAGAATCTGTAGCCCTCTTGGAAGGTTGGTCAGGCCATCGGTGGGGCTACATTGACTCAATGATAAAATTGTTAAATAGTCATATCGTATGATAGTTGGCAGAAATAAATTTTGATGATTGTTGCATGGTCGGAGAAAACATTTTACGCATCCTTCCATATCACGACACTCACTTTTCCCTAAATCATTTTTTCCTCTCTGGAACAATGGACTTTCAAAGTTAAAGATGACCATTTTACTGATGAACATATCACTTCCCCACAATTTTAAACAGTTCTTATCCATTTAGTTTTGATTACATGTCCTTACGTTTGGATTATTATTAATATTTAGAAGATATATTTTCTGTATTGGTTCTACATTTAGTATACGTATTGCCCAAGCGAGTGGCCTATAGAAAAGCGCTGTCGATAGTAGTATATACGTGACTACATGTAAGCAACATCTTGCCCAGGATACTTCATTTGCATATATTTTATATAAAATGCAAAATAATTAAATACAATGATAAGAAATATCAAAGATACACATGATTTATCGTACTGTCGATTCAACTAATTCTTGTCAACAATCTATTGATACTTGAGTGAATCAATCGAATATTGCCAAAAAATATCATTAATTCACCTACAATATAAAGCCAGCATATAAAAGAAGTGGATATCAATTATCAGCAGCAGTTTTGGTAACTCATCCTTACCTGAGTTCAATCAGTAAGAGGATTTAATTACTTTTTTCAAATATTACAGAATACAATCACGTTTTAAAACGTAAAAATCATAAATGAAATTGGGTTTGATTATATATTTACATAATATTTCTCTGCCTGCTTCGTTGTTCAGTTATGTAACCGTGAAACAGTAAATGTCAGTAAATGTTAGTAAAATTTTAAAAAATATATACTCACCATCACTATCTCTAAACAGACAAAAGGGACGTCAAAATTTCAAGTCATTAGATAAATTTCATCGAAGAATAAATATGGTCAGAATAATTTCTATTCATGGCATCACTGGTATTTCCCACGGCAAACAGGTAAAGTAGAATGATAAATATCTAGAAACATCTACATCTGGGATAATCTAGTCATTATTGATATATAATCGTCAAAATAAAATCCCCAAAAGATCAAAAGATTTTTTTTCCCCAAAATATATATTTTTTTCTTTTAGAAAGGGTCTTGTAGAGTACAAGGCAATGTCTATAGACCAAACGGTATGACCAGGAGCACTGCAACACACAAGCAAACACACATATAGTTGTTCAATAATTTGGTATTGTGCCCCTCTTAAAAGGGGAAAATTTACGTTTCATAAACGGTTCTCTTAACTTCATCAATACGTTTTATATTGGACAAGATAGATAATATATTTTGGTTTCAAGTAAGCAAATTATGTCTTCTGAGAGGTGATGGTTGTGATTTTTTTTCAAGTCGATCTTTGGATTAAGTTCCAATATTTTGTTCTGTTCACTATTTTCCTCGTGTAGAAACCGTTTACATAGGTTCAAGTTTAAGTTGGTCGGGATGGTTGGCTATGTATGTATCACGCAAACAGGCCGCATCAATTGAGCTAGAGGGCTGAAAATTTCAACATTTACTCCATATTATGCCTTTTTATTTTAAATTTCGCCTGCTGAATATTTTTTAGCGGGAAAAATGTTCCGTTTACAATGTAAGTTTATGTTAAATTAGTCCTTAGTTTGCACTCATTTATTTCTTTCGAAAAATCCAGACTTTTTATTGATTACTGCCCGATTTAAGGCGAGATAAT
Source organism: Thysanoteuthis rhombus (assembly GCA_963457665.1). Taxonomy (NCBI): domain Eukaryota; kingdom Metazoa; phylum Mollusca; class Cephalopoda; order Oegopsida; family Thysanoteuthidae; genus Thysanoteuthis; species Thysanoteuthis major. The sequence goes on from OY735205.1 coordinate 56,006,154, forward strand.
CAACTTATTAATTGATCAACCCTTCTCCCAATATTTTAATCGATCACCCTCAACATAGCATGTTGCTGTGACATATCGGTCACATGACAGTTTCTATTGATTGACTAAACTGACCTGATACTGTTATTGTTTAAAAAAAGAAAACTAAGGAATTTGATTTCATCAAACTTGCTTAAGGGCCAAAATTCGGTGGCCATTAGGGTCGATGTCTAACCACTTTCTGCTACATCCCCGCTCTTCCTCATTTCTCTCCCCCTTTTACTTTTATCTTTAATGTAATATTGTATTTTACCTTAATCCTAACTTGCACCATCTTCTATTTTTCTCCCCAATCCCAAGATGATGGGTAATCAACCAATACATGCCCCATTAGTCACTTATGGAGCTGAAACACAGAACTTAACCAAAAGATTGACCCCTAGGAATCCTGAAAAGTGTACAAGAGAGAATCACACTCAACATCGCGTGGAGATATCAATTAACTGCACAGCATATTAGACGAAAAAAAACCCCAAAAAACAGGAGTCAGAGATATCATAGGAACCATTACAAAACTCAAATGGCAATGACCTGGTGATGTTGCAAGAAAGGCAGACAACTGCTGGACATCACAACTTACAGCCTGCATCCCAAGAGATCATATGTGAAACTGTGTTCAGCAAAATATGAGATGGCGTGACAAACTAGACGAGTTCATAAAGCATTAACTCAACGACGCCCATGATAGACATGTCAGGCGAATCTTGAATAAGATCTATGTGTAACGATAGACACTGAAGGGCTGATGATGACCACTGACCTTCACCATAATCGTCCCATTTTTATCTCTAATTTATCTTTGTATCTCTCCTTAATCTCGACCTGTCAATCATTTTACTTTTCTCTCTAATATTTCCTTCTAACCAGAGTCATAAATGGGGCAGGGGAATTTGAAAACGCCCTTAGGCTCCCAAAGCTTTATGAATAGTTGTTGACCTACAACCTAACTTCTTTATTGTTATTATTATTATTATTATTATTATTATTATTATTATTATTATTATCATTATTATTATTATTATTATTATTATTATTATTATTTGGAATCTCACACCAGTTACCTGGTGGTAACCGCTGGAGTTTGAGTGACAGCAAGTCTCCTCAAGTCTCCAGCCCTCCTCTCCTAGTGCTCATAGGTCGCAGTAATTCTGCGATTTACAGTTTCACACCGGTTGCCCATGTTGTTATTATTATTATTATTATTATTATTATTATTATTATTATTATTATTATTATTATTATTATTATTATGCAATCTCATACCAGTTGCCTGGTGGTTACCATTAGGTAAATAGGTTTATTATATTCCTAATAATACAATAACTATATATTCATACATGTATGAATTGGATAAATGATAATTCATCCTTCCAGATCAATTAGGTGATAGTGCATCTCTGTTTGTTGCTAACATTCATTTTTCATCAAATCTCACTAAATAGTGGAGGGGTTCCTTCAAGGAACCAAACCCCTTCTGGCACCGAAACCATTAGCTATCTCTAGCTTTGCTATAGCCTGTAACTCTCTTTTATCCTAACGTGTAGCACCATTCATTTTTATTTTTTTCTGCCATTAATCTACCTCTCATCCGCTCTGGTAAAATATTCCTTAACGAAATCTTTCAACGCCTCCATCGGCCTCTCCCTCTTCTACTTTCCCCGCTCTTGTAAAACCAATCAATTATTTTTTTCTGCAACCAGTTCATTAAACCACATGACCTTCAACCCACGTTTGTTCTTGCGTCTTTCAAATCTTTCAGTTATTTTTCTCCTTTTTATTCACTCTTTCTTTACTTCGTGATTCTTTTCCGTCACCTTACTCTCCTTTGCAAAAGTAATCTCCTCCTCTCCCATTCAATCTTAATGTCACCCTCCTACCTCTCACTCTCTCTTCCCATCTTTGAGTCACCCTCTTATCCCTCTCTCATTCCATCTTTACGTCACTCTCCTAATCTCTCGTACCTTCATTCACCTTCTCAATCATGTTTTCCTCTTTCATTAATTTATTAACCCACTCTTACTAATTTATTTAATCACGTCAGTACTTTCACTTTCATTTTCCCCTCATTCTCTCTCTTTGCCGTATCTATTTGCAATCATTTATAAAATTTGACTCGACACTTGATTTGAGCATAATTAACACTAGCAGCGTTTAAAGTAATGCAGGGTTAGCAATCGCCGTTTTTGAGCGCTCAAGATCAGCCGTAATGACAAACGAACAATGACAATTTACTACCCGACCGGCGCTCGTAATTTGCCTTCAGCTTTATAATTTATTTATTTGTGCCGAGTGCATAAGTGCCAATGCTAAGTCTTAATTGTTGTTTAAAATCTGATCACCTGCTAATGACTTAGCAATCTAATAGTTATTTTACCGACGTATTTTGATGTTTTGATTATTGCATCCCCCTTCAAAGCACATACTAGCAAACATATATATATATATATATATATATATATATATATATATATATATATATATATATATATATATATATATGGATGTGCTTGAGTCTGTGTAACACATACTCATAGCTTCACAGACAAGCACAAATATACACATATACTCATATATATATATATATATATATATATATATATATATATATATATATATATATATATATATATATGTATATATATATATATATATATATATATATATATATATATATATATATATATATATATATATATAATTAATATCAATAATACTTCTTTATTCAAAAATAAACCGTGATAAAAAAAGTGCAGTTGAAGTTGATATATTCAGTATTTAATTATTTTTCTTAAATTAAAAGTGCTCAATGTATTAATAATACAATATAAAGCAATATTTACTCATGATTAGACTATGGTTAAGTACTACGTCCTAATGGAAATTTTAAAATTAAAACTGGAAATATTTCACCAGTCTTGATAAATGGATGAACCAATAAACCTGTTTCGGGTGTTTTCTCTCCATAATTCTAAGTATGTACATATATATATATATATATATGTGGATCGGGGATTTATGTGTAACTAGATATATCGCTTAAATTTAGCCTCACTCACCGTCCAGTTCCGTAGCTCAGATGTATGATATCGGTCCCCGGGTATGAAGCGAAAGTTTCAATCCTGCCACGCTGTACTGGATGGATTAATGGAAAGTCTGTAGCCACACTGAAGAGATGTTATACACTGAAACAGCTGTCTGTGGATGACACAATAATATATATGAATATGTGCGTATGTGTGAATATACTTCTGCTTGTATACATGAAATTATATGCTTTGTTGAATTTCACAAAAAAATCTAGCTGATAAGGATCCTCGATTTTTTTTGAGCTGACAATACGTCAGAAAAGAGTGCCTACTCTAGCGAACTGAAGACAAGGACACATTGAAACATTCAGGGGTTATGCTTCCCTATTGGCCAATGCATACCAATTAATTGACGTATATGAACTGCATTTCAACTTACATGAGCCCAGTGTCGTTTAATAGCCATATAAGATTCTGGGATAAAGCCAGGGTCACAAGCATCGAGGCAATGCTGCAAAAGACCCACGGGCGATTGGCGGACCACGTGGCAAGGATGGAGGATCATCGACTGATAAGGATCCTCATTTTCGAAGAACTACACCATGGTCAGCGAAAGAGCAGTCCCCAAACAGAGGAGGGACCCTGGATAGAACCCTCATCTCCTGCGGCATCAATCGCTGCCACTGGACAAAAGAGGCAGCAGAGAGGAATGCATAATGACGTAAAGTCTAACGAACGTTCCAAATGCAAAGCAAAATCTGACTACGAAGACAGTGCCCGAATGTGAGTGCTCCTTCGGGTGGCCAAACTTCCTCCTGCAGCCGCTGCAAAAATGCCTGCATCTCCTACATAGGCATGATCTTGCAACAAAGGTGGTAAACCCTCCCAATCTTCGTTATTCATTTACCAACACTATCTTCTGCTATGGTGTTTCTGTCACTCATTCGTAAAGATGCAGGCTTTTCTGCAGCGATTATAAGAAAAAGTCTGGCCGTTGAAAGGTTCCCCCGCTTTATGATATTGTTTTCTTTCATCTGCTTTTGTACTGCACATGGTTTCGGCATGGGAGGTTTCTTAGAAGACCTTGTATAGCAATAGATATGAATTTATATATATATATATATATATATATATATATATATATATATATATATATATATATATATATATATATATATATATATATTTATATATATATAGATATAGTGTTACACCCAGGATTTTAAATGATAATTATGGGGATAGGTATGAAATGTTTTTCCCAACATTTAGCGTCTTGGGGAGAGGAGAATGCAGATCTGACAAAGCTCTGACAGAAGTCCGGCATGGGTGGAACGTGCGTAAACAATTGAACTTTTTAATTAATAATTTGAGGTGTAGTGATTAGTCTCAAGTCTTTTTTCCTTTTACACATTGTCAACTTTTCTGCAACACACACACACACACACACTCACACACACACACACACATAAACTCATATATGTCTGAATGTGTGTGTATGTATACTAATGTGCGTGCTTTCCAATGACTGCGACACTAAAAATAGAAAAATGTAATGCTGTTTCCATTAACAAAATAAATATTTTGCCCATATATGAATAGAATATCTTTTTTGTTCCGTTTCTCGAGTCTACTATGGTTACATGCGTTCATACTTTAAATGATATCAGGTGAGGTTTCCAAATGCCATACGTGTTTACTATGTAGGAAAATTCATTTTTTAGTATGACTACTTTAATATTTGATAGGTTTACGCTTATTAATATGAGAAAACTGAAAATATCGATCAAAGCACTTTAAATCTGAACAATAGACATTATTGCTTTCGCTGTAAACAGTATTCTGGTATCTGATCGTAAGATCACCGAAGTTGAGCAACGTCAAGCCTTGTCAGTATCTAAATAGGGAATACCAAGTGCCATAAACAGAACGGAGTTTTGGCCTTCTAAGTCGGAAGTAGCGCTTACAAAAAACTGGCTAAACCCCTGAGAACCTCGAAGAGGGTATAAACGGAGAATGATATGTACGTTCAAAAAAAGACAAATGATAAATAAATATCATTAGTCTGCAGAATGATACATGTGCATACGCGTGCACATTCATTTATTCTTTCTTTCTTTCTCTCACACACAGCATATACATATACATATACATATATAACAATATACATATATATGTACATTCGTCCATGCAGATGGTGTAATGGTTAGCACGATTACTTTACATGTAGAAGGATCCGAATTCCCCCAACATGAGCTAACTGAGTACACCCTAATGAGTGTGCTAAAGGTGGACAGAATGGAGACATACCCTTCTTTATTCGGAAGGATTGTGGCGCATTGAAAGAGGGCCACCTTGAGCCACTTATATCTGTCTGCAGAGTAAGGTTTTTGACTATGACTGTATATGCATGAATACCCGAGCAGTCAGAATGATGAAAGGTGTGTATCTATATGTAGTCTAGTGTATTTATTTGAAACACTTGTTTTCTATATGCATTTACCTTTCTTTATGTACTTTGTTCAACGCTAGAAACAAACATTACTTTTAACAAATCCTTTTATTTTTCGAAGAATAATGATCTGAAATTGAGATAAGAATTTTCATTCGAAGATTATTGAGACTAATATCTTCATCTTTTCTGTTACCTTCTGTCGCAAAATTATATATATATATATATATATATATATATATATATATATATATACATATATATATATATATATATATATATATATACGTATATACACATATATATGTGTGTGTGTGCGTGTGCAAATTTTGCACGAGTTTTCCTGTTTGTGTATGCCCCCAAAGATGGAAAACCTATTCCATTGAGCATTTTTTATTATTTAATTGTAATTCACGTATATATATATATATATATATATATATATGGGTGTGTGTGTGTGTGTGTGTGTATATATATATATATATATATATATATATATTAATGTATTATTGGCTGTATTATTAGGACACTTCAACTCTTGATATTCCTCCAAAATACGCCGTACACATATCACCATATTGTCTATTTTTGCTCATGCTTTCTTGGCACCTGCCAATCTGATTCTTTTAAGTGCGTTGTGAAAATTATTCTGTGATAAATTTTCGAATTTGATAAATGAATTCATCTTAAAACATGTAAAACTCTATGAAAAAAAAGCGAGGATATGCGGGTTGAACGACGATTCTCACTCTTTTTTCACATCACGAATATCCATCATTAAGAATCAGTTTTTATTAAACTGATATGTTCAGTTTTCTGAAATTACAATGTCATCTTTTGAATTATACTTTTTACTTGGATCATCAGCTCAAGATTCTTTTTTTTCTGTTTCTGCTCTTTTTTGTTTCATTTATTATTTCCTTTTCTTCCTTTCCTCATTTCGTTCTCCCTTTCTTTCTTCTTTCCTTTCTTTCTTTTTTCCTTTCTTTCTTCTTTCAATCTTTCTTTTATCCTTCCTTTTTTTTTTCCTTCTCCATTCTTCCTTTCTTCATGCTTCCATCTTTTTATTTCCTTTTTCCTTTCTTCGTTCTTCTATTTTCACTTTCTGCTTCCATCTTTTTCTTCCTCCCTTTCTTTCTTGTTCCATTGAACAAGCGTAGCCATCAAAGATGACGGAGAGTTTAATCCTCTTTAGATATGCAAGTGTTTGCATTTTTATGTTTCAGTCCTCCTGGCCATATCATTTTGTCTATAGACTCGAAGATTGACACTAAAACTTCACTAGACCTCTTTGAAAAAGAATTTGAATTTTTGGAAAAAAAAAAGATTTTCCGATCTTTTGAGTGGCCAAATTTTTAGTTAAAAATAAACATATCAAGATTGTCCAGAATTGAAAAAAAAACTCTATTTTAGATGTTTTACAGTGAAAACGCCAGTGATGTCAGAAATGGAATTTATTCTGACCATATTTATTTTTCGATGAATTTTTTTTTCATGAGTTGAAATTTTGATGCTACGGTTGTTCAGTAATTAAGTGTAATGGTGAGTCTTTCCCCTTTCGTTCTGTCGTCTTTCTTTCTCTCTCTGCACTTAATTTTGGTCAGAGCTTTTGACAACAACGTCTATATTACATTTTGTTCTCAATTACTTGAATATTTTAACCTTTACCATGAGAGTACCGATACAGATACACCGCTTTGAGCCCCGGTTTTAGATCAATACTAGGCGGAACAAACTTACAGGCCATTGGTAGAAGGGTGAAGGAAGAATACATCTTACTTAGTTCTATGCTGTATACATTAAAAGTACAACACGGTTTATCTCTTACATAGTTGATAATGGTTATAACAGGTTTTTGCTTCTACTTCCTGGCCACGTAAGGTAATCGCAAAAGAATGATCAGTCTAAGTACTTCAATTCTTTTCTCTATTGGCTATTGAGTTATGCCGGTGGTTAGACATTTCATCATGATCTCTGGCAACTGGATGGAGCGCAGGGAGTGCCAAACCTGACCAACTTTTTCTGGGATTCGAAATCTGCTCCTCGGTTTCCCGTTTCAGTAAACACCGATTTTTCATTTAGATAAGATGGAAAATACACACCGTATGTTTGAAAATTTTGATTAGTCTGGAGATGAAAACTAAGAAATGGAGGAGCTATCTATCAAGCCCTTCTATCACCCTTCAAATTTTGTTTGAAATCAATGTTTTCTATGTCACCGACTTTTTTTCAACTTGGTTTTAGGAACCATCGAACTTAAATGCCAACATCAACATAGATTTCTTCACATGTTTTATGCTGGTCTGCTGACTGGATATGTATGTGTCCCGCGTACGGGCCGTACCAATGGAGCTAAGGGGCTGAACGTTCACTCATTATTCCTGAAAAAAAAAACGTTTTTTTTAAAGTTATCCCCTAATAGTTTTTTAATGCAGGGTTCAATTTACAATGTAATGTTACATTAAATTGATCCCTTATTTCGTGTCCGGTTCAATTTTTAAAACTATTGAAACTTTTCAGTGACCAAATAAAAAGTCATCACTGCCTTACAAAAGGTGAGAAAAGTAACTCATTCATTGATGACCTTTTCTCCAAATTTTACCCCCCACAGCATGCTCTCAAAAGACACTGGATTCAGCCAAAAAATATTGGAGAATTACCATACTACATATACATGGATATTTGCTGTTCTATAATCTGGATTATATAGAATGTCTCAATCTACTTACACGTATGACTTGTTCCCGGGGTCAATCTACCAATACTTTAATTCATTAATGGTAAGCAAAGTTGGTCTGATGGAAATATCCCACAACTGAATAAATGCACAATTCTCAGATCGAAAAGATGTTTTAGTTTAAAGTACGTTTAAGTATCTACATGTATAGAGATATAACTAACAGAGATTTTTATGTCTGTTCTTCAATCCATGATACTGGAAGGTAACACTTTTGCCGATAAAAAAAAATATCTTCCATTTGAACAAGTTCAGTTACTTTTTAGTATTTACAGCTTTGAAGCTGTGGGTTATTCAGTTTTCCAGACAGAATCAAGGGTAGATATTTACCTGGATGTTTTACAGCTCCCAATATATACATACATATATATATATATATATATATATATATATATATATATATATATATATATATATATATATATATATATATATATATATATATATATATATGTATATATATATATATGTATATATATATATATACATATATATATATATATATATATGTATATATATATATATGTATATATATATATATACATATATATATATATATATGTGTGTGTGTGTGTATGTATGTATGTATATATATATATATATATATATGTATATATATATATATGTATATATATATATGTATACATATATACATATATATATATATATGTGTGTGTGTGTGTGTGTGTATGTATGTATATATATATATATATATATATATATATATATATATATATATGTACATATAGTGGAATGAGAGGTTGAAAATGGAATGCTAAGTAACAAATTATCTAAGTATATTAATGGAATAGCTCATTGAGCTGTCAAGACCGGCTAGAAAGTGATTTCGTTTCGCTTTGACCATGTATATAAGGCTAATTCATTTGATAATTTAAGAGAAAAAATGATAGGAGCAAGATAGTATACGACGTGAAAAAATCACTTTTGAAGTTAGTGGGGAAAATTGTCAAAATTTCCGGTTGAATATGTTGGTAGAAATCAATTCGAAGAGTTTTTTTCGGTGTAATTAGCATTCTTAAAGGTGATATCGTAAGTTGGTTTGCATGTAGTCTAAGATCAAAACCAACACCATAGAATGTAATAATTACATGGGTGAACTTTTAATAGAAGTGACTCGTCATTCCTGTCACTTCTATCGAATGCTCACCCATTGGAATATTAAATCTTCAGTTATACTTACTAATCCCTCCTCGTCAAGTACGTTTTTTGGGTAACCCACGTAAGTAGACCTTGTATTTCAAAAGATTAAATGGTGCCTAGTATAAAATAACATCTATGTACAATACATTATGATAAAGTTGTGTATAAGATAACAAACTATACGTAGTATGAAATAAGCTATATATTAAAATCATTGCTGGTGGGGAGGTGGTGTTTGATCAACACTGTCGGGGTGTCATGGTGATACAACTATTACATTTTTAAATCCCAGAAACTGTTACATGGTAAACAACTGATGATCCCAACCAGAGGAAAATTACACGTGGTACCAGAATATCAAAGTGTGTGTAAAACAAGAAAAAACAAAACAAAACAAAACAAAACAAACAAACAAGGAAATGACGTAAATTACATCAAGAGATATTGGGAAATAAGTGATTTAAGTGACGCAAAAAAAATGTTGTTTTTTAATGTGCTTAAAGATGTAAAGCTTTCTCGACTATATAAATATATACTTCGAAAATAACCATATAGTCCAGTCAGATTGATGTTAGACTCAGAAGTAAATACACCATTAGCGATTTTCGCATAAAATGTTGCACCATTTCATGGAGATTAAGAGAAAAATAAACCAAGAACTAAATCTTTAGGAGAAATGTTTTCCAGCACATTTAAAATTGTAGTACATTTGGTATTTTCAGCCAGTTTTGGCTATTCAGTCCTAAAAAAACAACAGCAAAATTTCAAAAATCATATAAGTATTGCCACTGAAGTGCTCCAAGTTTGCCAGTACATAATATAAGTAGACAGGAATGAATGTTTAATATTCGCCCTCAAATTTAATCAATTTATCCTTGCAAGGTGGCACACCCATTCATGGAATTCCACAGGAATCCATTGAGAACTTTTGGAGATACCGTGAGGACAGACAGGAGTGAGTATAAAAATATACAAAATATCAAAACTGAAAAAAATCTCCTATCAAAAACGAATTGCTAATTCTGCTCCCAAATTCTGTGACTTCTTCTTTATCCAGTGCTTTACTGTTAAACGAAATTTCATTGGAATGTAGATAGAACTTTTGGAGATATCGTATGGATAGACGGGCGTGAATAGAATTTCTTTTAAAATTGCAAAAATATTTCCCAAGTAAGGACAAATCTCGAGATTCACCCCCAAATTCATTAGAATTATTCCGTACAATGTGGCACACCCTTTCACATAATCCTATTAAAATTCGTTGAGAACTTTTGGGATACCGTGTGGAAAGATAGGAGCTAACACAGAAATATATAAAATAATAAAACTTAAAAATATCTTTCAATCAAAAGTGAATTCCTAGATCCATCCCAAAATTTAAACACACCCCTCACACATCGTAGCTTATCGTCCTTCAAGATTACATTGAAATTCATTGAGAAATTCAGAGATATCTATGAATTTGTCTTTCCTTGGGATATCTCCAATAGTTTTAAATAGATTTCGATAAAATTTCGTTGAAAGGTGAACCACGTTGTAAGATAGAAGTGATCAAATTTTGGGCTGGATGCAGGCGTTTGCTTTTCATTGAGAGAGATTTTTGCATTTTTATCAATTCATTGCTGTATTGGTCTCCTGTCTGTCCATGCGATATCCCCAAAAGTTCTCAATGAATTTCAATGAGATTTCGTTGAAGAGTGGACAATAGGCTACTGGAGGAGTGATTAAATTTTGGAATGTATCCAGTCACAATCATTTAGTCATAATTGAAAGAAATGTCCCGCTTAGTTTATTGATATGATCTAACCTAGATACCAAGATTTTACCTCTAATTTTACCTTTTTCAATTATGTTGTTCGTTCAAAAAGTCAGGGTAGCCATTTCATAGCCATTTACGGTTGGCTTCGACCATTTTATAGCCAACTCAATTTTTCTACCCACACTTAGCTTTGTGATCGATCGATCTGAATTAAGACAATACAGTTTTGAAATCCTCTATTCCTTTTTAAAATACTACCCTTTACATCTGCGCCTATAAAAAAAAAATTCCCAAAGGTCTTGGTGTTTCCGTTATTCTACTTAGAGTTGTACTTCGTTTAGTTGCAAATTTGATAATGATGTATTTACTTCAGGGTTTGGCCATTTTTTGATGAAAATCGACTGGACTAATACAAAAACAATGGAAAGACAAATACATTTTTTCACGGGTAATAAAGAGTCTAGATATAGATTTTCGCTTACATTTGTAAGTCACAGACTAATTTCCATTGTTAGAAAACAGATATTAGTCAAAGCAGTGTGCGGAGGCCAAAATGAAAGCAAAGAAGGAAATTCCCCCTAAAGAGTTGGGACGTTGATTTATGTCCTTTGGTGCTGAATGTGTTAAATTTCACGTATCGGATAGTAGAGGTCTATTGTCATTTACTCACTAAAATCGAAAGAAAATGAGTCCTTTGATTTTGAAAGGAAGTAAAGGGCTGAACATTTGAATATTTAATCCTTTTTTGTCTAGGGAAATACATTTTTTTTTCAAATTCCTCTATAGAAAAAGTTTCTAATTGATGGTCCAATTTACAATGTAAGTTCAAGCTGAATTGGTCCCCATGTTTGTGCACTGCATCCCCACGCTTGTTTTTTGAAAATTTGATCATGGCCTGGCAAAAGGCGAGAGAAGTAATTTATTCATTGATCACGCTTTTTTCAAGTTTTTAATTGATTACTCCCAACTTGACATTCTGTCGAAAGACGTTGGTTACATGATAGTTTCTATTTAGTGACTAACCTGATCTCTCTTTATTATGGTCAAATTCCCTGATATTTAATATCTGTTATGACTGTTTGTACCACTTTCGTATAAATGCCCCAGGAGAAGGCATTCAACTCTCCCTTGAGCCATGCACTATCACCCGTCATCATGAACATGGCCAGGCAAGTGGCACATTCTGATGTTGGGTAATTGGCAGTCAAGACATGGGTGTTCTGTTACCTACTATAGTTTTTAGATGGGCCACTGACGTTGAAAGAGTTCTTCGGGTGACTGAACTCTTTTTTTGTTGTTCAAGTTGTTTACACGGTGTTTCTGCTGATCAATTCTATGAATTAATTAGGGAAAGAAAGACAAAGATCTGAATCCTACGTCTTAAGCACTGCTGCCATTGGAGAAATGTATCTATACCACCATCACACCAGAAGAAGGTCATTGAATTGATCATGTCGCCAATTTAAACTACAAAAAGGAATTCAACCGATCAGGAAAAACTATTTGAATTCAATTCATAAATATAAAAATGTTTCTACGAAGAAAGCACCCGAGGATCAGTATATTAGGAAAGTAATCGTTTAAAAGCAAATTTTAAGGCATGTCTCAGACTCTCCCACTCTTGGATGAACAGAAGTCTTCTAGACAAAAAGCTGGTCAGATGCACTTTTGTTTTCTGGAACTACTTTCAAGATCCGAACCCTGCTTTAAGAACCTGGGGACGCTATGTTAAAGTGAACTCTCACAGAAGAGGGAAAATATACAGTTGGGCCTTTATTAGTGCGGTCAATTGGTTCCAAAATGTCCTGAACAGATCAAATCCGCACTGTTCAAGGTTTTTATTATAATTCAATGTTATTTTCCTATTTTATACTTCGATACATTGATATGTACAGTTATAGATTAATTGTATAACATCAAAGCCACACTAGTCATAACGGCATTATTCAGGGTATCCTCGTATACAGATACAGGTGTCTCCACAATCCAAAAGTAAAGTGGTGCCAAAAAAACTTTTCGAAAGTCGAAATGACGTAAAGCGAAGAAGCAATTACCATTTTCTGACTTGGGAAAACATTTTGAGCGTTACCAGAACCTAAAAATGGTGATGATAGTCTGTTAGGCAGAATCGTTGTATGTTTTGGGGATGGGACGTACGAGAAACTGTGATGTAGAAGAAAGAAGAATTCTGTGCGCGCTGCCTGTATAACAATTCTATACTTGCTTTTCTCTTTTTGTTTTTCGTAAAAACGAAAAAGTAGCGTAAAGCGAAATTTCGAAGAGTTCGGGATACTTGTACGTATGTACGTAACGGAAGACATATATGATATACAAAAGGAGGGCGAAAAAAAGGTAGAGGAAAGAGAAAATAGAGAGAGAGAGAGAGAGGAGAAAGGGAAAATTAAGATAAGATGGGAAGATGTCAGAATAAAATAAATTGAAAACAAGCCAGGTCTGACAGCATGCTGTGTTGGGGGTGATCAACGGATAGGTCACTTCTTTTGCATTTTGTTGGGCAGTTATCACGAAAAAAAGTCTGAATTTTCAGAACCCATCGAGAATGCTGCCAGACACAAACTGAGAAACCAATTTAGCATTCACTTATATTGCAAATCGAACCCTCTGTAAAGCCCATGGAGTGGGTAAAAAAACGAAAAAAATCGTTTTTATTGACATTATAAATTTTCAGCCCTCTAGCAGCATTGTCTGTACACATGATACAAACATAGCCAGCAAGCCAGCGAAACGGACTTGAAAACTGAAAAAACCTGTGTTGAAAGTTTGGGCAGCAGTTTTGGTTGACAAAAACGAAGAACAAAAGAAAAAAACAAATGAAAGGCAGCAAAAAAGAAAGAAAGGAAGGATGTAAGAGAGCAAACAAGAAAGATAGTAAGAAAGAACTAAAGAACCAAAGAAAGAAGTAAAGAAAGAAAGAAAGAAAGAAAGAAAGAAAGAAAGAACTAGGCTAAGGGAGACCCATTTGACTTCATTTTTTTCTTCTTTTAACTTACCTATCTCAACTCCAACTCTGCTCTCAGAAAGAAATGGATAGAAATGTTGAAAAAAAAAATTGAATGAGCTAAAAGACTTAAATAAAAGAATCAAAACTGCTGGAACGTATAATGTAAAAATTAGGTTGAATGAAGGACTCCAGATATTATATTTCATTCCATGTGTGCGAGCGTAAAACATCCTTTTTCTTGCACATCATTTTTTTTTCATTCCTTTTTTTTCCTTGAGAAGAAAACACGTATATCTTAAAGAATTTCTCTCTTTCATTTTTATTTTCAATAGAAAAAAATTTCAACGAAAAAAAAAATGATACGAAAAATACCAAAAACAAAAAAAAAAATCTGCAATTTATTTTTTAAATGTCCCTGAATGAAAGTGAGCGTTGGGTAGGCGCCGTTCTATGCGCACCAGAGCCCGCACATCAAAGGTAGATTTGTCTATGGAAGGGAAAGATGTGTAATTACTATCATTTCTATTCCGTCACTGCCTCCTTTCTGCTTTTTATTGGAATGAAATTGTTTTTCGATTGAATAAACTGAACACATCGATTTATTACGGACCATCATTTTTTATTTATCAATTTATTTATCAGTTCATTTATTTAATGTTATATAAGTTTCTTTTTATTATCATCGTTATTCAAGTATTATTATTAATATTACTACTTTTATTGTACAATTGAATTTTTACTTTAATATTTTTTTATATTCACCATTTTTTTCAGCATACTAATTTTATGAATTAAAATATCTGTTTTCACATTTCTGACAGTTTGGAATCAATCACCATCATCATTATCGCCGTCATCTTCATCACCATCATCATCATCATCATCATCATCACCATCATCATCATCAATATCATCTTTATACCAATGGGCAGCAGAGTTGAAAATATCACTCGGATGTACCCCGACTTTATTCTCAAAATACAAACCGAGGTTCGGAAGTGAATAAATAGAGTCAAAAAGCGAAGCGTAAGTTTTCAGATGTTGATTAGATGTGTCCAACATCTCTATAAGTCACTTTGTCTATCTCTCGTTAACTCACGTTATTTATTCTTTATTTCTATTTTTCCATTCACGTGATAGAAAAAAAATATCTGCGTTTTCCCTTTCAGTGGTACGTTCCTTTTCTTTTTTTTTTGTTATGAAAGAACGATCATTAATTTTTTTTCAATCGATTCTCATGATATATATATATATATATATATATATATATATATATATATATAATCACGTCATCAGTGTTTCAATTTCACTTGCCCCATAATCAAATGGCCCTCGCTTATACGTGCTTTACGTTTAGAAGCCTCCCTTATCCGCAGTTTCTCCATCTGTGGTACGTGGACACTTCATGAGAATTCTGTTACTGTTGAACTCTGTCACGCTGAAAAATGCAATTGACGAAGTAAAAAAGAATAATCATGTTCTGATGACGAAATAAAAATCGCTGAATTTAAAAAAATAATATAATATAAAAAAGAATAATAAAAAGTATTAAGAACAAAAAAATCCGTTTGTGGTCAACAGAATGCTAGTCTCCAAGCTCACCTCAAAGCAAATCTCCATGATTTACTTTCATAAAATGCAATGCGTATCGACATATTTCAGAAATACCATTATTTTTGACGTTACTGGTAAACTAGCTATACCTATAATAAATCTATTTTGTCAGTGACGCTTGAATTAATTCATGACTGCCGATAAAACCTTTCTTCCTGATTTTCAATGCACAATATACAGATGATGTTCCGAAAATTGCCAAAACATATTTCAGGTCAAAATTGCAAAATTCGGAGGCTAATAATCTATTATTTTCTCCTATTGTCAGAAATATTCAGTTTGTGAGTGCAGAAAATGATAAATGGCAAGTAAGAGGACTGAGGGGTAACTGTAAAGTCAGTTGGCACTGTGAAGGGAGGAGAAAACTACTTAATACAGTCGAATGAAATTGAATGCAGTCAACGCTAACATGAAACCAGGCTTATTGTTCCATTTTATGCTATCACCAGAACCTAGTGTGACACTGATTATTTGAGTGGATGAAAGTTTTGGTGTGTTTGATAAATTTCATCCGTGATATCACCGTTTACTTAAACAGCTGATATTCAAAATAAAAGTAAAAAAAATTAATAATGATTGACATTGTTTTATTGAATAAAATTCGAGATGATATTACTACTGCTTATACTGCTAGTGTACTAAAAACAATAACATCAAATAAGGCACCGAGCAATCCCCCCAAAATGAAAAGTTGTCTTTGTACGACTAGATTTTATATTCTGACAACCGTGAAGCTTTTGTAGCTCAATCGGTACAGCAGCTGTTAAAGGAAAACAGTCTTCCCAAGGCAGAAGATATGCAAGTTCGAGTCTGTAGAATCGCGGTCCAAGTGATTTCGATGAAAAGGGATTCTACTTAAAAAGATAATTGTTATGTTCATCATCTCCATAGAAAGATTCATCCCGACTTCAATTTTGAAAGTCAGGCTCCACACTTTTCCAAGATACGGAGAAATATCAATAAACCTGTTTTTTGCAGTGTGATACTCATTGCATATTCCATCCTGAAGGAGTTATTGTGAAAGAGAAAAGGAACGTGTAGCTATCTATCACTTGAACCTACTCGAAACCCATGTCAATGGATATGATGACTCTCATTGCAAAATTTCTTGGGTGGGGGTGAAGATACACGTCATATGGTGAGAATTACAGTAGGCAATTACTGGTCGCTGTCATGATTAACGATGGGGGTTTCTTCTGCTGCTGAAATGTTTTCCTTCTTTGTCAACCATCTTGTCAGAGACGTTTTGTCAATAATCTGACAGTGATACAGGCCGTATGGAGATGAATTTTGGGTATTCATCAAGTTATGATACATTTCTTTAAGACAATCGTCCAAGTACATATGAGGCACTGAAAATAACTAAATACAATACACCATGCATAGCGAAATCGTGTTAAGTCTACTACAATAATCTTCAAAGCTTGCTCTATCTGGGGAGCAAGTGAGATGGAACGGGTGGTATTCACAAAGTGATCCAAATCCCCGATTCGAGTACTTATAGTTAAACGTGTTTCAAGTTTCTTGCTCCAGAACACTCCAGTTGATGAAAGTGATCGTATCACAAAGTCGATGCCTTTTACTATATACTCAAAAAAAAAAAAAAAAAGAAATAATGGAACTTATGCAATAGTTTCAAAATTATAGCATTTTGAAAATCAAGTTAAAAAAAAACAACCTTGGACGCTTTTTTCCCGTTCTTCGTTATTAGTAGAATGTACCTCACGGTTCTAAGCACCCCATACAAAAATAATTATAGTCAATGGTGATATATTTTGAAGAGACATGTCAACCGACAAACTAACCAATCAACGGAGACTATGACGATAACTACCAATCTTCTAGTTTAATGTCATCACTATCTCTGTCTCTTTCTTAACATCTTCTTTATGTTTCTTTATTACTTATCTTTTAGCATTTCGTGTCAGCTCAATGCGTAATCCGACCGGTTATATGTAAAAGTTGTTGGATTTCCTTAATGTCATCTCTTCCTTACTCTTCTGTCGTCGTTGGTCCTTAACGTTACATATAAAATGTAAATCAACATACTCAGGCGTTGGTGTTGGTGTAGCAGTTTTAAAATGCCAACTGTTAGTCTTAGTTTTTGTGCAAGGTCACCACAAATAATGAAGAGAGCATGCGAGATTTAAAGAAAAAAAAAATGAAATAAAATGGCGCCGAGAGGAGGAGGAGACATCTAGTAGCAGTTGAGTGTTCAGCTTAGTAGTTTAGCTAAGGGACTGATTTCTTTTTTCCATAAACGAAAATCGTTTTTGATCACTAGAAAAAAACAGCGGAAATTGAAAATAAAAAAAGGTGGGGGATAAGATTTAGAACCCGGCCACCAAAACTGATTCTAGTCAAAGCATTAATTTTCAGACACTGTAATCAAAATGTGATGAAAACACAGACCAAATGTTGAATCCAGTCACTTTCAACTGCATTAGAAATATTGCAAAGAAAGAGAATCACAGAGATTGAAGAACTTATCGTTAAGACGTCTTTTATATCACGTTGTGAACTAAAAATTTCCGCTTCCGACTTGAATCTAGGATCCGGATTCTACATTTGGACCCAGAAAAATATAAGATAAATTTAAAAAGTAAATAAATGAAACTAGAGAAAATTCAAGATCAGATCAAACTTCTAGCCAGCAACTTCCACCATTATTAACATGAAACAATTTATTGGTCTTACATTAAAATGCATCCGATGAAATATTGATATTTCTCAAACATTCTTGTGATTTCCGAGACGTGAAACTATTATTATGATATACTGAACTGGTGTCGTCGTCTTGGTTATTATAGTCACAACGTTTTGGTCGTTCTACCCTCCGACCATCAGCTGCATTCTGTATTCAGTTCACCTTCTGGGATTTTTTATCAAAACCCTTAGTTTGATCGAAGGTGGTAGATTTTTCTCCTTTCATTGTCGATGCTTGTTGATATTGCATAATTAGAAAACGTCGACCAAAACTGTCAACATAGGTTTCTTCAGTTTTTTAGTTGGTCTGGCTGGTTTGCTGACTATACATGAATGTATCGTGCGTACAGATAATATCAATGAAGCTAGATGTTTGTAAACTTCAACATCTACTCCTTTTTAAGTCCAGAAAAAATGCGTTTTTGTTTGTTTTTTTAAAATTACCCCTGAATAGGTTCTTGGTTAGTGGGATGGATTTGCAATATAAGCTCATGCTGAATTGATCCCGTAGTTTGTGTCCGACAGTGTGTACGCATATTTTTTTGAAAATTCAGATTCTCTTTGTGATCACTGCCCAACAGAAGGCGAAAGGAGTAACATTCATTGATCACCCATTTTTCCAGTGTTTTAATTGATCATCCCAAGACGTCATGTGGTCAAAAGTCGACAGTCACGTGACGGTTTCTATTGAGGGACTAACCAGACTTGTTCTTCTTTATTAGTTAGTCCCTTTGGAGTCACTTCAGCTCATTCCATTGAATCAGATTAGACGAACTGTCACCGTGTGACTCAGACATTTCTGTCCAACCCTGTATGACCAGTACATTCGAGTTTAGGCAAAACATCCTATACCTAGCATTCAAAGGGTTTGGGGGACTATTGAACTTCTTGTTGTTGTTTGTGCTTCCTTCGATCCATTCTACGGCCTTCTTCAGGTGTAATGTCCAAACTTGATGGTAATAGATAGAATATTACAATGATCGCCACGTTACACCATTGGATTCTGGTAATGTCAATTTCTTCTTCTTTTCTTGTTGTTTCCTTACCTTGTCCTTGCTGAGTAGTAGAAGCCACATCGGGTTGAATTCTGTACTTGTCTGACATACATTGCTGACATAAACTATTGACAATATCCTACATCTGGATACTATATTATACTGGACTATAAAACATTGGTATTTGGAGTACTAAAACAAACTGCAAGTCATCTAAGCCCCATGATTGGCTATTTCGAATTTCGGTTAAAGCAATAGACAAAATGATAACTTATTGGATGAAGTTTGATATTTGCTTCGTTGAAAAAATATCAGTCTTTTATACGCGAATATACGGTGATATAATTCATTTAGTCTCTATCTATCTATCTATCTATCTATCTATCTATCTATCCACGTAAAGAATCCGGAATAGAAGCACATTTGTATATTTTTATAGCCAGTAAACATTATGATGTACACTGAAGCAATAATTTGGCCAAATATCTATCAATGAGGCAGAAACTTTGTTTATGGTAAAGGCGATTTTCAATCCACCATCGCCCATGTAAGTGTTGGTATGTCAGAATATATCTTATGTTTACTATACATCTATCTATCTATCTATCTATCTATCTATCTTGTACATCACAGATACAAACACGTGAATGATCTGATTGAATTCAAAGAGAAACGTTCGGAATTTCTCTTGAGGCTTATTTCCGGTGAGTTGATTGCTCAATCGTTAATACTCTGAAAAACTTATGCTCGGCTTCCTTTGAACCCAAAGCTGCTATAAACACCGACATGTTCATCTACATACACATGGAAATAGACATTCGTAATTATGCATGTAGATTAATGTATATTTATGCATACAAGGTAAAATGTATGCATTTAAATATACATTTGTACAGATGGAGTGAAAATGTATATATATTGAAAAGCAGACCTATATACATATGTATTTATACTTCTCTACTATTATATATATATATATATATATATATATATATATATATATATATATACATTCCCATATTCTTATATATAATATATGCGTATATATATATATATATATATACTTCTTTACTTATTCATATATATATATATATATATATATATACATACATATATATTTCTGTGTTTGTTGTGAATATACATACTTACATAATTATGCCCCTCCATATATATATATATATATATATATGTACATCTTCATTTATTCATATATTTCTGTTGGCTGTGGATATACAGACCTACATAATTATCCCCTGTCCATATATATATATATATATATATATATATATATATATATATATATATATATATATAGTGTGTTTGTACATGTTGAGTTAAAAGATCAGAGATACGGCGATAGATGCCAAGTATTTCAATGAAAATTTGAATCCCGAAATAAACACCAGGGAAGAATTATCCACAGTGTCCGCCTTTGGGTTTTCGGAAAGACTTTGGTAAATAAATGCGAAATGATAATGAACACGAAATCAAAAACAAAAACAGGTATCACACCATCACCGGGAATCAAAGATTTGAATTCGCAGAAGGAAGGATGCATAAGAAAAGCAGAGAACCAAAATAGACGAGGCTCTCTTCCATGATATAAGAAATTTACTAAACAGGCTGTCGTAAAACGTACTGAAGTGTTGCAGCTTCCCGTATCATCGTCTTAAATAAAATCCGTTTCTTTGTTTGAACTTCATTTTTGCTTTTGATGTTTAGTTGTAGGAAAATTTTACAAGTGGGCCTCTGGCGATTACAGTTAGCGTACTTGAAAACCTTCTTAAGATCTGAATTAAATAGTTTCTCTTTTGCATTTGGGCTCAACACCAATCTTCCGGAACCTGGCTCGTCCGGCATCAAAGTTATGTATGAGTTATTGTTAATATTATGAAATGTTTGTTTGAAAATTTCTGTCCAGTTTCCAAGGATTAAATATTCCAATACAGAAAAGTAATATTCGAATAAAATCTCATAAAATCGTGTTTTTTTTTACATATACGTGACAGTATATCTTGGTTTATCTAGCACAAAGACATTTTTGGGGGTCATCTTGTGAGGATCTATCTCACTGCACAATGGTGATGGTCAAGTTAGACTAGCATGCTACCCATTTCATCGTGGTGAGACTTTCCCTCTCTTTGTGTCTGTCTCTGTCTCTCCTTGTCTTTGATTTGACCGCAAGTACCAGCTGGAGCTTGACAAAAGAAAGAAACGTGATGTATTGGTAACAGTATAAATGTTATTGATAAAATACTCCTGCACAATCAATTTTTCTTTAGAGTTACGGTACTCTCTTACTATAAAAATTGGGAGAAGGTCTAAAAATGATGTCGGGAAAGTTTGGTTTTAAAAATGTCATTAGAATCAACTGGGATAATAGAAGTGTTTGTGGGGATCTTTCACAGCAATCTGATCATTTCATGAAAATCTATCGCTGTAATGAAATAAGTTTGTGATAGAGAACAAGGAAGAGGCACTGCAAATCACTTTGGACGGGAAATTTTTTTTCATAAAAGACCTAATCCATTAGTTGACCATTACAGCTCAATGAAACCTTCAAAAGAAGAAGTAATCAGGAATCACCCTAAGTTTCCAGAAGAGCAAACCCCAACCTTAAAGAAAAAGGAGATCCCATTAGTTTTAAAAAGAAAGGTCTACAACCGATGCATCTTCCCGATAGTCACCTATGGAGCTTAAACATTTAACCTAACCAAAAAAATGACCATCAAACTGAAAACCATGCTACGTGTACAACTGATGGTCATAGTCAATCACATGGAAAGATCACTAAACAGCATAGTCTATTAGAGAAAAACAGGAATCTGGGATATCGTAGAATCCAATAGAAATCTCAAATGGCAATGGACTGGTCATATAACTAGGATGTCAGACAATCGATGGACATCATGACTCACAACGTGGATCCTCAGAGATCATTTGTGAAATTGTGGCCGGCAAAATATAAGATGGCGTAACGAAGTAGACAAGTTGATAAAGTATTGGCTCCACGACGCCGACGATGGAGAGATGTGACGAATCCTACAGAAGATCTATGTCCAACGACGGACGCTTAAAGGCTGATGATGATAATGATGATCATCATCATTATCATAGTTTCTGAGGGATATTGAAATCGAAAGCAGTAGACATTTTGTCGAAATAGGATCAGCCCGTCATTTAATGCAGGATTATGAGATATAATAACAGACAAGAGTAAACCAGAACTTGCAAATAAAGAAGTTCATTGCAAGTCTAAGATCAGAGTAGCTGTGCTTTCTGCCTCGGACGAAAGTGTAATGTACGTATGTTCTAGCAGAAGTTACAAACAAAAATAGAATCACAGTGTTCACTATGTTATTAAGAATTGGATATACGATCCGAAAGAATGATTATAACTTGGATTATATTATATTGAAACTCCAGTTATTACACGGTGAATATATCATTTGGTTCAGACACAGTAAATATAGAAAACAATTTCAAAATAGTGTTCACTGTGGAGATGTATTATTTAAAAAGGGAGAGTATAGATAGAAAATTTAGAATGCTACAGATAAATATAACATTAAGTTACTTAATTAGTAATTACGTACATACAGATATGGACAGCCAGGGAGAATGATCTGTTCATGTGTAAACTGGGGCTCCGAGTGACCGAACGGTTATCAGCATGGGGAACCGAATCGGTGAACTGAGTTCGAATTTAGGTTTAGGCCTTTTAATGTTCATTTTGCACTGATCAGAGAAGGCCTTGCGCTTTTTCCATTCTCTAGATATTTTGAAGAAATATTTCCTCACTTGGATGCCACAATGATTGACGAAAAAAAGCTTAAAACTACAACAACAGCCAAGGAGGTAGTGACAAAAGCGGTTACACTAATAGTCAACATTGGCAAGGAATAATACTTTACAGTTGCGATACTCGTTTGAGAGGTGACAGTCTCTACAGATGGACTCTGGCATCTGCTTACTGTTGAATGTTTAATACCCAAGCTTCAATATCCAGGGAAGCCATAATGTCGTAATACTTTGAAGAAGCGAAAGATCTTCCTGCGAAGGAAACTCCAACAGAAAACCTACGACCTCAGCACATTTCTCCAGTCGACCCGACTCGGTGGGCCATAACATGCAAACCTTTCATTTAAAGGGTACGGTAAAACTATTTCACGTACACTGCTGGCATCTTCCCCTGCAATCATACCGTTTATTATATAGATAGATTATTATTGAGTTTTCCCATTAGCAATAACTGGTGGCTGTTACAGGAGATCAAGAGACAGCAAGTCTCCTCAATACTTCAAGACTCGCCACAGTAATCTGGCCAACTTTAACCGAGCCTTAGTCTGCATAGTCCAAGTTCTTTCCTGGATTTGTTGTTCCTCACGCCTTTTCTCTAGATTCTTGAGGGTCACTCCCAGGGCTCCATTATTATTATTATTATTATTATTATTATTATTATTATTATTATTATTATTATTATTATTATTATTATCATCAAACTCCTGCCCAAGTTGGAGCTGACTTTGCCCCCCACCCACCAATTAGAAGAACAAGAATAATGCGCTGCAAATTTATAGGGATAAACACTGTTTGTCGGACCGGTCACGTTAAACCAAACAGGTATATAAATTAACATTTCCCCACAGTCATTTGAAATCATGACTAAGTGATTGCTAGGTAGCTCTCCTACTAACTGAGCCAAACTGACAAGTCATATATTTACAAATATATATATATATATATATATATATATATATATATATATATATATATATATATATATATATATATATATATATATATATATATATATATATATATATATATATATATATATATATATATATATATATATATATATATATATATATATATATATATATATATATTGTCATAATTAGTAGTGGTAGTATTAGAAGAAGAAGAAGAAGAAGAAACTGGAAAATATCTCAGAATTGCTTTAAAGAAAAGAAGGAAAAGAGAATGAAAAAAGGAAGAAAGATGAAAAAAAGTGATCGAATCTTTGCTGGTGATGTCGTTGTTCGCCCATGTTTATCTCAGGCCACAAGTGTCCACATTCATCATTTAACAAAATGCAGGCAGAGGAGGAAGAAATGAAATTATTCCGAATTTCAAATCAATTAGCGTCAAGCAAGACTGAAGACATGATCTCAACTGAACGAACATGAGGCTTAGCGGAAGTGATGTTGTACAATTGAATTTTGAAGAAAACAATTTCAGAAGAAATGAAAATAACAGAGAAAATAAAATATAATAAAAAACCGGAACACAAGAAAGAAAAAAAAAAAAGTAAAGTGCTGGCAAAATAAACCAAAAAGTGAAAATAAAGAGTAGAGAAATGAAAATAAATGGGCAGAAACTCTTTCGAAGAAAAAAAAAATGTTCTTGACAGCAAGAACTTAAAACAGCCCGAAATGACGTAGTTGAATAATTCTTTTATTCTGTATCTACCACCTTCTCCAACCCCTTTCCCGAATTAGGTCTTCCATTCCAAAGACTTCTGTCTTCTTTCTTTTTCTTTCTCTTTTTTTTCTTACTTTCTCTTAGTCTTTCCCCCTTTCTTTTCTATATTGTGAATGCTTTTACAAGTTTGAAACATGTAACAAACACTTAGATAAGAAGTCTAAATAAATAAAGTAAAACAACACACCGACTTTATCATTTGAGGAAAAAATTGTTTAAGCGAATATATAGTGTTTCAGAAATACTTCAAAATGCTATTTTTCACATACATCTACACATAATGCAATTGTAGAAATAGCGAAGAAAGCGTACACACACATATGAACACATGTGTAATTATAAGAATGCAAATACATAGATATGTACTGCCGTTTATGTAGGAACAAGCATAGAGATACAGAAAGATACAAGCACACGACACACACACACACACACACACATATATATGTATATATATATATATAAATATATATATATATATATATATATATATATATATATATATATATATATATATATATATATATATATATATATATATATATATATATGTATGTATATATATATACATTTGCTGTTTTTTTCGTTTTTGTTGTATTTATGCTTTAAGAGCGCTCAATATTTAAAAAAATGGAGTTTATTTAGTCAATTTTTTGTGATAATTACTGAATGTATGAAACGGCCTGTTCTGAGAAATAAAAATCCATAATATAAAAAAAAATTGCCGAATGTGTTGGTGGTAAACAGAATTTTTCTCTCCAATGGTAGCAACGCTTATAAAGTAGGAATTGGGATAAGCTTTGCTACCATTGGAGAGAAAAATCCAGTTTACCATCATCACATTCAGAAGAATGGATCGCCCGAGAGCCGAGAGCACGAACAACAATAATAAGTTCAATCGTCCAAAAAACCCCATAATATTTGAATATTAATGACCCTTCTTAAAGCTGTAAACAAAGCACGAAGACATGTCTTCAAGTTAGTGTTGTAATCATTCTGCTTTTTAGACACGGTTTGATATAAGGTCATTTTGAAAGAACACCTAAGGATATATATATATATATTTTTTTTTTTTTTTAAGAAATAGATATGTAATCCAACAGAATGATTATGAATGCGTTATATTATTTGAAACTCTATTTAAAGAGATTACACTGAAAATATGTCATTTGGCTTAGACAGCGTGAAAATAATAATTGGTTTAAGAAAATAAAACCTGGGAAATTGAACTTGTGACCGATAGGTAGCAGCTTTAACGTAGCGTTGCTCTTTCCATTTGACTAAATAGACCGGCAAAAAGGTGACGGTACAAATGACTGCTTTATCCCCACGTTCTGACATATTCTTATCAAAGTTAAATACAGGTGGGGAGGTTGTGTCCAATCAGTACACCTCAGGGATGTCCCGATAAAATGCCAGTACTATTTTAAATTCCCGAAATAGGTCGATGGCAGAACAGCCGTGGATCCCCACAATAACATTTAACATACTTCAGAACCCAAACTGGAATAACTATAATAAAAATCAATATTCTGGGTACAACCTAAAATATAAGGGATTAGAAAGTAACTGACATGCATGATATAAAACTGTAGGATGATTTGGAGGAGATAAAAAAATGAAATCTCTCAGTTTAAATTATTTTTCAGCTAATGTACAAAGTTCATTTTATACACCAGGAATGTATGAGAAAGGCATCTGACTTTTGCTACAATTGCAGTTTTTAATATATATATATATATATATATATATATATATATATATATATATATATATATATATATATATATACATATATATGTGAGCACTCTTTAAGTGAGGTAACTCATCCATTGTAAGCTTATGCAATGCTATTCCACAGTAATAGAGCACTCTGGTTGATGAGGAGTTTCTGCGTAAATGAATATATCGCTTAAATTCAGCCTTACCTACCACCCAGTTCCGTAGTCCAGAGGTAGGATATAGGTCCGATGTGAGGGTTTCAATTCTGCCTCTTGGTACTGGATGGGATAAAGTCTATAGCCACACTGAAGAGATGTAATACATCGAAACAGCTGTCTGTGGATGACACTATATATATATATATATATATATATATATATATATATATATATATATATATATATAATGTGAATCAGAGTGGAAGTCAGATGCTTTTTTTTCACGGATGCATAAAATATGACTCCCACAAACCTTACAGTACTGCAGAATCTTGGCTTAGAAAGGCTGGGTTATATAGTTGCATATTAGCTGCTAGCGTCATTGGTCATTGTTCGAATCAAGGTAATAATCTAGAATCTCTATTGGTTTTCGAGACAGGCAGACATGCAAGTCTTTCAAAAGATTGGTGCAGCACCATCTAACGCCCATTTCCCTACTTTTGGACCTTGTGCCGTTCTTAGCTAAGCCTTGTGCCAGACTTAGCTAAGCCTTGTGCCGTACTAAGCTGAGTTTATTAAATATACCAATCGCCTTACGCGTACAAATAAACACTGGCTACACAAGAATGATCATACTTCTAAGTTATTCGCGTCTAGAAGAGCCACTCCTTGCGTTAAACCAATTATTTTTTCTTGGAATGAAGGGAGTGCTCAACACGACAAAAACAAATTCTGAACTTTTTTTTTTTTTACTGGGACTGTTGCCTCTATCGATTGGAAAAAAAAATCCCATCTTCCAACAATTGGACAACGACTACTGTAAACATATTTAGGCTACTGATTTGATGTGAATTCTGACTATAGAGATTATTTTTGCGTAATCTCAACTTTAGAATGTACCTTTATATACAAAGACGGATCAATAAATCGTACTTATCTGAATTTCGATCTGAGATTCTCACCGTATAATGTTCGATCTATGTGATTAATATTCGCTTCAGGATAGATAAAGAGTGCCACACACTAGGACACATGTATTGAATCTCTGCAAAAATCGTTTTTGTAAATTTTCAAAAGTTGTCCTCTCACTAGCGTTATCATACATCCCAATACTTGCTCTGAATTTTTCTTCTTGATATTTTCCAAGCTTAATACAGTGCAAGTTCCAATGGTGATAATGGGATAGGAAGATTGTGCTGCGTCACACCTGAAAGTGCGTAGAGCTTGACTGCTTTTCAAAATTTGCTTTCGAAATCTTGGCTTTCCACTTTGGTTCGAAATTACTGGCTTCGATGGTAAATACGCAGATTCTTAAGTTACGAGACAATAACATTAGCCGCGTTTCGCTCTAATGTCACAAGACCAAAAGTGAACGGCACTCGGTGAGGATTAAACACACTTCAGTAGTAATGATCAGTGAAACACTATTGCTAACCATTGTCCCACAGCGTGTTGCCAAATGAATATTTTCTTCTTCTGTTATAAAGAAAATAATCTCAAAGATAGATGTGAAAAAAAAAAGATGAGAGCATAATGGCAGCAAATGCCTATGAATTTTGTGACCACTCTGTATATCTTGTACAATCATCACTGAAGATCACGAAGCCTTAAATTTAGCTGAGATTGAACCGTGAGTCTCGTAGGCAGAGGTCGAAAACCGTAACTGTCAAGTCATCGCGCCCTCAGCATTAGAAGACAGTTGTGCTTTCATGTCATACTAGACAAAAAAGCGTACCTTCATGTGAAATGTGACATCCGGCCCAGCGTCATTACAAATGACCTTTGAGAAACTAGGACCAATTTCTCTATTTTTTCATTTTTTTTTTCCCGCCGTTTTCTCCGCTTCATTCTCGCAGGCGGTTCATTGTGATCTGGAGAATCAAATCAAAACTTTTTATTTGATCACGTCATCGATAAAATCAAATCGCTGCACTACACTAACTTATTTATATTCTCGGTTTAATGGCTCGGTTTTTCATTTGTATTACAATTGTTCTTCTTTCCTTTGACAAACTCTGACTCAGGGGTTTAATTTTTTTTATCCCCTCCCTGGTTACAACATTGACAATGACAATAACAACAACAATAACCCTTACCAAAATTAGAACCCTTCAAGGCTACTGAGGAGGCTCGAATTCGGTATGCGACCCTGTTTCAATACCACTGGAAGATTCATAAAGAAAAGCGTTAGAGAATTTAGCCTATAGGCTGAAATGTTTATACGTATCTATGTATCAGTTAGTTGTACAGCCTAAGTAGTACATAGATGTAGTGTTCTTCATTAGCCAGTGGTCTACCCTTCCAAGAAATTCCATCTTTTGGGGATGTTGTGTGGAGAGACAGAGGTCGGGATGACGGAAGGAAAGACACAGTGTAATACATATTTCACTCCAATGTCGTTAGCAGGGATAAAAGCAGTTTATCAGGGACTGCACACTAATGTGGCTCCATGGAGATTTCAAGGTGAAGGTAGGAGAGAACTGTTACTTTGGAAATTGAAGCATATCATGATGGATAGGAGTTAGCATAAAACATTAAAATGTTTCATTCCTACTCTTATATTAATAAGATCTCTCAATCTCAGACTCATTCATTTGAAAAATAAATCTGATATTCAAATCGTACACGATTCCTTTTTGCTATCTTGATCTTGATCCAAGAGTATATCTGGTAAACATATATTGATAACCACGTGTCGTCATCACGGAATATTCATATAATTATCTCCAATTAATTTAGTCAAAGAATATATACGTACTTACCTACTGTATCGATATCATTGCAGATCATATACGTACACAAATATTCGACAGTAAGAACATCAAACAGAGTCAATGACCCGGAGAGATGTTGGGTGCCAGCCATGAAGAAGAAAAAAAAATGAATTCCCAGCCTGATTTGAACACCCATCGCAAACAGTGCAGTCGGAGATGTTATCTTCAGCACCACAGACACTCTACTCTCATAATCAGGGTTCTGCATTTGATAAACGCTTTTCAAAAGTAGTGACCTTACGCCGGCCATGGCATCAGCTATCCTTGGTTTAGCTTCACATGTCACAAGTTTCTCTGTCTCCGCTAGTTCTACGAAATTTACGATGTATGGAATAGACTTAGAGGCGACAAACACCCGAGGTGGCGCCACTCACTCCGTCATACAAACGTTTTCAAAAGCAATGAAAAAACAAACAAACAAATGCTGTTTCTGTCAAGCGTTTTGAGAGCCCAAATCGACTGATTGACCGGATTTTATGATTACCCGGCGATGGAAATTTAAAATTAATATGTATTCTTCATGATTTCAAAATTGCTTTTCATGTTGAAACTGATTAGCCATTTCTGGAACAATTGTTCGTTTGCAGATGAAGCACGCCATTGTCATGTCAAAATTCTAAAGAAGCAATGATTCAATTTCACTTTTAACTTTATGGGTTCTTAGCCAGTGCAAAAGAAAGAAAGAAAATCCAGATAGGTAATAAATAGTATACATAGATTGATACTTAACGCATGATCATCATTATCATCATAATCATCATCATCATCAGTGACATATTTGCTTCAATGACACTCTTTAACGGCATTCATGCTCACGATTCTTTCTCTTACTTGCTGCCACTGAGATCTCTTGTACTTCTTTTCTATTTCAATCATTAATATCATTAACAACGCATATTTTGGTTTTATCTCTGTCTGTCTGTCTGTCTGTCTGTGTTAATTAATATTTCTTTTATTCCTCTTTTCACAAGAGTCTAAATAGCTCGAAAGGGACTACGAAGGTATGGTACTAAACAGCTGACTGGTGGTTTTCTATTTGACGGGATTGCAGGTTAATAGTTAGCCTGGGATTGGGCAGAACCCGATTAGTCGTGTAGCAAAAGTAGCATATGCCTCAGGCCCCACATTTCCAGAGGCCCCGCTCCAAATGCTTCCAGGCTATCAATTCCAACCCAGCGATCTATTACTATAGTACTCCACCGCCTTCAACTTTTGTGAAAGACTTGGTGTTCAAAGAACGCGATTTTGTGCCAATTATAACTTTCAATTGGAGAGTCCAAAATATCATTGAACCAGTCAGAAAATTCAAATCGCAATGGGCTGGACACATAGCAAGCGTATCTGACAACCAACGGACATCACGACTCACAACGTGTATCCCAAGATATCATATTCGAAATTGTGGCCGATAGAAAGTAAGATGGCGTGTGGAACTAGACAAGTTCAGAAATTCCTGGCTCAGCGATGCTCATGATAGAGAGGTCTGGTGATTCTCCAGGTAGGTCCAGGTCCAACGACGGACACTAAAAGGCTGCTGCTGATGATGATAACGAATTAACAAGAGTGCGGTAACTATATGATACATGCACGAAGGACAAGATATTCGAAACTGGAGTCATTGCCTCTACACAGAATCATATTCACTGTATTATCTGATCGCACTAGTCGGATAAGGTTCCAACATCATTAACCCCGCTTTACTTTTTGGGGTGTGTCGATTTTGCAATGTTCAACCTTTTCGAAAATCCCCTTAATTTTTTTTAGGGCGAAATTCTTAACCTTCCTATGTTTGCCTGCAATCAATAATCGAACTTCAAAGCAAAATCAAATACATTCTATTTCGTTGAATATAGCCGTATCTATTATATATGCTTTGTTTGTATCTAGATTCCTATGTTCATATCTCTCGTTCTATTCATTCATCCCATCCCATTGATATCTGTCATTCATTCTATCTATCTCTATCTCTATCAATCAATAAACAATCAATCTATCTATCTATCTATCTATCTATCCCAGTATATCTATCTATCTATCCCAGTATATCTATCTATCTATCTATCTATCCCAGTATATCTATCTATCTATCTATCTATCTATCTATCTATCTATCTATCCATTCCAGTATATCTATCTATCTATCTATCTATCTATCTATCCCAGTATATCTATCTATCCCAGTATATCTATCTATCTATCTATCTATCTATCTATCTATCTATCTATCCTAGTATATCTATCTATCTATCCCAGTATATCTATCTATCTATCCCAGTGTATCTATCTATCTATCCCAGTATATCTATCTATCTATCCCAGTATATCTATCTATCTATCCCAGTGTATCTATCTATCTATCTATCTATTCCAGTATATCTATCTATCTATCTATCTATCTATCCATCCATCTATCTATCTATCTATCTATCTATCTATCTATCTATCTATCCCAGTATATCTATCTATCTATCCCAGTGTATCTATCTATCTATCTATCTATCTATCTATCTATCTATCTATCCCAGTATATCTATCTATCTATCTATCCCAGTATATCTATCTATCTATATATCTATCGATCTATCTATCTATCTATCCCAGTATATCTATCTATCTATCCCAGTATATCTATCTATCTATCTATCTATCTCTCTATCTATCTATCTATCTATCTATCTATCTATCTATCCCAGTATATCTATCTATCTATCCCAGTATATCTATCTATCTATCTATCCCAGTATATCTATCTATCTATCTATCTATCTATCTATCTATCTATCCCAGTATATCTATCTATCTATCTATCCCAGTATATCTATCTATCTATCTATCTATCTATTTATCTATCTATCTATCTATCTATCTATCTATCTATCTATCCCAGTATATCTATCTATCTATCTATCTATCTCAGTCAATTAAAACATTTTTCACATCTATCAATCTATCCTTATCTGTCACGGTTGTATTTATTTCTAATCTTGTTTTTGTTTCTATCTGTTCGTATATAATTATCTGCATGGATATGTTCATATGTTTATATCTATCTATCAATCTATCTATCTACCTATTCCTGTCTATCTATTTATCTATCAATTTATCTCTCTATCTCAGTTTGTTCATGAGTCATTTTTTTCAAATCTATCAATTTGATTTTATCTATCACAGTTATATTTATTCATGATCCTATTTTTGCATCTAACTGTTCGTATAAAATTATCTGCGTGGATATGTCAATATGTATGTATGTATGTATGTATGTATGTATGTATCTATCTATCTATCTATCTATCTATCTATCTATGTTCATATCTATCATTCTTGGTCTTAGAATAGTATCATTTCCCCCTCAATACTGTAAGCTAAATCTTATTCAACATATATCAGAACCCCTCCAGTCTCTAAAATAAACCTAGGACCCCATCCTGCCAAACACAGACATTCACAAGTGTATGAGTTCCTCCCCTTTTTCTAGTTCACTCCTGCAATCTTGCCCCTTCTCTCCAATAATTCAAAGAAGTCATATTTCTTGAAATCCCTCACATAATTTTCATTTTGCATTTCCTACCAAGAATATTCCCCATACAAATGGCCGTTCAAAGCAAGCAATTAAATGTTTCTCTTGTTCCTTATGCCAACCGAAATTTATAGAGAGTTGTGCTATTCCCGTCTATAAATTGATAGATGAAATTTATGGGGAGATTTATAATACAAAACTCTACATACGGTGTCAGAGGTGGTGCATACATATGTATGCTTGGACAGGGATGAATTTCCTTGGTATGATTTTAAACACTCAAGGAAAAAGTTGCACAGGCAGACAGACTCATATATCTATCAGCCTACATAGGGTGCCTTGCTTTGAAACAATGGCTAGCCAGTTTTGCAGACCGTTGTCAGTTCTTTCTTCACTGATTGGATCATACTTGTAGCCTTGTGTCAGACTTAGCAGATTTTAGTAAGAAGCTAAAAATGCTTATATGAGACAACTTATTATGGAATTTTGGTTATCAAGGCGGTCTCAGTGGCCATCATCTCTGCTATAAGTTATCTCCTCACAAGGTGACCCATACTTGTGATCTTGTGAATAAAAGGAAAATGCTTACTAAAAACCTAACATACTTAAACAATGAGCCTCGCTGGGGAACAGTAGTTATCAAGGCGGTCTTACTGGCCATTATCACTACTGTGAGTTCGATTCTCACCGGGTGATACATACTTATGTCCTTGTGGAAAGCTTATGAAATACATAACATTTGAATATTTTTTCTTATTTAAGTTATTTGTGACAGAGGCTTTTGTACTAACCCTATAAATTAAAGCCCAAACGATTTATTGCCCCTTTCGATATATTTCTCATGTTTGCATACTTACTAAGGTCCTGTCAATATTCGATGCGTTAAAAATGAGTGTTCAGGTGTAAAATTGTACTGCAACTCAATTACCCTGAAAACCATTTCAGAATTCTGGATGTTTGAAACAACGCATATAACGGTATATAAGACCCTTTTTCCCCCAAAAAAAATGTCTCAAAAGGAAAATGTAATCTTTGTTGTCCAGCTCCACATTGGCCAGAACTTGAGAGAGAGTAAAAAATAACAAAAACTGGCTGATAGACTTGAGGAATTCTGGGAAATACATTTTTCTTAATATTCCCTGCTAGAAATAAACAGGGACTTATATGCCATCAAATTCCATAGTTCCAATTTTTATTTTGTAAAGGGATTGTATTTTATCCAAGGTCTTCTGTGTCCTGTTGACCATTGAAAATAGCCTGTACGTACTGGAGAAAGTGACTAAAATGTCTGATTTTGATTTGCTTATCTTTTGTACCAGAATCATCACTGGCCGGATGAGAAGGGGTCCTCTAGTTTTCTTTATCCGAATTGACTTTTGAATAAGAACTTGCATC
>OY735205.1:56045660-56085660 GCA_963457665.1 Thysanoteuthis rhombus
AATAATCTTATTATGTCTAATAGCATCTATGAAATATTGGCAAGAAGAAAGAAGAGAAAACGCACCAGTTCACTGTAATTGTATTACAGTATTGGAACGAGAATTTCGAATTAAAAATAC
This sequence comes from Thysanoteuthis rhombus, assembly GCA_963457665.1. Taxonomy (NCBI): domain Eukaryota; kingdom Metazoa; phylum Mollusca; class Cephalopoda; order Oegopsida; family Thysanoteuthidae; genus Thysanoteuthis; species Thysanoteuthis major. Next base: position 56,045,781 of record OY735205.1, read on the forward strand.
TTGAAAATTATTAACACTAAAGTATTATCTATTATTTTGGTTTTTATTTTAATTTGATCGTTGTTCATTTTATTTATGCCTTGAAAAACAACCAAAAAATTGCAACAACATGAACTCTAATTCTAATGGAGAATATTGTGATATATTTATGTTTGTATTATGGATGTGAAGCGATCTGACGGAATGTAGATAGAAATGACTATTGAAAAGTGAAGAGAAAAACACAAGAGATAGGTGTTATATCTCAGAATTGACAATAAAAATGAACACAATATAAATAATCACGTTACTAATAACTACAAAATAGATCTCCTAATAAGACTTAGCAATAAATGAAGTTGCAGAAACAACAACAACAACAATAATAATATTGATAATAATAATAATAATAATGATAATAATAATAATAATAATAATAACAATAACAAATGATAATTATGCTACTGACCACAATAATAAGACCGTGATTACAGAAATGATAGTGCTAATTGCAATAGTACTATATCGTCTCTCAATAGGAATTATGTTACAGTCATTTATTATTATAATGAAAGTAATAGAAAGTGGTATTATTTTAATGATACGTTAACTATCGGATCGGCAATAACGATAATTTAGATTATTACACAAATAAATTCACAGCCGAATATTACACCAGGTGTGTAATGGACCCTTGAAGAAATCAAAATGTAAGTAGCTTTTCGAAATATATCAAGTACACTATATCAATATTCCATATCTTCGTTGTATGCATGTGTTTGGATGTGGATAGCTGGATAGATAGATAGATAGATAGATAGATAGATAGACAGACAGACAGATAGATAGATAGATAGATAGATAGATAGATAGATAGATAGATTTACAATTTCATTTGGCTTATCTTTGCTTGACAGGGCGGCATAGGAACGGGGATGGGAGGAAGAACGTTATCGTAAGTGGGGAGAGACAGCCCTGGAAATTTACATTCGAAATTCAGGGTTTTTTTTAATGATGAAAAAAGTATTTATTCTACACGACAAATATTTTTCAACATAAACTTCTTCCTTGTCAATACATTTAATTAAGTGGTGAATATCAATCTCATACATCGAACATTATACAGTGAAAATTTCAGATCAAAGTTCAGCTAATAACTACATGTCAAGCTGCAGACATTGATCAACTGTATTCACGCACATGAACACTCAGATAGACAGACAGACGCGCAAGCGGGCATGCACATACACACACCCATACCTACACACGCACACACTCACTCTCTCTCTCTCTCACACACACACACACACACATACCCTCTGTCTCAAACATCCCCTCTCTCTCTCACACATACATATATATTTAGAGAGAGGAGATTATATGTATATATATATATATATATATATATATATATAAATATATATATATATATATATATATATATATATATACATATATATATATATATATATATATATATATATATATATAGAGAGAGAGAGAGAGAGAGAGAGAGAGGGGGGGACTTGCACTGAGGTTATAGATATTTCTCATATAGTCATAACAACTATATCAATGTAAATGTCTTACATGATGGAAATGGCTACTATCATTCATTATGTAATCACAAATAACAATGAAAACAATAAAATAATCATATTACGAGAAATATTAATGATCTTGTTGATCACCGCTACCTGTGGGAGACCAGTTCAATCACTGTTGTTAGGCTTAGATTATTCATGTGTTTCGACACTTATATGTATCTATGTATCTATGTATCTATTTTGTCTAGCCCTTTTTGTTCAAAGAAGAAACTTGACGCCCCAATGAATACGGATTTTTCACCCAATTCCCCATGATAGATTTTTTGGGTTTTTTATTCGATTTACAATGAAATGTCAAGTGATTTTTCCTTAGTTTGTGTCCAACGGCATTCATGCTTGTTATTTTGTTGAAAAATTATACAGCCAAAAGAGAAAAAAATAACTTATTCATTGATCATGCTTTTTCACAATCGTTTATTGATCATAAATTCATAATTTAAGTCATACTGAGAGTATTTTCATTAAGGTAACTTAATTTTACCACCACCACAACTTAATTTACGAGGTAAAAAGCTGCATGTAACTGTGGCGGTGGTTTATAATTTCCCTTGGGATGTTATGATGCATTTGATTTCAACTATAGCCAACAGAATAACTCTTTGGATTCATAGGAAAACTGCATCATATAATGAAATAACCACCTATAGTGAGGGACCTGGAAAAGTTCTGCAAAAATTATTTTGTTTTAAACACTTTCTAATATCAATAGTGACTGAAACAAAATGTTCACATGGTCAGAGTAATGGTCATGTTGGCCATTTTAAATTTTCATTGAAATTTTCTTCCGTCTGTTTGCCCAAAGAATATCTAAAAAAGTAATCCATGGATTTCAATGACATTTTGTGGAAGGACGTCAAGTGGAGTGATGAAGAGTTGGTTGAATTTTGGCGCAGATCAAGGTATATTTCCTCGATTGATAGATATTTCCCTCTTTCTCTCATACATTTACGTATACGCCCATTACGGGCACACTCTCCAAAAGTTCTGAATGAATTTCAATTGAATTCTGTAGAAGAGTGGATACAAGACTACGGAAGAAGCAATCAAATTTTGCGATGTATCCATCCACTATTACCTTCCCTACGTTGTAGTTATATGTCCACACCATATAATATCGAAACTGAATTTCATTGATTACTTTTAGAGATATCGTCTGGACAGACAGAATAGATCAAACATTATAAAGTAAAAATTTCAGATCGAAATTCAGTTAATAACCAATATTCAAAATTAAAGCAACAATACGGTCTTATTTGTGCAATTGCTTTACATACCAGTATATTTTTCGGAAAAAATTCTCCTTTATTGTCTTGACATATTTTTTTTTACGTATTCATCCTTAAATATATAATTCACAACGTGAGTTTGTACTCCATGACGTAGTAAAATAAATTTTTATGTTATGATGACGTAACAAAAATGTTGGAATCAAAGAATGATAGAGAAATAAAAAAGTAATGAAAAAAACAAAAACAAAAAAATAAAAGCAAGAACAGTGATACAACCAACACCCGTTGTAATAGTAGCAAGATAGGAACGACGAAGAGGGGGAGGAAGAGGAAGAGGAAGATGGGGATGGTTCACCCCAAGGTCTGTTAGTTTCATGTTAATCCAACATGATACAACAGAGAAAATCGATATTTAGCATTACTAGTTGTGATAGTAGTAGTAACCGAAGGTCTGGACCAAGTTTCATATCAATCCAACATGATTCTACATAGAAAATTAATATTTAACACATTTGGGACCAACTGACCGACCGACCGATCAACTGAAAAGTGTTTTATAGAAAGGCGTGGACGCATCTACAAAAATTGTTGGTAGTCAATATAGAACTTTTGTCTAAGCTCTTTGCAATGCAAATCTCTATTATCCACGTATATAAAATGCAATGTGCATCCATATATTTCACATAAGCCGTCATTTTTGACAATACGAGTAAACTAGTTATATTAATAATGTTGAGGACGTAGAAGCACACTGGTGGAGTAAGGATGGAGAATCTGGAGACAAAGATGATGACTAAGATGTCAGCAATATTATATTGATGATAATAATGGTAATAATAAAGAACACTTTATAATATGTAAGCTGCATTCATTTCTGACAGTTATTTTTCAAATATCATAAAGTAGATGCTTCTTGTTATATTTTGAAATTTTAAAAGTTGTCTATTTCCGTCTATAAACAAATTTTAAAATCTGTTTAAAACTTGAAATGACATGCAAAAGGGGAAAAAAAATAATTGATAGAATTTTATAAAATATGATTTTAAAAAATTAAAATGTTTGTTTGTTTTTTTTTCCTTTCGTTTAGGATTTTATTAACATCTTGTCCAGCTAATTAATTTACGGAAAGAAAAGCAGAAAAGAAAAATACAGAGAGAGAGAGAGAGAGAGAGAGAGAGAGAGAGAGAGAGAGAGAGAGAGAGAGAGAGAGAGAGAGAGAACGGCATTTTTCTGTCGACGAAAATTAAATTAAGTTGAAAGATTTTTCTGAAGATATTTTTTATCAAATAAAATGCCACACGCAATGCCAAGTGAAATCATTTATTAGAAACCATTAACCAAAACTGTCAACATGGTTTGTTTCAGTCTTTAAGCTGGTCTGGCTGGCAGGCTGGTCGGTTATGTCTATATGTATGTATCGCCCGTGTAGGCCGCTCCAAGGGAGCTAAAGGACTGAAAATCTAGACAATCTCTCCTATTACCTCATTTTTTCTTTTTTGAAAATTTCCCACCTAAATAAGTTTTTAATAGTAGGTTCAATTCACAATGTAAGTTTATGCTAAACTGGTCCCTTGGTTCATGTCTGACAGTATTCATTCTTTTTTTTCTTCTTAAAATTCAGACTCTTTTTTGTGTTAGTGATCACTACCAAACATAAGGAGAGAGAAGTGACTTATTCCTTGATCACCCTTTTTTTCCAATTTTTTGATTGATCACCTGCTACAAGGCACGTTGCTAGAAGATGGTGGTCATATGACGGTTTCTTTTGAGCGACTAACCAGACCTGTTTGTCTTTTCCTTTTAAATTTTAATCCTAGAAACGAAGGTTGTTCTGAAGAAGTCTGTTAGAGAATTGAAACGGACAGATGAATATTGTATTTCGACACACTACGAACACACCGTATAGGAACAACGCACACACATGCATACATACATATGTAATGCTAAGAATCCTTCTCTTTTTCTCTCTTCTTCATCAATGCACGGACCCAGGTAGAGGGGGAAGGGCTGTGTGGGTCAGTTGGCATTGGTCCAGGGCCAGCTAAAAAAAAAAAGAAGATTTTAAAAATCTTTCACAATGGTTTTATGCACCCTAGGCGAGTCTTGAAATTTGCACCCCCTGTTGCCTACATTTTCTATCTGACCTGGGCCTATCACCAGCTCCACCCGGTCAATACGCACAAAGTACAATTCGAGTTCAGTAAAGGGATTCTCCATTCTAAAATTGATTTGCCTCACGAATTGAATTTTACGCATATACCATCATCATCATCATCATCATCATCATCATCATCAATCTTTTATCGTCCGTCGTTGGACATAGACCATCCCCAGAATTTGCAAGGCCCCTCTATCATGGGCGTCGCGGAGCCAATACGTTCTGAACTGATATAGTTCTTGTATTCCGCCGGCCTCAGTTACGCATATGATCTCAGTGGATCCATGTTGTGAATCGGGGGTCGGATTACGTTACTGCAGGCTTCTAGTATATGTTATAGAGGGGCCCTGAATTTAGAAAATAAAATTGAATATTGAGACGCATTTAATAAAAAAAGGGTAATTTTTCAAGAGAAAAATTACCATGCAGCCATTTAATACGACATATACATCTGATATTTCAGGTATAGAATTACTTTGTTTCTCATTTTGATTTTTGTACAAAAAAACTTCAACTTTTATGTGTCGTAGAAGTATCACATAGATGGCACACTCCAAATGATTATTGCCTTGAAAAGATTATTCAGATTAAACGTGATGATTGGTTGAAATCGCCAGCCTTGAACGCCGAATCTTTCATAGAAGTTGGAGGCAGTATAGTACGATATAGTAATAGGGCAAGTACAAAATCACTAAATCGGAATTGATAGCTTACAAGCATTTAGCGCGGGGCCTTTCAAAATGTGGGGCCCGAAACTCAAGCTACTTCTACCTCATAGTTATCCCCGGCACTGACACACACACACACACACACACACATACACACACACACACACACACACACGTCCAGTGGTAAAAGAGCACTCTCACTCACTCACATCCGAATTTACAAGCATGCACGTATACATTCTCTTGTGCATTGAGAACCTCCGATCTCTCTTTTTTTTACCGCGTACGTACATACACCTAGGTTAAGCACACGGCAAGAACACATACACGTAAACACAGATCTTTCTTGCACATTTGATGACGCGCATGCGCATCTATTTTCATTCACATTCATCTCTCTTCTCCTCAGTTCCTCTCTTTTCTTGAAGACATACTCTCCTTTTTTTTTTTCTATCGTACGTATTCGTAATACGTCCATGCATATACATACATATATACGTACTGAGGTGTAGCTAAGGGAGGAGGCTATTTGAGAACGTTTCCCTCGGGACCCCAATGGAGAGGGACCCCCACAGCTTTCCAAATAGTAGTTCATCTACTGCGTTTGTATTGGCAAATCTCTCTAAATGCTGGAGGGGGCTCTTAAGGAGTCGAGCCCCAATGGAACCCCAAATCCACAAAACCTCTAGCTACGCCTTTGCATTCATACATAAATACATACGCACGTATATACATACATCCGTTCTTCCAAACATACTTTTGTCTCTGTTGTTAAGATTCATATTTCTTTCTCACTACCAACCTTTTTCATTTACACACAGACTCACTCACGTACATATTCCCACACATACACATGAAATCACTCGTACATCTCCTCTTCATCTTATTCATTCTTTCTTTCTTTCTATCAAATATACGCATTTTCTCCTCATGCTTTCTTCTTTCTTTCTTTCAATTACCCATACGTATCAGCGTTTTCTCTCTTTCTTCTTTCTTTCTTTCCTTATTTGTTTATTTCGATTAAATATATGCATACATATCCACAATATCTTTTTTTCTCTCTTCTTTCTTTCTTTCATTTTTTTTATTTCAGTTGAATATACGCACACACATTCACGTTTTCATTTTTTCGTCTTTCTTTCTTTTTCTTTTTTTATTTCAATTAAATAAACACATGCATATCCACGTTATCTTTCTTTCTCTCTTTCTTTGTTTCCTTTCTTTCACTTTTTATTTCAATTAAATATACGTACTCATATCTACGATATCTTTCTTTCCCTTCTCTCCTTTCTTTCTTTTATTTCTTAATTTCAATTAAATATATACATACAAATCCACGTTTTCACATTTCTTTCTTTTTTACTTTTTTATTCCAATTGAATATACGCACACATACCTACATTTTCTTTTTTCTTACTCTCTTCTTTCTTTCTTACTTACTATCATATACATACATATATATATATATATATATATATATATATATATATATATAAAAACAAAAAGATACACGTTCCTCCGTATTCTTCGTTTTTCATTTTATACATATACACTTATGAACCTATAAAATCTGTATTGCTTTTATAAGGCGTCCTTCCATATATTTTCTTCTTTTTCTTGGGTTCCTCCATCAAAAGGCTTCTTCTACATATTTTTTCTTGATACGACCAATTTAATCCCTCTTATAAATATTCCTTTCTATTGCTCATTCTCATTTATCGACATACAAGTTGACGAGTGCCAAGACTTTTTCTTCGTTATATACCAAGATATCCACACTAACACACGTGTATAGCAATACCTTGAATAATGCAGTTTTGATTAATGCGGATGTTGACGTAGTAAGGTTGGTGTATTGCCGTACAAATTAACGTAACTAAGTTAAAGCTGAAAAGATCCCAAAAGAAAACATAAAAATAATAAGACCTTGAACAGTTCAGTTTTGTATAGTACTTAAAATTCTGGAACGAATTAATTGCGCTAATCAAGGTGAACGTATATTTACCCTGCTGTATGTAATTCAAGAAACAATAATAATTTTTGCTGAATAAAATATCTGCAACTTTCTATGTTGAAATATATATATCAAAAAATTACTTATCTGCTTTTAAAAATTAAATTAACATCCTAGTATCGTTAAGTAGAATATCTACAGTTAGAACAAACCTGGCTACGGTTTTTTTCTACAAAGCTCTCTATCATTATGTTTTATTATGTATAATATATATTTATTATATCATAGCTACATAGTTTGTCAAAAAAGGTTTTATCTATTTGTATCTGCCTGTCATGTTACGTCATTTTCCCATCTAAATAACAGCAACAATAATAATGATGATGAGAATGATATAGATCTTGATTTGTATATATTGATAATCTATATCTTTTTTTAATGTAAATATATTCTACTAAATGCAAGTACTTGAAAATAGGCCTCACATTGTATGAGCTTACGCGAATTCGCGCACTTACACGTACACACACTCAGCAGCTATCTTTCTACTTTCTCTCTTATTCTATAATATTCATTCTATCTCTATTCTCTCTATTTCAGATGCATACGTACACATACACACGTACACACACACATACATACATACATACATACATATATATATATATATATATATATATATATATATATATATATATATATATATATATATATATATATATATACAAAAGTAGGTTGATGAATTCCACAATGATTGAATAGATTTAAGAAAAAAGGAAAAAAAAAAAAGGAAAGCTAAAATTTTTACTTTATGATTTTGAGGTTTATTCATTTTTAAATGGCCCCAACCGGTTTCGTACATGTCTTCAGAAGGCTAATGTGAGGCTGAAGTCAAGAATCAGAATTACATTAGCATTCTGGGGACCTCAAGAAATGGATATAAAATCCGACAGAATTCTCATTCCCCGTATAACAACGGGGGGTCATTTCAAATAGAGTTTCAAATAATATAAAGCATTCAATTATATATATATATATATATATATATATATATATATATATATATATATATATATATATATATATATATATATATATATATATATATATATATATATATATGAATATAAAGATGTATGTGTGAATATGTGTGTGCGGCTGGGTAATTGTGTAAATGGTGCTGACCAAAAGTCATTTGAGTAAGAATAGGTCAAAACTGTACATCTATCAAGTTACCCTGAATTTCAAGTGTCTCGACGGACAACTCAAATGTTTCTCGAATTCACTTCAGCAGGAAATTAAAAAAAAAACAAACTCGTTTTCAATCAATTGATCTTTCTTTTGGGAACACATTTTGCACCTGAAGTTCTCAGAACATTTGAGTAATATCTTGCGTATAAGTTCTCGTATAACTTCTTGGGACTTTCTTTTCACATTAGTCATGACGAACCAATTGGATTCTGCTCGGTAATAATAAATGTTCAAGACAAGGAAAGTAAAAGAAACGTATTCAAAGAATTTACCTGGAAAGAAAGTATTTAAAAAAAAAGTACTGAAAATTTTAAAATGAAAAAAAAAAAGCGGTAAAAAATTCATTAATTTTTGTTCTGTTTCATCTTTATAATTTTACATCGTAATTATTTTTACAACTAGTTATTACCTGTGAAAGAATCACGGATATAGTTGAATTCTGTGAGATGATTTTTTTTTTAAAGGAAAGAAACTAATAATAGTCGAATCATAACGGATATATATATATATATATATATATATATATATATATATATATATATATATATATTAAATGCGTTATATTACTTTGAAACTCCATTTGAAATGACCTCAGTAAAATCACGATAATTGAATCATTTGGCCTAGACAGCATAAATAAAATAAACAATGGGCTGCTGCAAGAATCAATTCTGCAACCGACTCATTCTACATTATATATTCCTGGTGCAGCCCATTTTCTTTATTGTTTATTTTATTTATGCTGTCTAGGCCAATGATACTTTTTACCGTGTATAATAATAATAATAATAATAATAATAATAATAATAATAATAATTCATATACATATACATGTAAATATATGTATGTATATTCACATTACTTACTTCAAATATATATATATATATATATATATATATATATATATATATATATATATATATATATTCACATTACTTTCTCTCACACCTAATAGTTCATTACTTCAAAGCTGTTGATAGAATAAATGAATGTTTACGTCGTATCAATATAATCGGAAAAGGTGACTGAAATCGTTTAAGTGGAAGAATCCATTATTTCAAGAGGTGGGTATAGGATAATTTTGTTAACTGAAAAAAATCACTTTATTCATGATATAGATATACTTTTATAAATAATTTAATTTAATTTGGCCACCACACATACTGAGAGGACAAAATCATACAATAAGTAAGCTTGTTTCTGTGTGTCAGACATTGTGCTGGCCTGTTGCATATGCTATAAAGTGGCCCTAAATTAAAAGATATACACCTAAATATTACAAGAAATTTTAAAAAAAATTGCAGGGTAAAATAGTTTTTTTCTATTTGGTGTATAGTAAGATAGTACGGAGATTATATCTGATATTTCAGTAATAATAGTACTTTTTCGTTTTGATTTTTGTGCAGTGGCTATGACTTCAGTTTCAAATATCTACCTATCTAAGCATCCTACATGTACCATAAAGATACAGCATTGCTGTATCAAAATGATCACTCCGATTAAAGGTGACGATTGACTGATAACAATAACCTTAAACACCCAGGCATTCATACACTACAGTAATACATTAAGTGCAGAATCATTGAATCGGAACTATAGCTTGCTAGCATTTAGCGTGGGGCCCCCAAAAATCTGGAGCCTGCAGCAAATTTTACTTTTGTTACATAGTTAATCTGTCATTTTCCTATATATGTAAATTAAGCAAATGATTGAAAGTAAATCATAAAGAAGGCGTGAGTAATACAATCAATCGAGTATTTACGATTTTATGTTCACGAGTTTACAGTTGAATATCATACATTTTCAAAAGAATTAATCGAAGTCTGGCATCGAAACCAATGCCATTCTTACTGAAACTAAAATAGGTTTAAAGTTTTGAAAGGACCAATACCATGAAATACTAAATTAGTAAGGGGCGTCAGGGCCAAACCTCTGCTCGGGAAAGGCACAATTATCGAGATGAAGATATTTTATAAAAGCACCCAAATAACTTTAAATCAAACAAAAATGTATTACATCTATTGTCTGTTTAAGATGAAGTAAAAAAAAAAAGAAAAAAGATTGTTACCCCCCCCCCCAAAATCCTGGATCCGCACCTGCTTGAAATAGTTTTTATATACGGTGTATATCAATTAGTCCGTACTCTGACATGTAGTTTTATTTAGATCTGGAAGTTTTTATGGCTAAACGTTTGATCTGTGTGATTAATATTCAATATTCACCCTAGGATTAAGTGCATTGGAAATGAAGATCGTGATAAAAAATGAATGTTTGTTGTGTAAAATAAATGCTTTTTCATCGTGACCTTTCATACTTATTCATGTACCTCCGTATAATCAGTGTATAAGTTATTTAGTTTTATAATGACTAGATTTACTTCGCATGAAAACCTTGAAGAAAAAAAAACAAACGAAACAGATGCTAAACTTAGAACTGAGATAAAAACCCCTAAATTGCCAGGCGCGGATCAAGGGGTAGGAGGGATCAGAATCCCTCTCTCACTCGAACAAGACACAATTAAAAAAAGATTTATCAAATCAAATCTATCATATCGAATGAATCTTATAAATAAAAAAAGAACTAAACAATTCGAAGTAATCTCAAATTAAAATTAAAAACAACAAAAATGATAATATCCATTGTCTGATTGATAAGACAGAACTAAGAAAAAACCCCAAACAAACTTGGACCCCTTACCCCGGCTCAAAATCCTGGATACGTTTATTTTCAGGTACTTACATATAGCAGAACATATTTTCATTAAAAAAAAACCCATAGATCATCAACTTACACAAATCAAATTGCTCTGGTTGGTCAATTTGGCAGCTATATCTATCCTCTTTAATCCCATCTTAAAAAGTTAAAAATGGGTTTGGAAAATAAAAATTAGACGATGTAATATGCTTTATATATTTTGAACTTGTGTTATATAGATAAACACGATAGATAAACACGGTGTTTCCAAACATTATTTGATTATAGGTATTCGATAAATTTGTTGGTGATTTATTAACGATTCATGTTCTGAGGCCATCGTTTTGAGTGTGAACATATAGAAATCCTTCAGCGTCAAGATGGAAAAGAAATATTCCAAGTGTATACCATAGTTACTTAAGGTTTGTGGCACATACTGATAAGATCAGCAAAATTGTACCAACACTGACACACACACACACACACACACACACACACACATACACACATACAAATGTATATATATATATATATATATATATATATATATATATATATATATATATATATATGTATATACTTATACAAACAACAATTTTCATAAATCGTCCTCAAGTATCAATTGCTATTCGAAATCCACTCAGTGTTATTCCAACATGTTATCTTGTATCTATTTTATTATTTAATTTTAGGATATTGGTCGAGGTTATTCATTTTTCATTTGTATTTTGTTTTTTGAATTTTTTTTCTTCATTATGGAGTTCGTCAGCTGTTTTACCATAGCCCTGAGAGTCACGGATAAATACACAGCATATATTCATGCATACTCGTTCTAAATGCATTGTGTAAGGAAGCTTAGTAGCTGAACTAGTTGCATATTCCTCACTGTCACCGGTGGTCGGTTGTCAAACCAATGTGAAATCCATGAACTCAAATATTGATCTTGAAGGCAGAGAGGACTTGCCCAATTATAAGACTGGAGCATTACAGTCTTTCTAACAGACCATTTTGTCAGATTAAACAAACCTTCGTGAAAAGCAACGTATCGACTTGTACATGCAGGCAAACACATATGGATGCAAAAATGCACCCGATTATTAAAAAAAATATGTCTGGATCGGATCCAGGATTTTGAGCTGGTGAGGGTGAAATTTCTTTTCTCCATTTTTTTCTATACTCCATTTGTCTAATCAGACAATGGATATAAAAAATAATTATGATTATTTGTGATTTGGGTCGTTTATTAATAAAATTTCCTAATCTTTAAATTAAAGGTACCCTTTGACCATTCCCCAACCCCACCTGGATCTGCGCCTGCATGTTTTCAGGTTTTCGACTTTAAGAACATAACGCCACGAAATGGAATATTAGTTATTTTTTTTCGGAGATGTTTGGATATTTATTTATTTCTTATATTTACTTATAAGAGATCAAGTTGGAAACCGAAGTGCCAAGTGATACACACACACACACACACACATATATATATATATATATATATATATATATATATATATATATATATATATATATATATATATATATATATATGTAAATTGTTTTGCTGTCGATGAGCCCTGAATAACAACCGAATATCTTTTGCGCCGAAAAACATCTCATATGACGGAAAGAGTATAATTTAATGTTGAAAATAACAGTTTTTCGACAGGATTCCTAACACACACACACACACACACACACACACACACACACACACACACACACACACACACACATATATATATATATATGATGACAGATAATAACATCACATTTTATTATAATCAATGATATACAGTATGATAAATTCAACAACGCCGATGTGTATATTGCAATAATACAGTGTATTGTAAATAATACACATCTCACTATCGTGTCTGCCCAGATCTCTCTCTCTCTCTCTCTCTCTCTCTCTCTATATATATATATATATATATATATATATATATATATATATATATATATATATATATATATATGTATATATATATATAAGTATATATATATAAGTATATATATATAAGTATATATATATATATATATATATATATATATATATATATATATATATATATATATATATATATATATATGTATATGTACATTATTGCTACAGAAATTCGTACGCATAAGAATTTTGCTTATTGTTAATGTTATTAGGATTTTACCATGAAAAAAACAACATCTAAAAACTAACTGCAAATATGAAAAATATAAAACTGTGTTCCATTCGAGGAAAGAATAACAGCAATTTTTCCCATGGAACTTAAAAAATATCACAGAAAATAGCTTTTCGGGATATCCTGCATATGTCTATGTTCTCAAACACTTATCTGCAAATAAAGATAAAAAAAATGAATACACACACACACACACACACACACACACACACACACACACACACACATACATATATATATATATATATATATATATATATATATATATGTATAGATGTATGTTCATGTGTGTACTGAGAAAAATATTAATGTGACTATCTATATTTATGTATAAATCTAGATATACATGTCATTTTATCAATATTAAGCTTTAGAAATGCATTCGTGTATTTATTTTATTCATGTAAATGTAAACCTATAAAAGTTAGTATTTTAATTTTTTTTCAATTAAAATATTACACTGATAGAGAATATCACTGAGAGCTTCTCGTTTTAGGATATTCTATTTTTCTAAATCCATAAACAATGTCCCATGTAAATCCATGAAAATGACAGCGTTGATTCATTCGACGTATTCTGGAACCCTTTTAGTCATATCATGAAAAAAACGTTGGTCTATATAAATGTTTTTTGTCTTTCTTCACATATACTGTTATTTAAAATGAATTAAAAAAAAGGAACAAAGATTCTCTAGCAGTAATACAATATAATATTTTGAAAGAATCTTCCTCTAAGAAACCGGCTAATTCTATAACACTTCATAGTTATTCATCAAATGTTACATAAGCTTTGAAATATCTTTTGCAGTATTATGATTACATATCATCAATCCATATGCAGAAATCCATACGTACATATTACTTTTGTAATATCAATTTATCATAGAATAATGTAAATGATACATGCTGTATATATAAATATATACTTTATATAATGCACGTATCATATTGATTAGACAATTTGTATTCACCCTATAGATACACAAGTTTACTTATAAATATTGTATCCACATATCTATCTAGTTGGAATTACCGAATGGCTATAAATGGTTTAAAAGAATATTTCTCAATTGTTCATTTGAAAATCTTTTTCTGAGTGGAACAAAATGTACAGTCTGTAATGAACTATTGAAAAATCTTTAACCATGTTATATATATATACACACACACACACACATATATATATATATATATATATATATATATATATATATATATATATATATATATGTGTGTGTGTGTGTGTCTGTGTGTATGTGTGTGTGTATGTGTGTGTGTGTGCGTGTGTGTGCGTGCGTGTGTGCGAGTGTGTGTGTATGTGTGTATGTGTGTGTGTGCGTATGTGTTTGTGTGTTTGTTTGTTTATTATCTAAATGCTAAATAATTCATTTATTCATCATTTTCTTCGCGTTGTTTTTTTTTTCTTAAAACCTGTCAAACATTTTCACATATTTCAAAATGATAATTTTTTCCGAGTTATATTGAAATATCAGTTTGAAATTCCAAAATATACTACAGTAGTTTTTTTTTTCTGAAACGCTGTTTTCATTATTCCGTATATTTTCTTGACAGCTTCCTTCATCTTCAAAATGTTTCGGTTGATGAATTAGCTTGAGTGGATGAAAAAAAAAAAAAAAGCAGGAAAGAAGGGGAAAAAGACGACACAAAAAAAACTGAGCGAATTATGAAGACCGGATTACACATACATCCGAGGAGGGCCGAAGAATGTATCGACCGAAACATTGGGTTAAAAATAACAGATATGGTTATAGGAGTCCAAAAATATATTTGAAGATACAAAATATAACTGCATTCAATGCCTTTCCCTCTTTCATACAGACATGCGCACACAGTTGTATACACAAACACACACACACACACACACACACACACACACACATATATATATATATATATATATATATATGAGTGTGTGTGTGTGTATAGAATTAAATGATAGCATTACCGTAATAATAATAATAATAATAATAATAATAATAATAATAATAATAATAATAATAATAATGATAATAATAATAATAATAATAACAATAACAACAACAATAATGATAATAATAATGATAATAATGATAATAATAATAATTTCATGATTATGATATTTGATAATCTTGATGATTTAAATAAGAATATCAATAACAGATGACAGCAGCAATAAAGCAACAGCAACAATAATAATAGTAATAATGATAATAGTAATGATGATAATAATAATAATAATGATAATGATAATAATAATAAGAAGAAGAAGAAAAATAAGAAGAAGAAGGAGAAGAAGAAAAAAAGATGAAAAGGGAGGAGAAGAAGTAGAAGAAGGAAATAAAGTTACACACTCAAAATTACTATCTTTAAAGACCCCTGATTAGAGATTTTCACTAATATTCAACTGTCATTTTTTTTTAATCGTTTTCTCGATTTTAATCATGATAGTTTCGAGTATTTGGCAATGTCTACCTAACGCTTAAGGAAAGATAGATCAAATGTTGAAGGAAAATACATTGACTATGAAAGGTGTTTATTAAAATTGAAGTAAATTGCAAATATTTGTGTAGTAAGCCAGGGTTTTTCCAAACATTTTTGACTGCGACCCAGTTCAATTTTATGCAATAATCCCACTACCCCTTGACACATATCATGTACAAACGCATAAGTACACGCACCCTCATCTTGCATAAACTAAACTGAAGACTAGTGTTATTGTTTTAATTCAATTGTTTAACAAGTCAATTACCGATGGCAAAGTTAATATGATTATTACATATATTCATATTTGAAATATGATTTATTTTGATGCCACCAATATTTTCTCAGTCACTCTTCATTTATCAATTCATTTATTCTTAACCTGTGCCCCAATCAGCAGAACTTTGCACTCACTAGGTTGGCCAGCTTTCGGTGGAGCAAGCTTGACTTCCAAGATCACACAAACCCTACTAGTCCTTAAAAAAGGGTATACAACTAATGTATCATTCCGATAGTCACCTATGTAGCTGACACATGGAACCTACCCAAAAGATTGAGATCCAGGAAAGGTGCACGTGGGAAAAAAGACAGGAATCCAAGATATCTTAGAAAAGATTAGAAAACTCAAATGGCAATGGGCTGGACATGCTGCCAGAAGATCAGACAACTGCTGGGCATCATGACTCACAACGTGAACCCCCTGAGATCATTCGTGAAATCGTGGTCGAAAGAAAGTAAGATGGCTTGACGAGCTAGATGAATGCAGGAAATTCTGGCTCAGCGATGCCCATGATAGAGAGGTCTGGCGAATCTCAGAAAAGGTCTATGTCCAACGACAGACGCTAAAAGGCAGCTGCTGCTGCTGATTAATGGGTCGGGCGGTATTTGTACTTTGAAGAACCCTGTAGTAAGCCAACAACAGACAAGTCAGACAATGACCCAACAGAAATCTCCATTGAGACGATTTTCCCTGATACAATTCAAATGATCCGGTAATTCTGCTTGTTCTGATAGAAGTAATGAATGATTTTAAAAAAAAGAGAAAATAACACTATAATCAATGTTGGTCTAAATCACTACACTTCGCCCATTTTTATTACGCGAGCGGAGATTTTAAAATATACACGAACAGTATCTGTTACGAAAAAATGGGAATTGCCTGCCTCTATGAGAGTTGAACTATAAAAGACAAGTGCGATTGTCGGGGACGTCTAGGATGTCCGGGCCCTTTGTGCTCAGACAAAGTACAGTCAAAAGAGATTCTTTAAAAATATCTAAAGAAATTTTATAAATAAAAATCAAAGTAATTATGAATTAACCTTAAAAATAGAAATGTATTATATCCATTGTTTAAATATATACATCGAGTAAAAAAATGGACACCCCCATCTCGCACAAGATCCTGGATCCACCCCTGGAAAGAGGATTTTGAAAAGATATACATTAAAATTGTATCGAATGGGACTTTATAATTATGAATAGACGAATTAATTCAGTATGCATTAGTAACATTATTTAACACTATGAATGTACTTACTCAAGTGAGCACAAAAAGGCCCATAAAAAACTTGTATGCGCGAATGACTTTACTGATATGAATAAAATGTATTCTGTACGTTTGAAAGCATATTGTTGATAATATTATTTAATGAGGATTTTATTAAAAAATATTACAATATTGTATTTTCTTTTTATTGGGTAATTTCACGCTTTTGGGTGAATAAAAGCAAATCATTTTGTATATGAAAAGATATTTCTGCATTAACGCACATGCACACGCACACACACGCACACACACAAATATGCATACATGGCGCATAATAAAATTGAAATGTGCGTTTGCCTGCACCTGTATATATAAATGCACACACATACACACACATACACACACATATATATATGTATATATATATATATATAGAGAGAGAGAGAGAGAGAGACAGGGAGAGAGAAAACCAGACACATATATGTTACAATATGTCATGTGCATATATATATATATATATATATATATATATATATATATATATATAGAGAGAGAGAGAGAGAGAGAGAGAGAGAGAGAGAGAGAGATGTGCATGTGAGAAAAAGAGAGCAAGAGAGAGACACACACGTGTTACTATATGTTATGTGCATGTGTATGTATGAACATGTGTGTGCATGTGAATGAATGAGTGAGAATGTGTGTGTGTGTGTGTGCGTGTGTGTGTGTGTGTGCATGAATGTGTGTACCTACCCCCGTGTGTTACCATCTGTGTATGTGTATAAGGACATATAATGAAATTTTTTCATACCACTCAATCCCAGTTTCCTCAAACGAATATATCTATGAATGTATGTATGAATCTGTCTATTTGATTCTTGCATGTATCTATCTATCTATCTATCTATCTATCTATCTATCTATCCATCTATCTATCTATCTATCTATCTATCTAAAAACTTCTCAGCTTGTCTTTTCTCACTAATTATATTGTAAACCAAGGTAATCGTTTTCTACAATTTAAAACGGCGCTTGATATAAGATTTTTACCAAGTGTTTGTTGAGTATATTCAATCAGATGAAATATAAAAGAAATTTAAAAATAATTAAAAAAAAGTTACGTTTGATTTGCAAACTTGTTCCGCAAATTTTATTTTCAAATTAAATAAAATGAAATAAAGTAAATCCTATTAATTAGAACCCGTTTAATTATGCCCGTCTTTTTCTCAAAGGGTGACCCCTTTTTTCTTTCTGGAGATAATTGCTTATTTTTGTTTTAGGTCGTTTAAGCTATTTTCAAAGTGTTTCTCTTCCTTTTCCCTACATCTAATCAGCATTTTATTCGGTGTCTGATTAACAATGTAGCAAAAGTAGCATGTGCTAAGAGCCCCGCAATTTCAAGGGCTCCGCATTTAATGCTTGCAAGCTATCAATTTTGATTCGGTGGTGTTGTACCAGCACTATTACTATATAATACTATGCTGCCTTCAACTTTTGTGAACGACTCGGTGTTCAAGGTTAGCAATTCCAGACCGTAAATCGCCTTCAATTGGGATTATCATTTCAACACACTAATTAACGAGTGTGGTATCTATGTGATACGTATACGGCACATAAATACTAAGGTATTTGAAACTGAAATCATTGCCGCTGCACAAAGATCAAAACGAGAAACTAAGACTGGACAGTTAGACGTCGTATTATGTGGTTATATAACAAATGAAAAAATACTATACTATTCATGTAAAATTGTATGTTTTGATATTTACGTGATATTTTTTTTAAAATTTGGGGCCTTCGTTACAACATGTGTTTCGGATTCTGTTTCGGCTCGGTCCATTCATGACTTTAGAGACATTCGTAAAAGTGAGCATACGTCACATCTAATTAATCATTCTGGTGCTAGTAAAATCACTAATATGTAAACAATCTATCTATCTATTTGAATCTGTTCGTATCTATCTACCTATCTATCTATGTTCATATATGACTATCTGTTCGAATCTATATCTCTGTGTCTGAATATGTATGTATGTATGTATGTATGTATGTATCTAGCTATCTATCTATCTCAATCTGTTCATATCATCTATCTGAACCTGTTCGTATCTATCTAACTGAATATGTATGTATGTATGTATGTATGTATGTATGTATGTATGTATGTATGTATGTATGTATGTATGTATCTATCTATCTATCTATCTATCTATCTATCTATCTATCTATCTATCTCAATCTGTTCATATTATCTATCTGAACATATTTGTATCTATCTATCCGAATAAATTCGTATCTATCTATCTATCTATCTATCTATCTATCTATCTATCTATCTATCTATCTATCTATCTATCTATCTATCTATCTAATTGTGTTTTAATCTGCACTTTCTCTTGAGAATTGCATTCATTAGAATTTCTGAAATACCGAGAAAGGTCTGGCTTACTATTAGAATTTTCTCTTTCTAAACCGATCTGGTACATTACAGACTATCTGGCATCTTCACCTTGTTATGACGAGCCCTAATAGCAGGTAGTAGATGTGTATATACATAAATCAATTAATAGCCCCGATATTTGCTCTACAAATTATACTACTATTATCCCAACGAAACGTATATTTTTTTCAAGATATATTTTTTGTAGTCTTATAACAATCCCGTCATTGTCATTATGTAATGATAATTATGCTAATTTAAAAAGATGTCGATGATAAAAATAAATAAAGCTTATATAGATGGTGATGACGCCATTTAATATAGACTTCAACTATACATTTGAGGCCTCAAAATGTAACATGAACGTTGTGATTGTAACCGTGAAATTCTCATCCCGGCAATACTGAGGATCGCAGTAAGGTTGAGTCAGTAAAAACCAAAGTGCTGCTGAAATATGTGAGGACCCTGAGAAGAGGGCTTGAGATTTGGGTGCTGGACTTGATGTCACTCAATCTCTCACGATGACCACCAGATATATGATCTGGACATACAGATGCATAAAAAGATTGAACACGTTTCAACGATCTTTACCTCTATAAGAGGAAGGGAAGGGAAGGGAAGTCAAGATTTCCTGACGTTTAATTGCAATGATCTAGAAATATAATCCAAATGAAACTTGAAATATAAATCACCTGTTTGTCATAACACAATGGATTTAGGATGTTATTTCTGGACATTCTGCTTTCGTATCGGAGCTGACAACCCCATGAAATCCTCGAAGGGAGAAGAAATTAACCAAAGAATCACTCTAGATTGGTCGGCTTTCGGTAGAGCCAACTCAACCTTCAAAACAAGAAAATCCCATTGGTCCTGAAAGAAAGGGGATACAACCAACGCATCCCTCTGATAGTCGCCAATGGAGCCGAAACATGAAAACCAACCAGAAAACTGAGAACCATGCAACGTACACAGGAGAGGATCATGGTCAACGTCACATAGAAAAAATACCAAACAATACAGTAATTAAGAAAACAAACAACAACAACAACAAAAAAAAACAACAAAAAAACAAAAACAGGTGGAGATATCATAAAGAGATATCACTAGAAAATTCAAATGGCAATGGTCTGGACATGTTGCAAGAATGCCAGACAACCACTGGCTTCCAAGAGATCATATGCGGAACTGCTGCTGGTGAAATAATGGATGATGGCATGACAAATATTAAAAGAGTAAAGAAGGTACTGGCTCCACGATACTCATGATAGAGAGGTCTGGCAAATCTTGTGGGAGGTCTATGCGCAACGACGGATGTGCTAAAAGGCTTTTGCTTATGAAGATGATAGGAGCATGTTGGCTTTAGATGTGATAATTTGAGTATTTATTTAAATTGATATTAGAGTTTAATTTTCATTTCTTATTTTTATCGAAGCCGATACATCTTATTTGAGCTGATAGAAATATGATTTATGAATCAGAATATTCGTATTGTATTTTATGATTAAAAAAAATCAATCTGATTTTTTAAATTACAAACCAGTCTGATCCTGGTTATAACTTTGACAACGACATTTAAGTTCATATCAGTAACAATGTGGTAAAGCAACGCAAGGTCTTGTTGGCTCGTTATCTCAAGACTTGCCTTGTGTTTGTCATCATCGATTACATTCACTCTCAATTGTAAAATGTTTGCTTCCCCGGTCGAAGTGTCATTAGTATATCAATAGCACGCGTAACTGCCACCACCCCTATTTCCTATGTCACGCAGAAGTATCACGCTGTAAAGAGAGAGAAGTCACTGCTTTACAATACCCCCCACTCCCCAGAAAAAAAATCTGGATGGTAACTCCCAACCCACTGATTGTAAAAAAGTGGACGGATCATTTCGTTGAAGTGTAAAACACCGAATTAAAAGTATTTGAAAATTGAAGCGGACGAAGGCGAAAGTATAGTAAACATAAAGCAACGGATCGAAAGGGGATAAATAAAAGGGTAGAGAAGAATCAACGTAAAAGAAAACAATAAAGGAAATAGAATAAATTATCATGTCGTAGAAGAGACCAAGATAAGAGGTAGAAAGGAAGAAAGAAAAAAAAAGAAAAAAAAGAAAGAACAGAAATAAACCTACAGAGGTTGGAATAAAAATTTCATTATGAATGAACTTTACAACTATGAAAAAAAGTTTGTGCAATACTGATAATGCTGCCATATTACAATAATAACAAGAGCGCGTGATAATCAGCGTAGTATAGATTACGAAGACCTGGCCCTGGAAAAAGAAAGAGAAATAGAGAGATAAGAAGGAATTAGTGGGGTGAGATATACAATAGATCGATCTTTTTTCATCGAGTTAAATCTATTGTGAGTTGCAGAATTTCCACAGACACTGCTAGTATAACATTGTAATATTCCAATACAGAAACAAAAACGATTAAGTTGAAAAATTAGGAAATCTTCTAAGTCTGTGTCCTTTAATCAAACCTACATTAACACAAACACATACATTTATTCGAAAAAAGCGTCCCGCATCTTGAAAGAGGGAAACCTTATGGAGCAGGACGGCCGGTGACGAAGTCCCGGTTTCTGTTGGATGCATCAGCTCAGTGATCCTTGCAAGTCTCAAGTGTGATCGTTATCATGACTTTGTGTCTACAAGTTTTTATTACCACCACTTAGACTGGATGCAAGTTCACTGAGCGAATACCTATCTCTCTCTTTCTATATATAACATAATCACGCAGCTCAGAGTGTACTCAATTAGCTGTTGAGTGCACTGGGAGGAATTTGTCCCAATGAAAAGTTCCAGCACTTTTTGCTCATATCAGGAATTGAAATCGGGACCCTCAACGTATGGCCAGACTTGCTAATCATTACGCAATTCGAGCGAACATTCATATATATATATATATATATATATATATATATATATATATATATATATATATATATATATATATATATATATATATATATATATAACACATAATTGCAACATGGAATATATATTAAGTAATGAATCCTATTCATTAACCATTTTTGTCATAAGCCAAGTCTGGCAAAAGGCCAAGTACTATGACTATAATTCCTTTGGCGAATAGACATAATTAATAAGCTTTGGTACTGTATGTACATGAAAAGAAAAACATTTTGGTATGGATAACTTTCATAACGAAGAATCACAGAATTCGAAGCATAGGCTCGATTGGAGTCCAAACTGACCAATAACTTCGTGGTTATGTATTGCAGGGTTTTTCAAACTTTCCAATCGTCAACCATATTGATTTTATGCAGTAACTTCATGACCCAATGATATGTATCCTGTATAAATGCTTGATACTAGCACCTACATCTTATATGAATAGACATTTGATACAATGTATAATTTTCTTACCAGTATGGCACATACATACGTACATATATACATGCATAACTATTCATATGTGCAATAAGGGAAGTCTGACTGAATTCTGACTCCAAACAAAATGTAGCAATTGTCGTTGGCTACTATTACTGTCACGATTTAATAGTTTAACTCATAAATTATTGATGACAAAGTTGATAATAAGATTATTAGATATATTCATATTTCAAATCTTGGTAAATTCATTGTCACCAATATTTTCTCACTTACCCTTTATTCATTCATTTGTGTATCGTGAACCTGCGACCCAGTCAGCAGGACTTTGCGATCCTGTTATAGGTAAAGACCTGCACTTTGAAGAACCCTGATATATGGGACCACCTGTCTCATATATTTATATCAATTAATCATGGAATTTGAACATGAACTTTGCAGTAAAAACACAGCCTTTGGGAAACAATTTCGCTACAGGTATCCATTGATGTCATTACATGCGTACTTGTAAAATAACTTGTAAATAATTCATATGAAAGAGTTGTACGGCCAACTAAATTCCTAGGGTTCGTAACAGGTGATCAGAAAATGCACCATTTATTTATTGTCGGCGGGCTTTCGCCAATTTATAAAGTTAATTATCCGTAAGATGTGATTCACGTGACTATTTGCTCTTTTCAATAGAGGAGGCGTGTAAAACACATAAACAGGTTTCACGAAAAAAGACTTCACTGACCTCTTTTTCATGGTCACAATACCGTAAAGTACAGTGTCCCAGGTCGGTCTAGCGATTAGGGTTGGGTCACACAGATCCATTGGGCGGGTTTTCAGCAAATAATAATAATAATAATAATAATAATAATAATAATAATAATAATAATAATAATAATAATAATAATACATTCTACTGATGCTTTTATTTAAGTATCTATCAGCGCTGCTTTTATGCAATCCACACCAAGCACCCCTCTGTCACCTCTGTCTGCGAACCCTTGACGAAAAAGTGATAGGTGACGAGAGAAAAACCGTTCAAAACTTTTATAAGAATTATGTTCATTGTCAGAAGTATTTATCCAATTCGCAAGATGGATGAATGTATTTTTTCAATACAAAACTATTTGTTTTCTTTATTTCAGAACTGGAGATTTTTGTATTTTAAAAAAAAAAAAATAAGAATAAAACACCTTGGAACGAAGTGGGATTGAATTAATTAGACTAATTATATATGACTCCTGTTATTACCTTCACTCAACCCTACTTGATATCATTTTTTTATCATCTAACTGAAGACTTAGTTTAGAAGTAAAGGAAACGAAACGAATGTAAACAATGGTATGGTAATAATAACCATGGCTGATAGTAGCAGTAGTCGTAATAAAATTATTGAGAAAGTAGTGCTGGCTAGTGCATGCTTTAGCTGATTTCGAATTTTTCCGTCACGTATCTCTCTATGACCCTGGACACGGAATTTCGAAAGAACATAATTTCATTGTTTCTTCATTTAGTTTTATCCAATAAGTTTAATTATTCCATTCATATAATCACATACAATGAATAGACTGGAATACGTCAGGTGTTTCTATACTTTTATCGATGCTTTATTATTCACAACTAGTTTCCTGTTCCAGAGTCTCAATGACACTTCATATTCTGAAATAGTGATCTAAAAATAATCGAAAATTTCAATCTTCAAGAACTCTTCTTCTTCTTCTTCTTCTTCTTCTTCTTCTTCTTCTTCTTCTTCTTCTTCTTCTTCTTCTTCTTCTTCTTATTATTATTATTATTATTATTATTATTATTATTATTATTATTTCAAACCATCCTGCGACCCTCAAGAGCACCCTCTCGGTTCTCATTTGTGTTTTGGTAATCACTGATATAAAGGATCTGTAAACAAACAACAGTATTTTCCCGTGGCCGTCGTCTCGGCACAGCCTCAAATTGACATCAAGGTAATAAATAACCGAGATGAACATAACATATGATGCAAAAGAAATGAAAAAGTGGAAACTAGTATTCTTATTGACATTCTTATTGGAGATTGGTCTTGAAAAGGTTGGGAACCACTGTGGAATGAAGGTACAACCAAAGATCAATTCTGATTCAATAAGACCTGAACGTGCAACAGCCATCATTTGCAGAGAGGTTAAGAAGACACGTATTGATATGTGTGCGCTTAGCGAAGTATTGTGACCAGGCTCAGGCCACCTTTCATGTTTTAATGTTAAATGTAACTTACTTGTTTCGGCTTTGAGACGTCTATGATGTAAAGGATATAAGTCTCCAGAAAGTTGCATTTTGAGGATAATGTGAATGAAAATAAAAATGTAACTAGCGTCGTACCAAACACAAAATGTTCA
Organism: Thysanoteuthis rhombus; assembly: GCA_963457665.1. Taxonomy (NCBI): domain Eukaryota; kingdom Metazoa; phylum Mollusca; class Cephalopoda; order Oegopsida; family Thysanoteuthidae; genus Thysanoteuthis; species Thysanoteuthis major. The sequence continues at coordinate 56,071,619 of OY735205.1, forward strand.
AGGTACTAAATCAGCCTTCTCTGCAAAGATAGAGTCATCATATGATCACGAAAGGCTTCTGTTACTTTCCCCGTTTCAAAATGGCGGTCGTTCCAGCTGCGGGGGATTGTGTTCTTTAGGGTTAATGTGAGTGCTAGGGTTATTGTTGGCTGCTTCTTTGGCTTTAAAATTGCAATCAGCGAATGCCTGTCAATAACGGAACCGGGAAACGGGAAAGGTCACAATTGCCAACCGAGAATCAGGATTTCTTTTTCATGTCTCAGGAAACATTTCCTCTCGAAACCATGGTCAACCATCGACTTATAACTTCCATTCGTTTATTGCCTCTGTTGGAGGGATTTATACATTGTCTTATATCTTTCCGTCTATCTTTTCCTTCTTTTGTCCAGACGATATCTCAAAATTATTGTTGATGATGATATTTGAATACTTATTACCAACGTTATCCGCATTATTATCAACAACATTATTATTTACCATCACCTCCGTTGATTTTAGTGTACAATTTGATACGCCATTCAAGATTATCGACAAGCATCTTTGCAAGTTTATCTATCTATCTATCTATTTATCTATCTATCTATTTATCTATCTATCTCTCTCTCTCTCTCTCTCTCTCTCTCTCTATATATATATATATATATATATATATAGATGGATAGATAGATAGATAGATAGAATGAATGTATGTTAAAATTAAGTACTTAGAATACAAATCCATTTACGAGATCTTGTACATATGAGCGCTCATATGCTATTTTCTGTACTTAGATGACTTGATAAACAAAATAACTAGATTTTATAATATGACATTTAGGCGTGCCTGTTTAAGGAAGGAATACTAATATAAATAAATGATGTAATTTATATTCATCCTTTACGAAATATTGGTCTTTCATGGTGCGATCAATAAGTAAGTTGGTCAATAGACAAGACTGTTTTCAGAATTTCACTATAAACTTAATCAAAAATCCATTAAAAATGTGCGAGACTAGTAAGAAACTAATTTATGATTACACTTTATCAGAAAGACCTACTAAAAGCTTACATAAGTAAACAGATTTCATACCCAGTATGTTCAAAAAATGCACACATTTTGTTAACAACAGCCATAGCCGGTGCCTCTGAGAGAAGGTGTAGCCATTGCATCGTGCAACATCCCAGATGACCTAGGATGAGTTTCTTGGGGAGAACTGTGTATCGAAACCTTCACATGGATACGATATGGCTATTAATGAAATTGGTTGACTCTATCGTTCACCGGTGCGTGAAAGTAGTATGGCGTGCTAAAAGGGTTAAAGCATTTGAAAACGGGATGGCTACTGGACGAGAGTGTTTAATCAGTAAGGAGGAGTGAAAATAGCTTTGCAGCGCCTTATGAAATTCGTTTTGGAGGTCCAGCCCGTGATTATAACCTAGAACCCTATTGCACACATTCATTATAAACACTGAATGATATGATCACAATTAGAAAGATGAAAACGCGATTTTTCAATAGCGTTTTTTATTTACATGTTCAAAATATTAAAAAACAAACAAACCAGGACATTAGTTCGATGATGTGTCTACATTCCACCTATCATAACTATAATGCAATTAGTCTTTTACTTACATTAGTAACAGACTGAGAAGTTCCACATCAAATATATGACTGCAACAAATTTTACATCGGGGAGACATCAAGACCTCTCAAAAAAGGCTTTACGATCACAAGAGAGCCTTTAGGCTGGATGAAAAGACGAATGTCCTGGTCAAACACAGGAACTTGCATAACCAAAACTTCATATATATATATATATATATATATATATATATATATATATATATATATATGTGTATATATATATATATTGTGAACAGTGCTAAAAACGAAACGCGTTGTTTCAGGGAATACCTATATCAATATAATTAATATGTTTGCACTGTACAATATGCATATATTGCAAACAGTGTTATATCGGGGACGCATATAATAATATAAGAATTGTGTCTTTGATATCGGTATATTGAAGGATGTTGATTGTATGTTCATAGCACCAAGATGAGGTCAGGTAAAAAAAACTAACTACCTGAAGAAAGATTGTCTGATTAGATTGTTTTGCTTTTAGAGTTTTTATGACAAATCTAGAGAATTCGAAAAAAATTCTGAATGATGTAATTTCAAGTGGCCATAAAGCCAGGGTTCTGTTCTGCATAGTAATTGTATATTAAATTACGCCCCCACTTTCTAAAAATGACGTTACGGCGGATACAACCCGATTCAGTTTTAATCTATATGTTACGACACTGAAGATGCAGGACTAAAATGATTCTTGTGACCATCAATTTCGTGCATACTGGGGACTGAACGACCGACCTACAGGTCCTGTTATAGAGATGCGAGTGGACGCTTCTAAAAACAATAGGATATTAGAATCTGTTGATCTGCGTATACTTTTTCGGTGATTTTTTCCAATCGAGAAGAATCATCGCTCAATTACGTGATATAAGCCTGTTGATTTTTATCGTAATATCAGCTTTTTTCTTCATTTTGAGAGTTTATCATCAATAATTATTTTTGAATTCATTTAATATCTTTTTAACAACTATAGTTTTTATTGACAAAATTGTATGTACATTTTCGGGACAATGTAACTATCTATCTATCAATCTATCTTTCTATCTATCACAGTCTGTTCATATCTATCTATCTATCTATCTATCTATCTATCTATCTATCTATCTATCTATCACAGTCTGCTCATATCTATCTATGTAGCTAGCTATACACACACGTGCACGCACACACGCACGTATATATACACTTTCTCACAAACACCCACGATTACACATGCACACACATAACCACACACTTATGTATATGTTTACGTAAATAATTTTGATAATGGCAAAATTTTTAAACACTGTGGGAAAGAGATTTAGATTATAGATGAAAAAATCGAACGAGAGTGATAGAGAGAAAGAGATAAAGGAGAAAAAAGAGAGAAGGGTTTGAAGGGGGGGAGGAAAGAGTGAGTAAGAGTAATTAGTAGAAATGACGAAAAAGGAAGAAGTGTACTGACTCTTTAATGAAATAGACATTTACTAGACGTGGCACCCCTTAATTCTATCCCACTTTGGCGACAGAGGCACGTGTCCGTTTCGCCCCCAAATTAGTGCAAAAATCAACATCGATTGGGCTATTTAAAATTGTATTTCTCCTTTTACTCTCTTTTCTTTCTTTTTTTTCTTTTCTTTCTTTCTTTCTTTCTTTCTTTCTTTCTTTCCTTCTTTCATTATTTTTCCTGTTTCCCCCTTTCTTTCTTTCTTTCTTTCTTCCTTCCTTTATTTCTTTCATTTCTTTCTTTCATAATTTTTCCTGTTTCCCCCTTTCCTTTCTTTCTTTCTTTCTTTCTTTCTTTCTTTCTTTCTTTCTCTCTTCCTCCCCATCCACCCTTTCTTTCTTTTTTTTCTTTCTTTTATTTCTTTCTCTCTTTCTCCCGTTTTCCCTCCTCTGTTCTTTGTTTGTTTGTTTCTTTTCTTAGTTTCCTCCTTCGTTTGTTTCTTTCTTTTTTCCTTTCTATTTCCCGTTTTCTTTTCTCTTTCTCTCCTCCCTCCTCTTTCCTTTCTTTCATTCTCTTTTTCTTTCTTTCAAATGGTCTACATTGTAAATGCTTTCACAGGTACAAAACATGTAACAAACACTTAGATGTGAAGTCTAAATAAATCAATAAAAAAAACCCACCTCGACTTGATGATTTGGGAAAATATTATTCAAGATACTTCAAAATGCTATTAGAAATACTTTACGCTTAATGTGATTCTTTATTCTTATGTGCATATCAACATGCTAACACACACACACACGCGATCTTTAATTAAACGTTAGCATACTGTCTTGTGTATTCACGTATAAATATAGCTATTTACTAGGATTAATAGTGTGACACCTGGTGAGAATGGAAATCATTAGAAAATTGGTCTACGAGACGAATTTGCAAAACATCGTGCTACGGTAGGTAACCAATTATATACACAAATGAATATACATTCACGTATTAATGCTTCAACTGGTATATTCAAGCTCAAGTGTATATGCGTACACAAACATCTATAGGAATAGAGCACTCTGGTGGATGAGGAGTTTCTGCGTAAAAATGAATATATCACTTAAATTCAGCAATATTGACCATCTAGTTCCATAGTCCAGAGATAGGATATCGGCTTCCGCGTCCGATGTGAGGGTTTCAATTCTGCCTCGCGGTACTGGATTGGTTAAAGTCTATAGCCACGCTGAAGATATGTAATACATCGAAACAGCTGTCTGTGGATGACCCAATAATTAATATATGTATATATATATATGAATCCTAGCGTATATCTGAAGTTGTTCGTATATATATATATATATATATATATATATATATATGTATGTATGTGAATAGATCAATAAATCACACATTTTGTATCGGATGAATTTATTTGATATCTTTTTTGGCATTCCTGTATAGATTCATGTGTGATAGCCCGCATAAACAAATGCTGATACTTACGTGTTTGTGGAGGCTTATGAAAGTTCAGGGATGTAAATATTTGCCGTTATGTACAGATACATTCGTTAGGTATTTTGCCGTTCATCATATCACGAAGTATCATTTGACGATTCATTTTAAAATTTGGGTTCCCCAATCCAGAAATCTTAATAATTTTTTTGTACTAATAGTTAGGGATATTTTCTCTGAACAAGTCGATTTTTCAACATTGTTCTCTTTCTCTTTCTTTTTTTCTTTCTTTCTTTTTTCTTCCTATGTTTCTTTCGTTCTTTCTTTCTTTCTTTCTTTCTTTCTTTCTTTCTTTCTTTCTATATATCTATCTATCTATCACAATATGAACTGTTTGCCATAGGTTCTACTAGGAGACTAAAAGAGTTTCTGAAAAATCAATGTAGATCAAATCCTTATTAAATTCAAAATTGGAAATTATATTCGCTTTGCTGTGCGTTTGGATACACACGCACACACACACACACACACATATATATATATATATATATATATATATATATATATATATTACGTGTGTGAATTTGTTTACATTCATGTTTGTACAGGTGTCTAGGTACAGATGTTATTCTATGTAAGAGTGTGAGAACACACACATGCTTTTATACACACTCACACACATGCACATGCACACAATCACACGTACACATACACACACTCACACATACACATACACATAATCATGCACACAATCACGCACACACGCACATATACATATACACACTCACATACGTAGAAGTTTTGGACCTGTCTTTTGGGAAATAGGTATACGGTGAAGCTGGTTCGAGGGGATTAGGTACACGGTAATGTCTCTATTAGTAGGCGTTGAGCATTCGAAAAGCCTACAAATTGAAAAGTAGGTATTCGCCTTACCTCACTTACACCTGTTTTTACCACTGATACATAGGTAAATATACTTGTATGGTTACACACATCTATGCATATTTTACAGACGATTATTCTTATCGTCTTTTTCTAGAAAAACAACAAAAGTATACATTTGTTCCTCAAGACAAAGCTTTCGTGCAATTTCGTATCGTTTTAAATACAGATCGATGTATAATAGTGACTTTCGAAATATTGTCCATCGAGTAGAAAATTTGAAAAAATTATTTAGAGCAACAGAAAAATTTACTTAAGATATATTTGTTATAATGCATGTTTAGATACGCTATCTCTCTTACGTGCATTTGTATGTGTGTGTGTGCGTGTACGCGTACAAAATCAGCAATTTGCTATATCATTTTATGTTTATTATAATATATATTGCGTGTCTTTAAAAGAATTTGTCATCATTTGAACATTCACGTACAAAATATTATATATATATAATAATATAATTTGCCTATGCTCAAAAGAATTTATCACCATTTGAACAATCCTGTAACATATATATATATATATATATATATATATATATATATATAGAGAGAGAGAGAGAGAGAGAGAGAGAGAGATAGATAGATAGATAGATAGATAGATAGATAGATACCATTCTATTTACATGAACAGACGTAATTATTAGCTCTCGATACACATGTATGTATGTTCGTACGTATGTCTATTTGTACAAATACATGCATCTGATTACATCGATCTATTTATCTATCTCACACTGTTCCTATCTCTCTATCTCTCTATCTATCTATCTATCTATCTATCTATCTATCTATCTCCCTATCAATCAATTAGTGAGTGTGTTCGTTCACATCTATCTATTAATGTTTATATATCTATCTCTCAGCCTGTACAACTATCTATCTATTTATTTATTAGCGAGTATAATTGTTCATTATCTATCTATCTATCTATCTATCTATCTATCTATCTATCTATCTATCTATCTATCTATCTATCTATCTATCTATTTCAGCCTGTCCATATATAACTATCTATTTATCTATCTATTAGTGAGTACATTTTATATCTATCTCAGCCAGTTCATATATCTATCTATCTATCCCAATATTTCTATCTATCCCAGTATATCTATTTATCTATCTATCCCAGTATATCTATATATGTATGTATGTATGTATGTATGTATGTATGTATGTATGTATGTATGTATGAATCTATCTATCTATCTATCTATCTATCTATCTATCTATCTATCTATCTATCTATCTATCAGTGTGTACATTTGCTCTCTATGTCAGCCAGTTCATATCTCTATCTATCTATCTATCTATCTATCTATCTATCTATCTATCTATCTATCTATCTATCTATCTATCTATCTATCAATCTACTGGTGAGTATATTTGCACGAATGTGTTCACTCAACTCTTTGCGGGTACCGTGTTTCATTTTAGCCATGCAGCAAATGCATCAATAAAATAAAAATGATTTCCCCTTTTTTAATGAAAAGAATTTGATATTTACAAAATGGGTGCTCTCCATTTTCACACTGATTTACACATTATCCTAACAATATCGATGTAAAAAGAAGAAGAAAAACCTGGCCAGTGTTATTCCAAAATATATTTATCGATGCAATGAACACAGCCTCTCCATCATCCATTTCTATCTCTTTAATAAAAATCAAAAACATCGAAATAACCACACCCTCTCTCTTTCTATTGCGTCTCTCTCCCTCCATCTCCCCCTCTCTCTCTCTCTTCTCCTTCTCTCTATCCCTTTTACACGTACATACACACACATACTGGCAAACATACATACACATCTGCACACACACACGCACACACACATCTATACACACATATACGCACATACACATGAGCATACACACACACAATCGTAAACACAAGCTCACACACAATTACACACGCACAGACACAAATTACACACAGACACATGCAAACACAGAAACACACACACATACACACACACACACACATACACCCCCCACATTCACATACACACACAAGTCGGCCTCAGCTCCTCATTGTTTATCTAACACGGATTATTCGTATAATTTAGCTATTTCATTTTTCCCCTTCCACCGTTTGGTTCGAGCTAATGGTTTCACAGTTCTAATAAATAGAATATTGTTTAAAATGTCTGGTTTCTCTACCAAATAATCATTACAATTAGCTTTATGTATTTCGAAACTAGCCAGCTGGTCTGTCGTTGCCTGGAACAAATTTCATTGTACTTCGCACCTATGTTATATTTATATATGCATTAGGTACTTTTATGAAAGGAAACCAGACAGGGTTTGATTAAGCTAGTGCATATGTTACAAAGGGACCCTAAATTGAAACAACACACACACAATACACACACACACACACACACACACACATATATATATATATATATATATATATATATATATATATATATATATATATATATATATATATATATATATATATATATATATATATATATTCCACTTGGAAAATAATAATCTTTTTTTTATTTGCTATAGAGCCAGATAATGCAACAAATATACCTGATGTTTTAGTAATGGTATTACTTTGTATTCGTTTATCTTTGACTTCGTGCTATGGCTTTGACTTCAGTTTCAAATACCTTTGTATCTATGTGCCATTTCACGTATAGATCACACTCCTATTATTTATTGTATTGACATAAATACCCCAATTAAATGTGATAATTGGCTCAAATCGCCAATCTTAAACGCCCAATCATTCCTATAAGTTGAGGGCAGTATAGTATTATAGCAATAGTGCAAATGCAAAATCACCAAATTGTTTAGTTGATAACCCCCAAGCAATGCAAAAAACAAAAATACCGCCCCCCCCCCAAAAAAAACCCCAGACAATTTTAATCGGAAATTGATCTTTGATCTTTACGAAGTTCCCCGGAACTAGCATTTCAATAAATAATGATGAACATAAAAGTCAACTTGATGTTCTACATTTCCTTCAGCTCTTCTGCAAGGTCTAGATCAGGGATGTCAAAGTTTGGTAGACCAAATATAATGTTAGTACACAGTATGCAGGCCAGATAACTTAACTATGATCATGATCACATATTAAGTTAGTCACATGAAAATAAGAAAAGTTGACGTTTTTTTCATTCGTGCTTGCATGAAATTCTCAAAACACATTTGATATCTCTAGTCTAGATATTTTTCTAGCTTTCAACTTCCTTCAAGTTTCATTCGGTGGTCAACTAGAACATCGGCGTCAAATATCTGATGAATTTTCTTTTCCTCATTCGTGGTCATCTGATCTCGGCTGGGTGAGCCGTTTGAATTTCGAAGTCCCAGAGAATCTTATGTTTTTCATTTAGTAGGACAAATTGTGGCCTGTGCTTACACCGTTAGTTTGTATAGTCAAATCATAGTCGTTTGCACAGTTCTCAGTTGAGCACCCGATCAGACCTATTCTTTAAAACTCTTTAATGGCTCAACTAGCTACATCGCTTATTGTATGATTGATAATCTCATCTTTATATCTGCACTGTCTACATTTACTAATTTGCAGTGTCCTTTCTATCTTGACCTTAATATAATTGGTTCTTACATGACTGTTCAAGGCCGCTATCAATAGGGATTCAATTTCACTCTTCAAATCTTCCATCTGCAATTCCTCTTGTGTGTGTCTTGGACAGAAGCCAGTCGGGTTTTTTTCGCTCTTCATTTAAGGTTTTCTGGTCCTTTATTCGCCCTGACGTCAGTTCTATTACAACATTTGGCTGATATAATCCCCTTTTGATTACTCTGCCATTTTGTAGTCCTCGAGATTGAAGAGTTGGTGAAATCCTCAAGGCTGACGATTATAATTATTATTATTTATGCTCGTTGATTGAGTGATATCATAGTTTTTTTTTATCATTAAATATCAGTTTGTCCAAAAAGAAATGGCGTTTTCTTTGACATTTACACACCATTTACTGAACGAACGAATCCTAGGCATTTCGTCTATCGATATACACATCAACAGGGAAGAAGTTGAAAGAAATATACGAACAGAGACTAAAAACGTCGGGAGTAGTTTTATGGTTAACGTTCGTATACTTCTAACCACTTCTTCTCTCGTGATGACCGCATCAATAGACGAAGTACATAGAGGTCGTTTAATCAAATTTTGAGATGCATTAAACTAGTTCCATATTCTTTCATTTCAACACTACCGTTTATCATTATCATCCTATCGGATTTTTCTATATCCACACAACAGACACGTCATTTACTACAAGTTAGTTTTTACAAATCATCTTTTTGAGTAATCACTATTTCATAAGTTATTGTAACTTTCTGATTCACTGCTGTTTACAAGTTGGGGTTCTTAATCCATAAACCAAATAGACAAAAATGACTATTGTATGATTCTTTTAATCCACGAGTTGAAACTACATCGGAAAGCTATTTAAACTGCGAAACATGAATCAATCATGTGACCAAAGATTAGTTCCCCGTCTTATGGTTTAGAATCGCTTCCAGACTTTTCGTCGAGGAGATGAGAGCCATTGAAGTCTAATAGACGTGCAAGGTTCTTTTAACGGTAAAACAATAAACTTAAAATGAATTTATTGATTTAAACATTTTTCCATCATTTGATTTTTTGTTTTAATCTTCTGGTTTTATAAAAAAATGTCATTACTTCCTGAATCATATAATAGAATAAACTCTTTACTATTCACTCCGTATTCACACTGACTTAAGTAAAACTGTGATTGGATAGTTTCGATTTTTCTTTAGATTTTCAATTTTTCCAGCCTCTTTGCGGGGCACTTTGGGACTATTCCAAGTTTTCCAATAATGATGGACACAGCTGTCAAATTTACGTAGCATAATTTTGCTTTATTATTCTAGAATTTATTGTTAGTTTGATTAAGTATCCATTCCTTTTGAATTAAGTTGTAAGTTGAAGTTATGACCTCGAAGACGCTAGTACAGGTTAATTCTTTGATATCAGGAAAGTATTCAGCTACCATACAAATTTAATTTCTGCAGTGTACTTTAATTCTTCGGGAATACAAACAGAAATACACTTATGTGTGTGTGTGTGTGTGTATGTGTGTGTGTGTGTGTGTGTGTGTGTGTGCGTGCGTGTGTGTACGTGTGCGTGGATATGTAGGTCTACGTGGGGTAACATGTTTAAGGGGTAAAAGAAAGACTAAGGTTTTCAGACTTGTGTTTAAAAATGTTCCCTTCACTTTGAATCCTTTGAAGGAGGGAGAAGCCTCCCCCCTCTTAATTTCTGATCCCTTGAAAGTAAAAAAAAGAGTTTTAGCCCTTAAAGGAGAAGCAAAAATCTCCTTTTACCTTTGACCTCTTAAGGGAAGGGTTTGAGTCCCCCTCTCATATTGACCCTAAAAGGAGAGAGAAAAAGTCTTACTTCATTTGTGACTCCCTTGAATGGGAAAAAAGTTTCCATTCTCTATTGATCCCTTGAAGAGGGAAAATGCCATCCCCCACGTTTGACCCTTTAAAGGGGGAAAAAAGCCTGTCTTCACTTTCGAACCCTTTAAGGGGAGGAAATTCCCTTTCACGTCCAACACCTTGAAGGGCTGGAGGAAGTCTACCTTCACTTTTAACCGCTTACGGAGGGGAGGTTCTCCCATCACTTTTGACCACTTGAAGAGGAGAAATATTTCCCTTCATTTTTGACCCCCTGAATAATTATATATAAGCATTCAAAATAAGATGTGTATGTATGTATATTGAATAGAAAGTCAAGTTCCAATTTGGTGTTCTAATTACATCTTAAACATTTAATTTTTTCTCTCAAAACCGTTTTTTTTTCAATAACCTTCCTAGGTCTATCGAGTATGCCGGCCAAATTCGTTTGGATTGTGCCCACGTTGAGGGGGATTCATGTAGCGTGACACACACACACACACACACACACACACACACACACACACAAAGGGACACTCACTTATATATACAGATATGGATGTAAATAATTTTGAGCTTACAAAAGAAAATTATTTCTACACACACATATGCGTGTGCACTCACATAAATTGTATTTTTTGCATACCTATGTATCATTATATTTCAATATTATTTTTGTGCATATATTTATGTATAATATATTTGATATATATATATATATATATATATATATATATATATATATATATATATAAATGTGTGTTTAATATATATGTGATAAATATAGAATATATATCTATATATATATATATATATATATATATCATATATAAATATTTATAACATGTATACACATGTATATGCATATAAGTATCAAGTATAGGTGAGTATGTGCTTATGATGTGTGTGTCTTTATATATGTACTTTATAACCTTTCAACTGTATCTTTCATATAAACAGCTGTCCCTGTCGGCATTTTTTTTTTCAGTGAGAGTTTTTCTATCTCTCCATACATTTTCGGCTCACCCAATTACCGGAGATCTCGCAGTACGGACAGGTGTAAAAACCTGACAGTACACCTTTATCTGTCAAGTATAATCAGCAGAGGATATATGACACACTTTGCATCAACAATTAAATTCTAAAATCATTCACTTGAAATCTTGTTCTGAAATATATATATATATATATATATATATATATATATATATATATATATATATATATATATATATATATATATATATATATATATATATATATATATATATATATAGATATATGTATATATATATGTATGTATGTATCGGAATCTTTGTGACGTGAAATACTATTCATATCTGTCCGTCTATCATCACCGAATGGGTGTATTGGTAATTACCAACTAATAACAAATTTTATTTCTTTTTACATGTGGTGATTGAGAGTTTTAAAAATCGTTTTTAAATGACATTCACATTTGTAAGTAACTTACTTATAGTATCCCATACATAAAATACACAACTTCACCATTCCTCATTTGATCATTTTCAGTTATTTGTGAAACTGTGGTTCAGCTGAAGATCCAGTTGTTTAGCTTCTATTCAGACAGAGAGGGCCCCCAAAACCTCATCTTCAATGATCAAAGCCCCTCCCCAAGGCCCCTAAATCCCATTCTCTAGTTACGCTTCTTAATTCGGAGATTTAAGTGCAAGGGTGATTTTGGTAATAATAAAATGATTCAAACACCGATTTAGATATACACAAAAGTTTATGCGTGAATGTATACAAGGATTTACTAGTTTATACATACATAAACACACAGGCATACATGTGGATATAAGTGTACACAAAGCAACACCCGATTTAAAACTGATCTTTATATATCATGACAGTCTTTTTTATACACATCACGTCGTGCAAGCCTCTTTTAGTTACTTATTGAATCGATCAGTGAAATAATAGGGTATGTAACCGATGCAATACAAAATCCATTCTAGATCAAGGTACTAATCATCTAACAATTGATCCCCGGATAGCTGTAAATGGGGCGTTACTTTTGGGACATCCTGTATATGTGTGAGCGCGTGTGTATATGAATGTACTTGTTTTCCCAAAAGTAAATCTGAATTCGGGAAATTATTACTTAATACTGAAAATAGTGTTTCTTTGGACCAACGTCAAAAAATTACTCTGCTGAAAAAGAATTTGTTAACCTGAATTTTTTTAGTTTGTCTCGAAGTAAATTTCTGATTAAATATGATGAATATCACTTCAAGATAAACTAATAAATTTACATGTAACAAATTGGAGTAATTTTTGGGTATAATTTTGATGGAAGGAAATATATATATAAGGAAATATGTATATATATATATATTCAGCAGGACTACATATTGATAGAATATGGTTTTAGATACACATACGAACATAGGTATTCATGTTTATTCTCTGGTGATGTTGATAAGGGTATAAAATAAGCGCGTAGTTTTCCCCAAATGAGCAGTAACTATCGTGAAAAGTGCACTTATCATTTTGATTTTGTTAGTAATGAAATGGTACTATTTAAAGTTCCAAGTTTTTTTTTTGTTCGTTTTTGCAAAAATAACACCTAGCACAGTAATCAATTATTAGCTTATTTTGTTCCATGTTCCACACGTCGCACGATGTACACAATGCTTGTGTTATATCTTATATACGCAAGCACGAATCTGAGTTAGAATTGATTCAGGGGGCCCGTCCCGCTTTTGCCCCGGCAAAGCACAAGTGATTTATTTTAAGATATAAAAAAACACACTTTATTGAAATAAAAACCCGAATATTTCTAAGTAATCATAAATTAACTTCAAAATCAAAAATCGATTATTTTGTATCCCTATTATTAAAAGTAATATAAATCTTCTATTTACAGTCGACCAAACAACTGAACGAAAATTTCATCAAGATAGAAGACAGTTATTAAATTAATCATTATATGCGATCGTGTATGAGTCGAGTTATTCTAAAAAGAGTATTTTTCCGCTCAAAATTTTAGTGGACTTATATATTGGGAATATCCATGTATTTATTTATGGAAATTATTTTTTTCTGTGTTCCCTGCCTCCCCCTGTTCAAAATCCTGGATCCGCCCCTGTTTCATGTGCTCATGTCAATTTACTGAGATATCCCTTTTCATCAGGCTGCATTGAGTGATTCCTCTAACGAAAGTGCAAATTTGACTTACAGCCAATGAATGAACGAAT
>OY735205.1:56088160-56131991 GCA_963457665.1 Thysanoteuthis rhombus
TGTTGTTGTTGTTGTTGTTATTATTATTGTTATTATTGTTATTATTATTATTGTTGTTATTATTATTATTATTATTTGGAAACAATGCACCTGGTCCCCCAAAAATATCAAAACTACCGCCACCACTACCGTTTTTATTGCTTGGTAAACAAGAACCCTAAGTTCAACGTTGCGTCCACCATCTGTGGTAGTAGTCGTAGGAAGGGCAAAGAAGAGGGGAAAGAAGACCAAGTAGTCTTTCTTTGAGTCAATTGATTCTCATACTTTCAAATTTTGCGACATGGAAGTATTCTTCAAGGACTAGTTTCAATTAAGATATCAAGTGGCGATTTTTTTCGTTTCTCAGCCATTTTCATCTTTTTTAGAATACTAGAATACAGACTTTGGACATCTTATCAAGACATCATTAGCAGCTGGCTAAAAAAAATGATCGAATAAGATGTTATTGTGATGTCATACCTTTTAATAACGTCATACCTTTTAATGATATCACACCCTTTGATGACCTCACATCTATTCCTTCCTCCGTATTTCTATTGTTTAACATAACTGGGACAGACCAACCGACCAACCGACCGACCGACCGACCAAAAAGCGTCTTATGGAGATGTGTAGACAAATCTAAAAATTGATAGCGATATCGTGAAATGTAGAATGATATAATTGCTGTTGTTGTTGTTGTTGTTGTTGTTGTTGTTTTTGTTGCTGGCACTACTACTACTACTACTAATAATAATCACAATAATGATAATAATGATAATGACAATAATAATGATGACAATAACAACAATAATAGTAATAATAAAGACGAGTGATGATGAGTATGAAACCAGTTACTACTGATGTGAAAACTCAATGTGTATAAAAATTCATAATAATAATTACTCGCCATCACAATCGATAACTGAACAACTGTAGCGTCAAAATTTGAAGTTAAGTAAAAAAAATCCATTGAAGAATAAGTACGATCAGAATAGATTCTATTTATGACACCACTGGCGTTTTCCACTGAGAAACATGTAAAATAGAGTAAAAAGAACATCTAGAAACATTTAGATTCTGGAGAATTGTTATTAATCAACCCATCAAATAAGTCCCCCAAAAGGTCGAAAAAGCTTCTTTTTTTTTTTCAAAAAAATTTTTTTGCTATGAAGGATCGAGTAAGTTACTGATGCCAATTTTCAAGTCTATAGATAAAACTGTATGGCCAGGAGCGCTGGAACACACAAACACGCGCACCTATAAAGAGAAGAGATGTGGAACCCTTCGCCACCGTTGATGGCTACGGTTACCTAATTCTTCATTTTTTTTCATCTTCTTTTCCTTCCCCTCCTTCTTCTATCACTACATCAGCTACTTATAATAATCTAATCATATAACTTTCAATTGTGTGCACTTTTTCTGTTTGTTTGTTTGCATTCTAATGGGATCATCTCATTGGTTGATGCACCTTCCTATTATGACGTAAATAAAAAATACGCCAGAGGAACTCTCAAGACTTCATGCCTGATCATTGCACATTAAAATAGCTTTGGTTGAATAGCGCCCTTAAAAAAACCCAAATTGGGATACTTGAATTATTGAAAAATAGATAAGTTTAGATACCTTAGTGCAGATCCATTCATACATAACCCTGTCATTTCTAACGGATATATTCTAGCTATGATGATAATAACAACGACAATCGACGACTATAATAACAACCGAAGTCATCATAATCGTTACAATGGCTATGGAGGTTCAAAATAATGACAGTAACTATAATGATGACGAAAGCGTAATAATACAATATCATGACACAAATGACGCCAGTATCCAGATTATCCATCGTCGTTCGTAATGTTTTAATAGATATTACCGAGTTTATTTTTCAATAACTTTAATGTTTTCTTTATCATAATTGTACGTCAAGTGATTTGAACAATTAATACTAAAATTGCAATCTTCGATAAAATAATAATTAGTATTTATACTAGAATTGAAATCATCATTATTATTGATATTATTATTATTATTGATAACAATAATAATGATAATAATAATAATGATAATAATGATAAGAAGAAGAGATTCAAGGAAAAACAACTCAGATCATGACAATTGAAGAAATGAGAATACTAAGAATAGTGCTGGGAATTAGGGAAGACTTGCTGCCACTTAATCTTCATTGATAATCATCACAGTTACGAAGATAAACACAAATATTAAATCATAGAAATTATTATTATTATTATTATTATTATTATTATTATTATTAGTAGTAGTAGTAGTAGTAGTAGTAGTAGTAGTAGTAGTAGTATTGGTTGTACTCATTGAGTTTTCACCTCAGTAGTAACTGGAGATTTTCATTGGAGATCAAGTGATATCAAGTCACCAGAATACTCTAGCATTCTCCTCAGTATAGTAGAAGATTTTCAATAATATTGCCATCTGAATGGCTTCGCTTCTTCCAAGTATTTCCAGATCTTCCGACCAATTCACAAGGCTTTCCGAAACTCTTCCGAACGCCCCAACAATGATCGGCATCACCTTTATATACTAATTTTTGTTCCAGTTCTCTTGCGAGGTCTACATGTTTCGACAGCTTTTCACTTTCTTTTGATCTTATTGGTCTGCTGGAACAGCAAGTGATGACTGTCAGGTTTCCCTGCAGATCAAGTGACAACTAGTCTTCCTGATACTCCAGGAGCCGCCTCTGAATCCTTACTGATTTCAGCAGCACCGTGGTCTGGGTAGTTTCGGTCCTTCCCCGTATTCCTAGCTCTCCCCATCTTTTTGCTATGCTCTTCGGGGCCGTTCCCAGGGCTTCAACTACGATTGATACAACTGTCACCCGCTTATTTAATATTCTTCTTGTTCAGTTCTCTTGCAAAGTCAAGATATTTATCTTGCCTCGGTTTCATTCTACCGGAACAACATAATCCAGTATCTGACAAGTTTTTTTCTTTTTCTCCTGGATCTCTACAACGATATTCGGTGTTCTGGCTTGGATTGGATGAATCTCAAAGTCCCAGAGGATGTTTGTGTGCTTCTCTCTCAAAGACTCATTTCGGGCTGAACATATCCTATTGGTCGGTTTAGTCTAAAACACAGTCGCTCCCTCGGTTCGAAAATGTATCACCTTCCCTACTCAACCATGACAGTTCTTGTACTCCGTCCGGACTAATTTGCTGCATTAGCTTACAATGAGGTTGAATGACATCTTCATCTCTGCGTAGTCTGCATTTGCCATTTTCCTGTGTCTTGTCTATCTTAGCCTTTATGTAATTGGTTCTCATGGTGTTATTCTGAGCTGCTATTAAGAGCGGCTTACTTTCTCGCTTTTCTCTCCTCCCACTACGAGGCAAAGTCAATGTCGATTCATCTGTAATTCCATAAGTTTGTGTTCTGAAATGCTTTTGGGGTTCTTGTTTTTGTGTTTTTCTGTTCCTGTTGTCTTCTCCCGATAGTTTTATTCCTTATACTGTTATAATCAATCTTTCTTCGCCCTTTCTCGTGGAATATTATGGTCCCTTGATTGCAGAGTCAATTCAACCCTCGAAGATAACAAGTCATACTCCCTCTCTTTTCTTAGTACGTTTTTTCTTCTTATTATAGTTTAACTCAAGAGTTGACTTCGTTTACATTGAGTAACAATATTACCTCACCAAAGGCCGATGAGTCATTACATATAAAACGATGACGTACACAAAAACCGATGACGAGTCAAACAACAAAGAAAAAGACAGTGTCCGATTCCTTCGATGCGACAACTAAAATACAATAGAAAATATCTTATTTAACCAAACGAGCAATAACAAATCAATTTTCGTATATCTATTTCTAAGTAAGTAATAATTCAAGAAAGAGATGATAAATTTGAAACTGTATTTCGATTATTTAAAAGCTAAAAGGTGTTATATTAAAATTTTTCTGTAAACATTGAATTTCGTTACTCAAAAAGAAGTTGAAATGGTATATTTAGTTTTGGAATAATATTGAATGATACTCCTATAACAAACTTATGGAGGAATCCCAAATTTTAGGCCTGTATCTCTTATAATTTTGAAATCGAAAAATCTTCGGAACATTTCTCGATTTTATGTATTTTTCTGAACGAACTCTTCCGAAATTTACAACCTTTAGACTTTAATAAACTTAGGTAGTGTAACTGTAGCTCGACCAAGTACTGCAACGAATAGTAGCTCTGTCATGATATGCGAAAGAGGGAGGAGACGGTAGCTGAGGACCTGAGGAGACTTATTGTCACTCAGCCTTCAGCGATAACCACTGGGCAACCGGTGTGAAACTGTAAATCGTAGAATTACTGCGACCTATGAGTACCAGGAGAGGAGGGCTGGAGACTTGAGGAGACTTGCAGTCACTCAAACTCCAGCGGTTACCACCAGGCAACTGGTGTGAGATTCCAAATAATAATAATAATAATAATAATAATAATAATAATAATAATAATAATAATAATAATAATAATAATAATAATTTGTGGTAGTTGTAGTAGTAGCAGTAGTTGTAGTAGTATAAGAATTCTCATGTCACACTTGATGAATTCTATATCATATCAAATTTATTCATCTCCCTTGCATAATTGTTATGATATAACAGTTACAGTAACCCTTAAAATATCTGTTAGCGCCACGGCTGCTATTGTTTATATGATTCTATTATTAACGGTTTAATTGTTTGCAATTTTGCAGATTCTCACTTTTCAGATTCAACCGAGAATGATTATCATTAGAGCTCTATTTATTTTAATTAGCATAATTATACTATGAATACTATACAATTTTATTATCAATTATCCCCGGTGTCATTATGGTTGTTGTTTTTTTTTTTTTATAATCTTGGTCGTCTTAATCCCTTATTTATGATTTTGTCCTTACTTTTCGATTGTGAGAAAATCATTTTTTTTTTCTTGCTTCTCATAATTTTGTATTCGTTGAGTTTTCACCCAAGAAGTGTCTGGTGGCTGGAGACCAAGTGAGAGTTAATCTACGAAGCAACATTTAAAGTCCGTTGCTTAATGATGAAGAAAATAAGCATTTATTTCACACAAGGAATGTTTGACTTTCTAGATTATCGCCATCCTTGTCATTCGACTTAATTCAGTCGTTAATACTAATCACATAGATCGAACATCACAGGGAAATATTCGGATCTAAGACGGTGCCAATCCGTGGACTTATGGATCCGTTGCCGTACACAATCTTCAGCACTTTTCTCTGAAATCTAGCTGATTTTATGGATCAAATGTCGAATCAAGACCCCCGAATTGATTCAAGACGAAAGCATAAAATTTCAGATTTCACCATAATTAAAATTCGATTTGATTTTATTCAAAGCAAGGATGATTTACAGAATTCAGAATCTTTAACTACTTGAAAGAATATTGCGATGAAATAGTATCATAAGATTCTAAAAACTTTATGATTAAACTAAATTTCGATAACGGTGTAAACCAAAGATTTTCGGTCTTGACTCGAATGAATTTAGGGGTACAGATTCTAAAAGAGACAGGCCTGCAAACTGAAAAATATGCAACGTGCGCATGAGAAAACCATCCTTAACCTTACATGGAGAGATCACAGGACAGCACAGTATATGAGGAAGAAAACAGGATTCCGAGACATCATAGAATCTATTAAAAAACTCAAATGGCAATGGGCAGGGCATGTTGCAAGAATGAAAGACAACTGATGAACATCACGTCTCACAAAATGGATCCCCAGAGATCACATAAGAAACTGAGGCCGACAGAACACAAGATGGAGAGATGAACAGGACAGATTCAGGAAATACTGGCTCCGCGATGCCCATGATAGGGAATTGTAGCGAATCCCTAGGAAGGTCTATGTCTAAGGACAGACGTTGAAACACTGATGATGATAGTCTGGGTGGTTTCAGTTCCTCATTGGATTTTGAGTTCTTACGATTATTTCAGTTTTCACACCTTCATTATATAGTAACTCAGGCTGGATATCAAGGAACAGCCAGTTTTCCCTATACTCTCCCCAGTTTTCTTGCTGTTTTAAGCGATACTGTCGTCTTGATAGTTTTCAATTTCCAACAAAACTGATCCTCCCAAATTCTTTTCACTAGGCTCTTTGGTATTGTTTCAAGTTCATCAATAATGATAGGTACAACTGTCACATTCATGCCTTACAATTATTTATGCAGTTGCATATTTTCACCAAGTGTCTGGTGATTGTCACTGCAGATCAGGTGACAGCAAGTTAATGATATTATTCCATTATTACTGTTAACATTATAACATGTTTTTTCGTTTAGATTTGCAGGGATTGTTTTCATTTTTATTGTTATTCTTCAATTGTGTGTGGATGTTGATATGATATTCTTTTTCATTGCTTGAGGCTTAGAACCGGGGAAATGAGCTATTTATTCTATGGTTAATTTTTCGTACTAAATCTACCATACAATAGGGAATATCAATGCTTGTTATATATCGGATGATCTTATTACCTGCTTCGGGCCAGAGAAACAGACAAATGCAGATTTTCAAATTCACCAACAGGTATGGAAGAAAAAAAAATGCAAATGATACCAATCTTACTATGCCCTCACCTACTTGGGATAAATAAACAAATGAATAAAAAGAGGAAATCGCATATACATATATATGTGTATATATATGCCTGCACACAATCAAACACACACTCACATACACACAAACACATACACTCACATACACACACACTTATATATACATACATACATATACTCTTGTACTGACATCTGCATAAATCTCTTTCTCTCTATATAGTTAAACAGTCACACACACACACACACACACACACACACATATATATATATATATATACGCACACATGACAACATAAACATAGAGGAAAGGAAAGGGATTATGTGTGCACAGAGGTAGAAAGAGGGGACGTATACAAGTTAAATATGAGAATGACAGGGGATGAATCAATATATATATATATATATATATATATATATATATATATATATATATATATATATATATATATCGTAAGTTGGCGCTTAACACTTATCTTGCAAACGCATTCCTTAGTATGGTGACTTTCATCTTCGTTTGGTTTCCCACTGCTTTGGCCTCACGACAAGCAAAGCTGAATTTAGTGCATATTTAGAAACTTCAATTGCATACAATTGAAGTACCTATCAAGTATTTTAGCCAACAGAAACCTTTTATATTGTATGACTTAGTTTATGATTTTAAGTGTTAAAATGGGAACCATTTTTATTGCAAACACAATAAGGCACACATTTATTTGAACATGTGTTTTGGTACTGCTGTATTTCAGGAAAAAAAGTACTGTAATATACAGAGTACTACAGTTATGTATGATGTACTGCTCATAGATATTCGACCAGGCACAGATTCTGTTTCTTGCTAATGATAGCATTCTTTCCCACATACTCGTTGGTCTTGTCTCAGTCTATTTAAGTAACTAGCAGTTCTTCCAGATAACAATGTTAGTTGGCCTTTTTAATCTCCGTTTTTGGTTATGAACAAAACTTTAGCATGATAGGAAAAGAATACTCGGTTCAATTCTTTTAACAATTCAATTTTCAAAAGTTCTCTCCCTGGAACAAAGCATTCATAACCACGAAACAAGCTTAAAGCCAAGAACTGCTGTGAAGACATCGGAATAAAGTTCGATATAGAGGAATGTGCACCACTAGTGATACACAAAAGAAGACACGTGGCTACAAACAGAATCAAAACGGCTAACGGCAAAACAATTAGAGCTTTAGCCTCAAACTGCAAACACTTTGGATTCTCGAATGTGACTTAATATAGCATGTAAAACGAAGAAAAAAAAAGGATTATCAGGACACTTTTGGAAACCAGACTAAACAGCTGGATTTTGATAAAAAGGATAAACGTGTGTTGTATCAATAGTGAGATGAGGAGGACCCTTCTTAGGCTGGGTAGGAAGAGAACTTAAATCGATAGGACCAGGGAGTTTATGACCGTGCACAAGGTTTTACTACCCAGAGATCACACCAACAGAATATATTTGAAAATGCATGCTGAGATCCTCTAAACACCGACAACTTCTAAAATAACTCCTAAGCGAAATTAGATCAATAGAAAGTTGCAGAAAAATCTGGAAATATATAATAAACTTTTTTTTTACAAGAAGTCTTCTACTTGGTTGTCAAATACTCGTCCGACGGACGGGTTATTCTATTAGTATATATAACAGACAGCTATTTTGTTCTGTATCTTTGTCGGTTGCACTGAACTCAAAGGTAACAATTTTGCCGATGACAACATCTATCCACTATATTAAACAATAGAACCATCTACTTAGTTTTCGTCACATATTCTTACGTCATGATCATTATGAAAAGGATTTCCATCATGAGAACATGTGGCTTTCCAGAATTTGCATACATGAGAGCAGGTGGCCGAAATTGATTTTAAAATCCAATTCACTTTCCATTTTTCATTCTTAACGAAATGGGATATGCCCTTTGACCAGTATTTGAAATCTACAAGCAATATTTCTTCGATGACTTATAATTATTTCCACCATTCTTTCTCTGTTTATGGTTATTTCAAAGGTATGCTTGTGAGTTCTCCGTAAAAGCTAAAGCCATTTATAAGATTTATTTTGCGATAAAAATATAACTTGTAATTTCTGATTGGACTTTGGTTTCCAGCCGTATAACAAGAAGATCCCTCACAAAAATTGGAAGTGTAAACCGATGTGTGAAATAAACATTATTCTCCAGTATATGTACTCACGACCAAATTTTTGCCAATTGGTCATCTTACTGACTGAGCTAAATTGACAAGTATTTGATGTTTATGAAAATGTATTGTACAGATAAGCACGGGCTCATTCACTTCTGATAAATTAACATTCAATTTAGCCAACGTAAATAGAATAAACAATTAAAGAAAATGGGGCTGCTGCAGGAATCGAAACTGCTTCCGTTAGGTAGCCGCTTCAACGTTGCGATGCACTTACCATTGTGCTAGATTATGTGATATATTAACCGTATAACGACGGGAAATCATTTCAGATTACTTTCTGCGTCATAAAACGCAATTTATCATTCATTCTGTCGGAACAAAATGTCCATTTCTTAAATACATACTGTCACGTTGAAAGAAACGAAAAAAGACCGGGAGTAAACGAGATGAGAATTCGGATTGAAAGCAGTTATTCGGCCTTCGCCTTATCGGCGGGCTGTTTAGCACAATGATATGTGCATCGCCTATAAGCGTGTGCATATTTGTGTTTCTTTAAAAACTTTATTTATGAATATTCGTATCTTGCGTTAGATGATTTTCGCAGTGAATACATATGCTGTGTTGTTTATGGTTTCATATAAATATGTTTGCATACTTGACTCTGTGTGTGTGTGAGAGCGATTGTATATGCGTATGCGATTGTATATTCATGTGTAATTGTGTGTGTGTGTGTGTGTATGTGGTTGCATGTGTACGTTTGTGTGTTTTATCACCTCGGGCAATTTGGAATCAGAACATAGGATTACAATAGAAAATTCTGATCATAGGCCGATGTCGAGAGACCTGAATCGGCCTTACGCAGAGTCCTCTTGTTGGTTCCAATAACCCGAAGGCCTATTTTCCACCAGCCCCCACTTTCGTTCCCGAACGCCGTTCTCCCTAGCCCCATCCCAACTCGTAAATCTTCCGGCAAGATTTATTGTGATTCTTTCACAAACTCTCACTCAACGTGGGGGCGATCTCTTGTTGAACCGGTCACTTTTTGCTCGTGAGCCCTGTGACCTTTTTTTCAATCTGATTCGCATGGGACCTGACCTAAA
The DNA here is from genome assembly GCA_963457665.1 of Thysanoteuthis rhombus. Classification (NCBI taxonomy): domain Eukaryota; kingdom Metazoa; phylum Mollusca; class Cephalopoda; order Oegopsida; family Thysanoteuthidae; genus Thysanoteuthis; species Thysanoteuthis major. The sequence continues at coordinate 56,097,971 of OY735205.1, forward strand.
AACCCTTCATTATCTGAGGGACGGGTACTACTCTAAATTGATAGATTTTTCTTGAGTTGGTCGGAGCACCAAAGAACAGACATCGACCTTTACGTATCCGTCCTGAATAAGTAGTGTCCTTACGCTGGCTACGACTTCAGACATCCTTGCTTAGGCGTCACATATCATACCACTACTTACTCAGTCCGTTCGAATGATCAACCAGAGTTTTGCACATGATCTCTGGAGTGTCACGTTTTGAGTCGTGATGTTGAGCAGCTGTCTGATTTTCTTGCAACATGTCTAGCCCATTGCCATTTGAGTTATCTATCAGTTTCTATGATGTCTTTGACTCCGTTCTTTTCTCTAATACATAGTGTTGTCTTGTGATGTCTCCGTGTGAGGTTGAGCATGATTCTTCCATGCATGTTACATGGTTCTCAGTTTGAGGGCCAATCTTTTGGTAAGGTTCCATGATTCAGCTGCATCTTTGACTATCGAGGGGTGCATTGGTTGTATAAGACTAGAGGGGTTTTATTTTTGAAAGTCGAGTTTGATCTATCGGAAGCTTGCCAACCTTGTGTGATTCTTCGATTTATTTCTTCTTCTCTAAAAGACTTCATAGAGACTTGTTGTCCTAGGTAGATGAAGTGGTCTACTTTCTTTAGCCCTGCATTTTCGATTTCGATCGTTGTATCTTTGTCTCCAACATACCGACCGTGAAATATGGAATACTCATGCAGCTGCATTATCGGCATAGGTGTAGTGGTGTGGGAGAAGCGATCCCTTACTTTTGGGCGACACTATTTCCCCACTATGTATATACTACTGAACTCCCCTATTTGAAAAATTCACTGATAAGAAAGGGTATGTCCAAATTCTCATCTACTATGACCTCAAAACGTCTCAGAAATTGGTTAGATTAAAAAGAAAAAACGTCTCGGAGCAGGCAGAGAAATTGACTCCTCCCTTCCAAAAGGCAGGCACCTCTTCGTTCCATCACTTTTATTTTAGCATGAAGGTACTAGCTAAATATTCTAATTAAAACATAATGTCATTGGTTTCTTTTTCTGTATTCTGTCAAACGGGATAGTTTTCAATGAGAACGAGTCCAGAATCTGCTTGTTTCTGTGTCTATGAGCATACTGATATAAGCCAAACATTGGAACTCGTTGAATTCATTCTTGTTGAGAGCCAAAACCTGATGCTTCTATCACTCTGATTTTTCACTCTGCAGAGACATTGATTCCTGGTGACAGCATCTAACTTCTCGTCATTAACCACTTGAGCTTCAATAGCAAATTTCTTCCTTATATCGGTCTCTGATTTGTCTATTGTCCTATGAGAGCCACACCAAGTGACTAATATCAACCCGTTTCTTACTTCTTGTACTCCTGCTCAGAAGGAGAGCAGGAATGACCACAGATACCTTTTCACGCTTATATGTTAACAAGATCTGAGAATCCTCTGAACGCTACGTTTGTTCTTATGATTTTCGTTGAGGAACTGAAATCCAAAGGTACACATCTTTCGACCTTTGGAACTCCTGGTTGCTTATATAAAGCCAGTGTTGTGTCATGGTAAACATCGGAAAAGCTGATACACCTTACCGCCTACTTTTCAGGAAGGAGATTTTACGTCACTCGATTGCCCAGAACATTCGTTTCCTGACATCTTTCTTCATTGCACAGATAGAGATAAAAGTTACAAAGCCAGTAGTAATTTGCCTTCAAAATCGGAAGTAAAACTTGAAGACATACGAGCACGCATGACTGATCAGTATTTCTGCCAACTTCCGGCAAAACACACCCCGGAAGAAATTATTTATGACGTTTACTTATTCGTGCAAAAAATAGAAAGTGAACAGTTATAATGTAAGGGAATAGGCCAATGATAAGTATCAGGCAATTTATAGCGTATATCTATTGATCTATAGAGATCAACGCACACAAACACACACACACTCATACACACACGCACACGCACACACACACACACATATATATATGGAGAGAGACAGAGAGATGCATTATATATATATATATATATATATATATATATATATATATATATATATATACAGGTATATATTGATTTCATAAAGACTGATGCAAAATTATTCTGGAAAATTTCGTGCAGTAAAATCCTGAAAGCATTTTATTCACTTTTACTCGTAAGTGGGGGTGTAAGGTGGCGTAACAGCTTGAGAAACAGAACCAGCGAACGTAGTTCGAATTTCAGCTTTCACACTAATTTTCTTGGCTAAGGCATGAGTCTGCCGCTTCCCTATGTCGTGACATGTAAAGTAGTTATGGGAGAGGTATTTGGTGCTAATCTTGCTGCTTGAGACAACTAGAGTAACACCATTCTTCCCATTTAACTACCGTTTCATTAAACCATTACTAGTGAATTCAAGATTCACTGAGTGCCCCAGTGGCCTTGTGCCAGATTGAGTTAGGCTTGGTAAATACCTATGTTGTACCTGCTGCCTTTCTCAGATGTGTAAGTAAGCACACTTGATCTTTTAGAGTTTCTCATAGCTTTATAAACAATAGCGTGTCAAATATTAGAACAATTCACCGACCCGAATAACATGATGCAATATTTAAATCGATAGCAAGAGATTGTATGTGATCCTGTGATCTCTACAGAAATCCTCAGCATATTCCCTTTATATTTTGTTGTTGATAAAGTCATAACTACTTTGTATTAGTGGACTTGGCTTCACAGATAGAAATGGGAATGTTGGTTGTAAATGTCTATGAATTAAATAATATGAACTGATGTTGGTTCTTTTTTTTTCTGTCAACATTATCCCAGCATTTTTGGAGCTGTTAAGTTCTCTGTAGTTTAATTTTTATGGCAATTTTCATGGCATTTATACTAGTTGAATCCTTTTTTCCATTTAAAAGTTGAATTTGTAGAATGGGACGAACTTGTGGACTTTTTTTTCTCACTGGCACTAACGGTAATTGTTCGAGACAAGATAAATTCATCATTTGTGCTTTCAAATCAGAGACTCCCCTCTAGTATACTGGAATATTAGTTCAACACTCTTCCCAAATCTGGACTTTATAGAACCGAGAAAATAAATAAATATCTATATATATACAGCTAATGAACACTCCAAAATTTGTGCTTCTCCCTTTGAATTTACAAGTTCACTAGATGAAAGTCTGTAATCCAGAGAGATCTGGATATCTTGGTCCGAACACATAAGGAAATAAAACAATTCAGTCCCTAAAGAACAATATCAAAATGATAGTCAAAGACCAATCATGAAGGATTAGGCGTTGAAGAGAAGCAGAGCACATGCTATGCTCTAATCTTTAGACTTAGCATATATATCAATACCATATGAGAGCTAATAATAAAGTAATAAAATAAATCAGATTAAGGCGACGAAAACACTTCTATGGGACATAGTCTACTACGAAAAAAAAGAGCTGGTAAAACTCTGGTTGTTCAATGAAATTCTGGTGTAGGTAGTGCAGAACTATACTCGCGTTAAGCACAGGGGCAGATCATAAGGCAATATTATCAAGTTCTGAAAATTATCTATGTTTGTGAATGAGAACGGTATACATCGGAACATGTTTTGTTCAACGTTTCCAGAAGGGTACCAAATGAGACGAAAGTTATATAGACTGAAATGGTTCACTGACATCAAGACTAATCTGCGCTGACAAATTGATTTTTGAGATGTATAAATAGATATTTGTTGGAACAAAATCAAATTTCGGCGATAATCGAGACTCACAGCACGCACAGTGAAGAACCAATTCGCAACCAATGGCTTACGAAATCAGCATATAATCTAATGTTCATTGGCTTGGGACCTCCCATATCAGTTAAGAAGATGTCAAATATGTATAAATTCAAGAATTAAAGAAAAGATCTACTAATCCACTGTGAAATTCAGGATTATCTGATTTGTGACCAATATCTTTGAGGCACGTATAGGCATTTCAAGGTCAGGGTTATTGCCATTTGACAAGTTTCTATCTGATAGAGTTTTGTTTGGTCGATCTTTCGAGGAATGATTTCTGCCATTTAATTTAACAATCATAAATAGAACCTGAAAGCCAAATACTGTACTCAAAGGCAAACCTGAAAACATTTGGTGGAACTTTCAGCAGAGCTACATAAAACATAGACATTCTCTTCGATCAAGTTCTGGAGTGGGGCACTCAGTGAGGCAGAAACTCAATGAAATATCAATGTTCTGTGACACTTCCTTGTCACTCATTCTGATAAACATTGAGTAAGCTTAACTTAGTCTGGTAAAGATAAAAATTGAGTAAGCTCAGCTTTGTCTGGCACAGAGTCATGCTCGTTGAATACCCACTGATGAAGAAACTCGCGATATTACCAATGGCCTGTAAGACTAACCTTCTTACCATACATCTACCCAGGCGCCCGTAGTAGATATAATTTTATCTAAGATTCGTCTGGCACAGGGCTGTGATAGTCGAGCACTCACTGATAGAAGAACTCACTGCATGATTTGCGAAACTAGCTCACTTATCCATCTACTAAAGCGCCCAGCTATATATTAGTCAATCTAAACTTAGTTTGACTCAGAGCTACACAAAGAAAAGGACGTTATATGATCAGCAGGATTAGCGTACTTATTCGTCTACACAGGTAGACAAGTAGATATCAATTATTCCCAACTTAGTCTGGCACAAGGGTGCAATAGAGGGACTCCCACAGATAAAGGAACTCCTTATATGATCTGCAAGAAAACCTTGCTTGTCGTCCATCTATGACAGGCTGACGGATCAATAGTTATTAGCTTAGTCTGGCACAGGGCTACACTACTAGAGCACCAAGGGAAAGTCAGACTCGCAAGCAATGGCCTGCGTTTGCAAATCACTGCTCAATGGTCGACGCTTGGCCCAGATTCATCCATTCAAGAAATGAATTTCTTGTTACTTGCAGCTAGGCCAGCCAGGGCGTTCAGTTGGAAAGCGCGCGTGTGTGTGTGTGTGTTTGTGTTGAGGAGAGGGTTGTTGGCTTGCATTATTGGTCATTACGTATAGAGATCCTGCTGACGATGAATAACAGGATCGCCACAGGAGGCTCTCTACATGATTCCCATCTCGGTACTGGCCAGGCTCTACGTTGCCTAACTTCGGGAACCAGTGCATTCCAACGCGATTCGGCCGTAATGCTCTGCCTAGATATTCACCGTATATCTACACGCAGAACCACACCGTACCCAACGTCGCAGTAGAAACAATGGATGGGGACGAGGTGTTAGTGAAACGGTCATCATCTAATTGGCTCAGGTGGGAACCAGCAAGAAAAAGAAAAAAAAAAAAAAGAAAAAAAGAAAGAAAGAAAGAAAGAATCGACGGCGGAATAATTCTTGTTTCCATTCTTGGGCCCCGCTAATGACGATTCTAGTCTGTGACGTTCCTTTGCATCTTTCCCTGATTATACTGGTGAGATTGCTTCGGCGTTTGATGACGGGTGGGGGCCCCTGATTTCCAACTGCACTTGCCGTGGGGCCATTGCTGCATAAAGCTTGATTTCGGTTGCACATCCGACCAAATGAATCGGGTGGCTTTTCCCAACCCATTTCCCAATCCCCACCTCGCCGTTGAGAGCTGTTGTTGCAGGAGGTGTACGGTACAGGCGCCATTCATTGATGAGGATGCAAAGATTTAATGAGGATTCTTGAGCCGTGTTTGTTTCATTATTTTCTGCGTTGAAAAATCTGAGTAGAAAGGATAAATAGCATAGGAAAAACACTCAAACACTTATATACACATTTAGAAATTGCTGTATTATACATACAATTATATACTTGCGAGTGCGTGCATCAGTTTATATGTGGAGCCTATGTGTGTATATATCGCTTAGCGAAAAACCTGGCGTATATGGAGACAGGCATACTACACATACTCCGACTCTCACAAACATACGTGTTAAATTCCTGCGCACTGATAAATCTATTTCTTTCGCCAGGTGCAATGCATTTCTATGATAAAATTATTTAGAGCCTTTTTCTATAATAAAATCCTTAGCATTACATTATACATATAATCACTCTATTCTATAAGTAACGTTTGACTTACCAACTTACCTGACCAACGTTAATTTATTCATTTTGTAATTTGCAGTGTAATTTTATGGTAAAACTATTTGTAATACTTTTAAATTATATAATCATTAACAATGCATTTATATTATACGTACAATTGTTCTGTTCTGTGAGTAACGCTTGCATCAATTTTTGACTTCTGACGATCCATTCTATCCTGATACAACACACAGATTATGTGCCGAAACTTGCTAAAACAAATGGGCAAGAACGAAGTCGATTATTAAGCACTAAAACCGCTTTGGTGATTTTCATTTTTTTATTCATAGTTCAGTGAACGATCTACATCTTTGTGCACCGAGATCATTATTCACCAAGAATAGTTATTTCCCAAGTTTCTGCAAGGAAAGCCAAAATGAACCCATCTACCCGGAGGCATGCGTCTGAAATTTAGTCTTTGCATAAGTCCTTTTCAGCAGAAGAAGATCATAATGTATGAGATTCGTTATGTCTGATCAACATTGTCATCAGCCTTTTAGCGTCCGTCGTTGGACATAGACCTTCTCCAGGATTCGCCAGACCTCTCTGTCATAGGCGCCATGGAGTCAAAATTTTCTGAACTTGTCTAGTTCGTCACGTCGCAGTTTCGCATATCTATGGGAATCCACGTTTCGACATTTGAGTTTTAGAATGGATTCTATCATATTTTTGTTTCTCTATTAAGCTACACTGTCTTGAGGTCTCTCCATGTGATGTGGAGCATGATTCTCATGTGTGCACGTTGCATGGTTCTCAGTTGAAGGGCCAATCTTTTGGTCAGATTCCATGTTTCAGCTCTTTAGGTGACTATCGATTAGTCATTGCCCCTTCTTTCGAAGACTATTGGGATTTTCTTGTTATTAGAGGTCAAGCTGGCTCTATCGAAAGCTAGCCACCCTAGCGTGACACTTCGCTTTATTTCTTCTTCTTCTATTGAGGATTTCATGGAGATTCGTTGTCCGAGGTAGATGTAATGGTCTGCTCTTTTCAGGTCTGCGTTTTCGATTTAGATTTTTGTGTCCTTCTCCTCAACGTGTTTGTTGTATATGATATTTGTTTTTCTAAAGTCCATATGAAGACCGACTATCTTACTCTCCTTGTTCAGTTCGTCCAACATTACTTGGAGACCGCTATCTTTTTTTTAAAGAGGATGATGAGGTTACTTAGGTATCCGCCGTCCCTTCTGTTTCTTTCGTGTTCTTAGTCTAGGTTTCAGAAGATTATCTCGAGGCAGGCTGAGAGAGTGAGAGAGAGAGAGAGAGAGAGAGAGAGAGAGAGAGAGAGAGAGAGAGAGAGAGAGAGAGAGAGAGAGAGAGAGAGAGAGAGAGAGAGAGAGAGAGAGAAACCCAAAAGAAAATGGACTCGGAGGAGCCCCAATCACGAAACCAAGACCGATATCGACTACATCTTAGCAGACAAAAGCGATACAGTATGTCTGCTTACTCACTAAATAAACAGTGGAATCGTGTTGGATACGCTGGTTCTCGTAAGATAAACGAAATTGAGCAACATCAAGCCTGTTCATTACCCAGATGGGTTACCGTCTTGGAATACCAGGTCGTGAATGAAGCAATAAGATTGCTCTGCGGTCGTCTCAGCCTATGTTATATTGCCGGTAAACAGAGTTCCTTCCCGAGGTAGACCAGACTGTGTAACCTGTCCTTTCTCATGCAAACTCCATGGAGTACATATGAAAGTGTGTCCTTCTAGGAGCCACCATACTCGTGATAACAACTGGGTCATAGTGTGGGGATTTAGGAATCTGCTTATTTTCTGTATATGCTTTTGGTGTCACTACATATATAGTCTTTTAAGTAAAAAGAAGTGTTGACGCATTTGTTTAATACAGCCTATCTGTGATAATGATAGTTACAAATACGACAAGAACGCACTCATTGAGCGCATACTTCTGCCAACGACATTGTTCCTAAAAACAAATGAAAATCAGTTCATATATAGCTCCGATACACGGCTGATAACCGTAAAAAATCTTGTGCTTTTTAGTTCATGATCCATCCTTCCATAAAATGTTTTTGAAATTCATAGGGAACCTTTGGTATTGTGTTAATAGACGGTTTGTTGACAGAGGTAAAATAGTAATTAATGATATTCGTTCCGCACGTACTCACTCACGTGCTTGCACACACACACACACACACACACACACACATGCACATACACACATACGCACATACAAACGTGTACAGATTTTCAAAGTATGACTTTATAACGTCTTTTTTTTCCAGGTAACACTTGGTCGTTGGAATGGATTGTAACAGACTTACATTTGAAGGACGGGAATTTGTACTGAAATAGAAAACGTAAGTAATGCACACAGACAACAATATCTATTAATAAGTGTCTATACTTTTCTGGGCGTGTGTGGGCATTTCTATGTGAGGCCTTTTTCACGTAAGCATTTTTCCATGTGGGCTTTCCTGTGTGGGCTAGTATCTATGTAGGCTTTTTTCATGTGTGCTTTTTTGTGGGGAATTTTCCCATGGGCTTCATATATGTGAACATTTGTCTAGCTACCAAATTGTATCTCTATTAGATCAAATATTGCAAACCATTTCTCCTGTCCCCTACCATCAAACGGTTAGCCAGATACTTGTAAAATCTAAATGTCCTTCAAGCATAAATTTCTTCTGCCATCAGAGCTATCATATTTTTGAGCTGTCATTTTCAACCTGGTCCCGCCATTTTTGACAGGGCGGCCCACAGTCGATTCTCAATTCCCGAGTTCTTTATTCTGGGTCATCAGAAAATTTCTGTCAGTCTCGAGAAAAGGAAACTGGATAAGAGGGGGTGGGAAGGGGAGAGTTGGTTCATCCCCACCCCCCTACGCCATGGAATAAACACATTCGTGTCTCTTGTTATTTGCGATGTGTGTCATTCCAGCGGCGGACACTTGTGACATTTAGCCCAGCTCTTCACGATAGGTAAGATAACACTCTGTCTTGAGTCGACCTCTTACCAATGGCATTTCACGCGCCAGTGTGTCTCCATCTCTGTGGACACTAAACCCAATTTCCACTTGTGTAAACAACATGCTTTAATGACTAGTCTTCAGTCGGCGAAGATACACACAGAATAGTACAGGCGAACAACAACGATAACAACAGCAATGATAACAATAACGATAATGATAATAAAAGCGAACATGAGCAATCTGAAATTACTTACAAGAGATGAAACTGAATCGGAAGCAACGGTACCAACAGTCAAGATCTCTGGCCAGTACATTGAAATGGATTTTTGAATTGGGAAATATTGGCGATAAACTAAGGAAAACAGAAATCAACACAAGGAATTCAACTAACCATCGATGGAATAATCGAGAATTCAGAAATAGACGTATCTTGTTATATTGGGAAAAGATTTGATCAAGCTGAATGAAATGAAAGAAAAAAAAAACAAACTCTAAATGAAACGGGTATTATTTCTTTGTAAGATATCAGAAACACTTCCTAAACGGGGCAAGAAATGGATCATAAAATTTGTGTTAGAGAGCGGAGAAATTAATAACAATTCATGAATTCATACAGTATTTGTGAAAAGAAAATGGGGGAAAGTAATAGTTAGCATTGAAAAGTAGCTCAACTCGGCTATATATATATATATATAGAGAGAGAGAGAGAGAGAAAGAGAGAGAGAGAGAGAGAGAGAGAGAGAGAAATTCCAAAGTGTGACTTGTTGCTATACTTACAGATCCTTTATCGTTAAATATGTTTTTTTTTCAAAATATTGAATGATGTGCTGAATACTAAAAATAATACTCATATATAATACACATGATAATATCCAGTATGAAATAGAATACAAGTAGGACAGAAGCTATATATTAAAGCATGGCTGAAAGGGAGTTGATGTTTTATCAATACTGCTGGGGTGCCACGTTAAAATAACTGTTTCGTTTCTCAAATACCTGGAACTGTAATATGGTAAACAACTGATGGCTGCAACAAGAGAAATTTATACATTGGACCGTAATAACAAAGTTTATATAAAACAGGGAAAACAGTGAAGAAAATTACTCAAATCAAATTGCATTGATAGATATTGGGAAATGAGTGACTGAAGTGATACAAAAAGATAAATTTCTTTTTCATGTTATGTGTTTAAAGCTGTAAAGCTTTATATATATATATATATATATATATATATATATATTGATAGATAGATAGATGGAGAGAGAGAGAGAGAGAGAGAGAGAGAGAGAGAGAGAGAGAGAGAGAGAGAGAGTTGAGAAAGCTTCATTGCTTTCATCGTTAATCTATTAAAAAAACCCTTAGTTCATTGCAGTTAATTATTTCCCAATATCTGTCGATGTAAATCATGTAATTTTCTTCAGTATTTTTTAAAAATGTTTTACACAGTTTGATATGATGGTACTCTATGGAAATTATTTGCTTATCGGGATCATCAGCTGTTTATCATGTAACCGTTTCGGTGATTTAAAAACAAAACAGTTGTATTAATGTGGTTCCCCAGCAGTGATGATCAAACATCACCCCATCTCCAGCTATGATTTAAATATATAGCTTATGTAACTATATGTACGTTGTTATTCTATATAGAGTATTATCATAATGCATTGAATATGAATGTTTATAGATAAATACACACATATATATATATATATATATATATATATATATATATATATATATATATATTGAAAGAGAAAGAGAGATATATAGGTAGAGAGAGAAAGACAGACAGACAGAGGGATTGAGAGAGGAAAAGAAAAGTGTTTACGTATATGTATATATTTACATATTCGTACATAATACTTGATTGGTATTTATGTATATGTTGGTGCGTGTATAGAGACATATTTACAAATATGTATGAACAAGCGTTTACCAACATTTTATATATACGTATATATATATATATATATATATATATATATATATATATATATATACTAATAAATGTATATACCCTAATGTACATAGGTCTATATTTCTATACAACGTACTGATAAGAATTGTATAGTAATATAAAAAAAATAAGAAAAGAAAAATATTAAAGAGTTGGTTCTCGCTAAGATTTTCGTTTGGTGCACTTGAAATAAACGGCAAGAAAACGTAAAACAAAAACATTAAACAATTGAGCGCCTCTCAACAGTCTTTTATACAACGATGAACAAGCAAAGAATCATTAGCCATTGTTAGCAGAGATGTCTCCAAGAAGTCTTTTCTTTTAGTTCTTTCCATTCTTTTTTTATCTTTATGTTTCGATATGTTCTTAAGAAGGTTTTTCAGGGTCTACGAAAACTTTGCTAACTCCATCTGAGCATGGTATTCAAAATGTATTGTAGTTATATTTAATTAGCGATAGTTGAATTCTGCCTGTAACTGAAAAGTCTTCAAACGTCAGTTGCCATTTTGACGATCGCGAAGTGGAACTTTTTCCAAGACATTAAATCTATTGTTTATTTTCTACTATAAGAACCAAGACAGATCCGGAACAATGGCCCTGAAAAAGAAACTTCCTGACGCTGATCAGATGGACCGTGCTTTTGAGGGAAGGAATATTTTTCTTAAGACTTCCTAGTCTTCTTATACCGTATACAGAAACAGGTCTGCTTATTCATATAATAGAAAACCACCACGTAATTAACCTCTTTTGGCAGTATGTCGTGTTAGGGGTGATCAGTTGAAAAATCGAAGAGAAGGGATCAATGAATCAATGAATTGCCTTTTGTTAGGCAGTAATCACTAAACAAACGTGAACAATACCAGGAACAAAGTAAGGGATAGCATTACGAGAAAACTGAATCAACTTATATTGACGTTGGCTATATGGATATTGGCAGATTTGGTTGACGGTTTCTAACACTGATTTTGTTTGTGAGTGTGTGTGGATATGTGTGTTGCCGTGTGCGCATGCGATTGTGCAGATAGTGAGGTGTGTTGAGATAGTAGGTCCGATTTCAACCAAATTTTTTAAAAATAATTTTACGCGTGAATTACGTATGCACGAATGAATACACGGATTCATGAGTTTAAAAATGTGACGACAATATTTTATAAGCGACAGACCTATGATAAACTTTGTTGAATTATGAAAGAGAAATGAGAGAAGTAACACAATAATTGTAACCAATAAATATTTGGTGAAAACTTGTCGGTCGGATACAAAAAACAACACTTCTGTATGCCGCTCTTTGTGAGAAATATTAAAATCCTTAGAATTTGCGCTCTACATAGATATGCACAGACATTTGCTGCACGTACGCATACACATATACATATAGTTAAAGACTTTGCACTTTGGCTGAAGAAGGATTTTTAGTTGTCATCTCGTGCAAGTCGACTACTATTCGATTCCTCTTAACGTACTATGCTCAGATATTTTGTCTTATACACAGAATGATAATAATAATCATTGTGAAAGACTCCCTAAATGGCGATGATATCATGTTTGGTTATTGGACATTTGGATGTTGGGAGGTACAAGAACCTGAATGTTTTTTTTAATTTTTGACTTTTCTCTTTAGAGCAAAAAAGTGGCATAGATCAACTCTATATTGAAGCGGTTACTATATATATATATATATATATATATATATATATATATATATATATATATATATATATATATATATATATATATATATATATGTTCTTTTCAGTAGAGAAGGTTGTTTTGGGATTGGGCATGAGAGTGTCCTGATAATATGGTTGGTGTATTTTAAGAAATTAGGAAAATAAGAACCTCATTTTCGAATATATATAGGTATGTGTATGTGTGTGTATCTGTCAGTCTGTATGTGTGTGTATGTACATACATTTCTATAGTAGATATATTAAATTTCAAATGCTGATTGCGTCATTTAAATTTGAAAAATAGACAGGAAATTCATCGGCTCGGGTCAATATCAAGTTAAAGTATTCAGTTTATACTTTCACCTTGAAGATTACGAATATCAGACCAAACCTATTTGGATTTCTACTGACAATGGTTTAGGAGCCAAACAGATAATTGATTGATGTTCATTCAGCAACAGAAGGGTTTCTTTTCCGTAAATCCGTTCAGATGTGCACTCATATGATATTCGGCAAAAATTACACGTCATCAATATTTACCTTATATTGAAAAGATCAAAGGAAATAAATTGAATACAAAATGAGTAAGTAGAAAAAAAAAAGCATTTTAAACAAATGTCCAAAGCCAACCGCTTTGAGGACAGAGAACAACAGTCTATTATTTTGAAAAATCAGACTAAGAAAAATAATGAATAGATAGTGTACAAAAGTACAAAAATAAAATTACTTTGTTGAGTATAATAGAAGGTAAATTTAAGAGACATTCAATATAGGTACGATAGTAATGAATTGAACTTTTGTTTTTTCCTGATGACTTTCATCTTTTATGTTTTGAAATGGTCACAATTATACTCAGCAAATGATTGAACGAAATGACTTTACTATCAAAATGAAACAGAGGAAAGATTTCATATGCAGATTGACTGACATTTCATGCATAAATTGATGGCTTGAAACACCTCCATATTGCAACCTCTGGTCTTCATATTCTGTTGGTTGAATACTGGCACACCGATGAGCGAAGAACCCATGGTAGATGGTTCGATTCCTGTTCATAGATATACAATTTCACGCATCATTTATTTATTCATTAAGCGTATTGGCAGGTTAGAATTGAAATTAAAATCGTCATCAGAGTCTATAACTGAATAACTGTAGCGTCAAAATTTGAAGTCATGTGAAAAAATCCACCGAGAAATAAATATGACTAGAATGAATTCTATTCATATGTCATTGTCTGGGCTAGGAATATACTCTATGATTATTATTCTGCATAAACAATTAATAAACCTTTTTTTCATAATGTAACTACTACAGTAGCTTTTTGCTCTTCACTGGTTCATTCTTAAGGTGGTATTCTGGTATGTGACATTGTTTGAAAGATTCTCAAAAATGATGCTTATAGCAAAAACATGGTTGATTCACCAGTTTTCGTGTAATCACCGAAGTTAAGCAACATCGATTCTAGTTAGAACATAGATGGGTTACCACTTTTGTATACCAGGTGCCGTGAGCAAGTATGACGAAGTGAGCGAGTCCACTTCGGTTGCTCATCGCCTTCAAATCTATTTCACGTATAGCAAGCAGAGACAAGAAAGAAATTGTGATATAGGAAGCCCGAACAGGGACGACAGATGCCATAGCCGGGATAAGGGCAGTAGGTATCTTCACAAACCTACATAGGAAATTAGCTAGCTGGAAAATAAAAGGATTTCGTGCGTACAGAGGTACCGAGTATCAAATTGTTTTTCATACTCGAAAGTACGGTAAATGGCGAAAGGCTATCATTGTTCGGCATAAATACAGTCAGTGATTCAATCATGCCGTCAGTAATTTTCGGTTGGTGTGGCCAAAGAAACGACATCCGCATAATTGGGGCATTTGATCGTAAATATTTGTCTTTTGTTCCGAGCCATTGTACAGCGGCGGGAACCTATCGGCTGGCCCCCATCACAGAAGCATCCATCAATACTCATTGTTACTTGAAGGTGGAGAGAGAGAAAAAAAAGGCTTACAAGTTACGGAGGTAAATGTAGATAACAATATTTGTGCATTGTTTTGTTATCAGTAACGCGACGTGAAGTAATTGGAGGTTGGTAGAATTTCTTTTTCTTTGTAGAATGCTAACAAAAGCAAAATTTGCTAATTAGTGATTAACAGGAATGGATATTCAACATTGGTATAAGTGAAATGGGGAGACAAAAACAAAACAAGCCAAAAACCCACATAAAACAATAAAAAACAATGAAGTGAGGTAATTTCGATACCTGGCAATGTTTACATCTCTGGCACTTACGTGCATACACACTTGAACAACAACAACCAAGATCTAGATATATGAGGATATATTTTCAGACAAGTAAGTATATATATATATATATATATATATATATATATATATATATACACTATATGTGTGTATGTGTGTATATATATATATATATATATATATATATATATATATATATATATACATACATATATATATATATATATATACACACACACACACACACCCAAACACACACACACACATATATATATATATATATATATATACATATGTAAAACGACCCTGTTCTGATTGGGTAGCTCTTACCATTGAGCTAAACAGTCACCAGTAATGCAAAGGCCCAAATAACTGTCTCAACTGAAAATTCCCATTTTTGCTGATTCACGGTATATATCTACTCTATTTGTTTCTTCCAACGCGATAATTATGTTATTAAGAAATGAATGCATGATCCAACAAAATGATTATATATCGAAACTATACCTAGATCCTATAAAAGCTTATATATATATATATATATATATATATATACCTAGTCCGAGTGTTACATTAGCTGTGTAACGATTGGAGATCATTTTCAAATAAGAGTTTCCATTTGATATAACGTAACTTGATTCTGTCAGATTATATATATCCATTTTTTAAAACATATATTTGGGCCTTTGCATTACCGGCGGCTGAATGGAAAGAGCATTGCTGTGTTGAAGCAGCTACCCTATCCGTGGCTGGTTCGATTCTGATTACGTACGATTCTTGCTGCAGCTCCATTTTCTTTAATTGTTTATCCTATTTACGCTGTCTAAGGTGAGTGAGACATTGACCGTATAACGACGGGTGATCATCCCAAATAAATTTCTATGTAATATAAGGCAATGTATAATTCCTTCATCATCATCATCATCATCATCAGTCTTTTAGCGTCCGTCGTTGGACATAGACCTTCCCCAGGATTTGCCATAATTCTCTGTCATAGGCGTCGCAGAGCCGGTACTTCCTGAACTTGTCTAGCTCGTCTCTCCATCAAATATTCTGCCGGCCTCGGTTTCGCATCTGGTCTCGGGGGATCCATGTGGTGAGTCGTGATGTCCATCGATTGTCTGCCATTCTTGCAACATGGCCAGCCCACCGCCATTTGAGATTTTTAATGGATTCTATGATGTCCTTAACTCTTGTCTTTCCTCGGATGTACTGTGCCGTCTTGTGGTCTCTCCATTATGTCGGACCGAATATGTCCATTTCTCACTACATAACCGTCGCGTTGAAAGAGATGAATAGACCAAGATTAAACGAGATGAGAATTTGGTGTGAAAGCAGTTATTTGGGTCTTTGGATTACCACTGGCTGTATAACTCAATGGTAAGAGTATCGCTACGTTGAAGCGGCTACCTTATCGGTCGCAGGTTCGATTCCTGTAGCAGCTCCAATTACGCTGTCTAAGGCAAATGATACATTTACCGTGTAACGGCGAGAGATCATCTCAAATAGATTTCTATATAATATGATATTTATAATTCATATATATAACCAGCAATGTTGATGAAACACCACCTCCCTTTCAGCTATGATTTTGATATATGCCTCACGTCATGCATATATATGTATGATGCATAATGGATATCAATATCTTACACAGTGAATATCACACACACACTCAAACATACACACGCGCACATATATACATGTATTGATTTATTCATATAGTCATAAACACATGCGTACACACGTATATATGCACGCACACACACATATATACATATGCAAGAGTATTAAGATCACTTAGTCCGTAGCCTAATGTAGATAAAAAAGCATTTATTTTACACAACAAATAATCTCCTTCCTTGTGAATGAAATTAACCCAGCGTTTCCCATTAGAGACATAATTCAAACAATATACAGTGGAGATGTTATATCAAAATTCAACTAATAACTGTGTCTGCCCACGGACATCGATTTATCCTCATATATTCATATTACTTACACCACAACCATTACCACCACCGGCACCTCAACCATCACTCTCATCATTATTACTACCAGCACCAACAGCACCACCAGCTCCAACAGCAGCAGCAGCATCATCATCACGGTTTTTGTTACTCTTACTATTGCAAACACCATCGCAACCACCATCGCCTTCATCGATATTGCTTTCATCACAACCACCGCCACCACCACAAGCGTCATCATCATCATGGTCTTCATTCTTACCACTGCAACCAGAATCACTACCACTATAATCATTATCACAATCACCACAGTTATCATCATTATTATCATCATCTTATCCACGGTGTTCATTTTTACCATCACCACCACCACCTTTATCATTATCAATATCACCATTATCATCACCACTATTATCATCATCATGGTCTTCTTTCTTACCACCACCACCACTCCCATCATTATCACGACTCCATTATCGCCACCACTTCAATCATCATCGTCTTAATTCTTTCCACCACTATAATCATTATCATCATCTCGATCTTCATTCATATAACAATCATCATCATCATCATCATCATCATCATCATCATCATCATCATCATCATCACAGTCTTCTTTCTTACCACCACCCTTCTCACCATTATCAAAACACCATCAACACCACTATCATCATAATCATCATCTTAATTCTTACCACCACTGTAATCATCACCATCACTATAATCATCATCATCATCATCATGGTCTTCATTCTCACCACCACCACCATCACCACCACAATTCTTACCAGTACCTCCGCCATCACGATAGTCTTCATTCATACCACCTCCATCATCATTTCCCAAGAGCCTTCATCTTCATCACCACCACAAGCATTATCATCGTCATCATCTACAAGACTCTCATCCTAATCACCCTCTTCGCGATTATCAAGTCATATGTGAACTTGGTATTTTTTTAATATCATGACGACTTTTACTGCAGCGACTCGTCTTTATCTTTAAGGTTCGATTGGTTTCATTCCTTCAATTTCTCTTTCGATTTGAATTCTTTTTTGCTTTCACTATTGTTGCCGAATCTACTCTATTGGATTACTCTTCCGAAATCTTACTGCAAGCTGTAACAATGCTCGCGAGCAGGCAGCAATAACAACTAGTAAGAAAAAGTTAGAAAATGAAACAACGGCACTAAATACGATTTCGTGTTCATATACATCCAATTTTTATTTCGATTTATTTACGTACTTTGCTTTATATTCAAATTGAAAATTTCTACGTATTTTTTTGTTATGCCTCACGATGTCTTTAAATTCAAAATTTTGCCTTTTTTTTGAGCAAAACCCGAGAAAATCTATTACACAACCAGTAAAAAATATAATAAAGGATTGAATAAATAAAGTAATTTCAATGAATACAGCAAAATGCTTGGGAAGGGGGGAACCGATCAATTGCATTTTATTTTCAAAAGGGAAGTTGAAATACGAAGAAGGCCATTCCTTTTTTTTTCTTCTTTTAAATTCTCCTCTTGTATTCCCTCTTCGAAATTCACGTGTATCTTCCGAACGAATTTGACATCCGTCGGCGTATATAAAGGGGAAAAAATAGTATAAAATAATAATAAGACGGGAAATAGAAAAGAAAATTTTGTATATTCGGAAAAATTCAAGAAATAGTTGCCATGATCATGTGAAGCATTGATTCAGTGTGTTTTAGAAAATTCCCAATTACGTATATTTACATAAGAAAAAAGAAGAGGAAGAAGGCGAATATTCGTGGAACGAAAATTTCAACAAAAGCGTTTATGTATTAAAGAAAATCATGAATGTCGTACAAATATGACAAGATAGAATAAGGGAAAACGAGGGAAAACAACGTAATATTATGAGCGAACAAGTGAAAGAGAAACGAGAAAGATGATAGAAAAAGAAGACTATTTCAAAAGGAAGAGAAGAAAGAAGAGAAACGAAGAAAAAAGAAACGAAGAACGGAAAAATAAAAAAAAGAAAGAAGAGGAAGAAGAAACTTGAATGTATGAAGAAATGAACAGCCAACAAAAGAAAGAAAGAAATAGCGAAAGAAAAAAACATAAATAGAGAGAGGAAGGGATTTGAGGAAAGAAAGATGAAATGAAAGAAAGGAAGAATGAATGACTAAATGAGTCAAGGTATAAAAAGAAACCCGAACAAACCATGCGGTATGGTTAACAAGTTGGTCTCACAGATCATTACTTCTAAGTAGTGAGATCGATCCTCACTGAGGGCACCATGTTGAGCCTAGTAAATAACAATATGAAGTGAATTACACTCATAGTCTTCTACCATACCATGCTTAATAAGTATCAAATTATAGATGAAGGACAAAATAATTTAGAATAGGCAAAGAAGTAAAAAAAAGTATGGAACACATACACGCAACAGTCACATTTTTCTTTGATTGTTTAATCTATTTATGCTGCCTAGGCAAAATAATATAGTCACTGTGTAGTAACAGGGTATCATTTCAAATAGAGGTTCAAAGTACTATAACATATTCATTATTCCAATCGGATTATACATCCATTTCTAAATGATATATATATCACTGATTTCAAGCAATATCGATAAAAGACATCACAAGTTTGTGGAAATAACCAAACTAAATCACCCCCCCCCCCAATTTTTATAGTAGCATGGAGAGAGAGAGAGAGAGAGAAAGAGAGAGAGAGGGGGGGAGAGAAAGAGATGGATGTGGGGAAGAGAAGACAGACTATTGAATTAGTGTAAGCCCTGAGAAAATTTGTCACTCATATTATTTTCAGCATCCCTACCATCTTCGATAACCATTCATTCTCGAATAACTTAGCCTCAGTACGGATAAACAAAATTTTTGTGCGTTTTCAGAAGATTCCCAATGGTTCGAGAAGAAAATTATTGTAAGCCCTTTACGTGAGGCTGTACATTGAAGTGCCCGGTGGTTGTAGCCCATTCGGATAGGCATTAAAATCTAGCCCCTTCATCATGTTCAGATGATTTGGCTAATTAGTGCCGGGCCCTTTGTAATAAGGGCAAGTAGGATGGAGAAAGAACGTTTACGGTTAAGAAGTGGATGAATATGAAGGAATGAGAAAAGGGGAGCTTCCAACCTCAGATCAAAGTAAATAATTCTTCATTTGTTTTTCCAAAAAAGTGCTTTTTAGGTTTCTATGGTAATTTTGGACCAACAATGCCCAAATCGTGTGCTGCTATTTAAAAAAGATATCTATTTCTTTAGATAATTTTAGATATTTATTAGATAATTAGTTTTGATACACGTGTAGACTACGGGGATTCATTAATACAAAGTACCGATATTTTTCACAATTTTAGGGAAATCTTAAAAATGTATGTGAGGTGTTCATTATTGCTTGTGTAGTCAGTCAACAGTAATACGTCGTTTTCAAGTTTTAAGGAAAAACCCAGAAGCTTGGAAATTGAGTTCTGCATGAACTTACAGAAGAGACATCGATCGGCTTTTAAACACTTGTCTTTCTTTTCTTGCTCAACAAAGAAAAAATCATATTTGGATATGATAGTTTGGACAAGATGAAATATTTTTTCTTCACAAGAATTCAAAGCCAAGAGAAAAAATGGTTTCCTCGATTCAGGACAGCCTTCGACATCACAACCTAGAAGGAACGTGTTCCGCTATTTGGTAGAATTCAGAAGTGATTATTTCTTACCAACCTGAACAAGTTGTTTCTGCACAGTGCTACAATAAGCAATTGCTACGTTTGAGTGACTTATTAGAACAGGAATTGATATTTTTTAATTGATCGGTGCTTGGCTACATTACAACACCCGTCCTTATGTTCAAATTCGACGCGACGAACGATCATGAAGGTGTGATAGAAAGTTTTTACCTATGTGATGTATTCTCAACTTATGGTACCACTCATGGTACCACATGTTAGTGAGTCGGTTAGAGTCTGATATGAAGTTCGATCTCCATCGGTTGTACCAGTAACGTAATTCAATGCCAAGATAAGAAGGCTTTAGTAAATATGGATTTCACTTTGAATGTCTCTTACCAATAGTTCAACCAAAAATTACAAAACTGGACAGTATTTGCAGTTTCCTCACTTATATAGTTGTGAATGTTTCATCTCTGTCTATCACAAGAAACAAAAGGAAAAATAAACATTGAAAAGCTAAAAAAAAGGTTCATAGAACAATCGAAGGAGTAAACAGAAAGAAATATCAGTAACAAGGGAATCAGAAGGAAGAAAGAAGGAGGATACAAAGAGAACGAACCCGCCCGCCCCCCTAAAAAAACAACAAGGAATGAGTCAGAGAAAGAAAAAAAGAAAGAATGAAGAGAAAAGACAAAACAAAACAGAAAAAGAAAATGGACTTATAAAAGGAAGAAGAAAAAAATTTAAAGAAAAAGAAAAAAAGTAGTGTGACAGAGACAGAAAAAGGATATATGAGAGGAAAACGAAAAAGGCAGAAAGAAAGAGACGAGACGAGAGAAAAAAATTGGAGGGGAAAGAAAAGGACATGAAAGAGAGGGAGAAGAAAAAAAACAAGGAAAGGAAATAGACAGAAAGAAAGACAGACAGAAAGAAGGAATGAAAAAAAGAAAGAGAAGTAAGTGAATGAATAAATGTATGAATGAAAGGGTGTGTGAAGAAAAAAATGCCTTCAAGATCGAACATTTTACTGTATATAAGTCCTTTAATAATTATTCTGGGCTGTTATTTGTCAAGACGTAAGGAATAGTCCAAAACGGTTGTTGTGTAGCTATACGAAAGGGAGAATCTATGCAACAGAGACGATTAAAGGACATCGACGTCCACGTTGAGCAAACCTAATATTAGCAGATATGTGACGGACCAAAGTCACCTTTATCTACGATTTTTTTCCCTATATCCGATCGCTTGGACAAACTGGTCACTAGATATTTCCCCTTTGTAAAAGCACTTCAAAATGTTGATATTTTATATATACGTCTGTGCGAGCGTTAATGCTTCTTATTCACTTTTTTAGACACACGCTGGCAAGGCGAAACGTTTCATTTGAAGCGGTTGGTACTTTCGACTTGCTGGCTGTAATTATTTGCTACATCTCTTATATGTTATTCCTTACACTAGACGTTTATGCTACCTGTGTTATCACGGGTAGGATTTATCAAGCTATAATTGAAGAGTTCTCTGTGTATGTGTACACTGTGATTACTCGACAACTGGCCATCAAATGAGGTTGACCTTAGTCAGCGCATAAAGCAGCACAGGAACGAGTTTGAAGTTGTTTGGATGAGCGGTTCTCGAAAGATCCAATAAAATAAATTCTTAAAGAATTAAAGAATTGTCTAGATTTTAATTCAAAATATCTTAATTGGAAACACTGAAGACAAATGACCAAAATGCTTCGAATTCATAGTTTTGTATGACGGACGAGAGATTATTTTACATGATAAATATGACAGACTGCTCCACACACTAAAAACTCTTGCCCCTTCCAAATATGCACCTTTTGAACAGGCTCTGCCCTAGTTATACAAATATGTCAAAACTTTCTCTGTCTCTCTCTTTCATAATTACATACAAAGTGACACAGCAAATACTAAAAGCAAATAAAAGAAACAAGCAGACTCCATTTATTGGACTAATTTCGCATATCTACTGAAAAGTTGCTACATCATTTCTGTGAACTTCATTTAGATTACTGTAAGCCTTCAAGGCATCTAATTGTTTGCTACGTTCTGCCAGAAAACTTACGAAACATCTGAAAACTGCGTATAAGGCATAAGAATACGGTCGATGGCGTTGAATCATCGAAGAAGTCGAGCCTGGTCATTACCCCGATGGGTAACCGTCGGTGCATTTTGAGTATCGTATGCAACATAAAGATTGTTCTGTCGCCGATTAAAAGAACATCTTCCCAAACAGGCATCAGGCTGTGCACCCAATGCCATCATAAGCACACGTTGGTCTGTGAAGGGCATACGACAGTGAGCTCTCCTAGCGTACTCTCCGCTATGATCGTATCAGGTGACAGCGATCATCATAAGGTATAAAGGGCTTATTTTCCTTACCCCATCCCTAGAATGATTTGTGATAGCCTACAGTTAATGGGTGTCGGTTTTTGTGAAGATAGATGTAAGTCGTTTAATTGGATAGAAATGGATGGATATCAATGCGATGAAATGACACACGTGGAATACGATGATTTACCCACTGGATTTTGCAAAGCATCAGAAGAGGATTTTTGATACAGTCTAACGGGGAATAAACCAGTTGGAACATTATATGAGGCTAGAAAAAAAACCAACTTAAATTGAGGATGATGATTCGTGAAAAACGGAAGGTTTCAATCGAAGAGAACGAGAGAAGTACGATCATAGTGGTTTGTTTGTGATAATATTTCTTAGATTTTAATTAGAGGCCCACCTCCAAAAACAAGATATTCGTGGTCCGTGTCACACAATTCTTACCATATCCATATGGGGTATACCTCAATGTTAGCATCAATCTATGATATACGTCTTAGTTGTCCTGACGTCTGTTTAAAGGTCAATGACAACTCATAAATAAGACTTGACTCGGCGTTAAGCTTGTACGCAGAGATCCTATTTGAAAATAGTATGGGGTATACTTCCATGTTAGCATCAATCTATAATATACGTCTTAGTTGTGCTGGCGTATGTTTAAAGGTCAAAAACAGCTCATAAATAAGATTTGACCCAGCGTTAACCTTGTACGCAGAGATCCTATTTGAAAATAGTCAACAGCAGAGTTTTTCAAGCTGGACGATATTGCCCACTGATGGGCGATTCCAACTCTTGGGTGGGCGATGAGCAGCTGTGCAGAAAATGGTGGATGTTTTAAAATTTTGCTGAGCAGTGTAGGATTTCGATTGTTGAAGCCTGTAAATGACCACAAGAAAAGAATATTTTTTAAAATTATTTATTTACCAAGCAGTATAGGGACATCAAACATTACGTAGGTTATTACAGAAATGTGTGAATGTTTGTTCAGATGTATACACGTCTTTGTAAGTGCGTACATGGTACATAAATACGTGGATGCACCAGACAGAGAGGCTGCATTGATGATATCTATGCTTGCCAAACATTTGATGTTACTATTTCACATTACTTTCATTAAAGAATCTAGTAACGCGATGGCTCTTCATTGTTATTGTTTTGTAAGAGCTAAAATGTTTTGGTATTCTTTTGAATATTTACTATTTAGGCGGGTGGTGGAAAGAATTTTTTAAAAGAAAGTGGTCAGTGACGCCCAAAAGGTTGAGAACCACTAACAGTTTTCCTCCTCTCGAACCAAAATAACGTAAACGAAGATGCAATCATCATTAATTTATATCAGAATATTTTTTTGGGGGGGGGGGGTTCTGAGACGCCCCCAAAGAAAATGGCAATTGCAGTATGTTAGGCTGTGTCGTTGGAGGTTGTGGTAATTGGAAGTACAGGGAATTGCATAGTTTGAAAGAGAGGAAAAGGGTGCACGCTGCCTCTATGATTGCTTGCTGCAAAACAAATGCTGATTGTTATTTTCGCTTTCCGACTTTTTCGATGCTAAAACTAAATATTGACCCATTACTGTAAGACAGCTTTTTATTTTTTGAAAATCCCCCCAAAAGCTTTTCTGAGGTTTCAATTTACAATGTAAGTTTATGCGAAGTTGATTCTTACTCTTGTGTCTAGCAGCTTCCACACTTTAAAAAAAATTAAGACTCTTTTTTAGTGATCCCTGCCCAACCAAGTTGAGAGAAGTAACATCCATTGACCAACCAAATTTTCCGATTTTTTAATTGATCGCCTGCAACACGGTATGCTCCCAAAAGATGTCGGACACGTGACGGTTTCTTTTGAGAGACTAACCGGATCTTTTTTAAAATCCTCACTCCAAAGGGAGAGTAAGGTGGGATAATAGAGACGAACGGTATTCTCGTTTTATGTTAAAAGAAAGTATAAGAGATGTTGAAGGACGAGAAAGGAAGACAGAAGAGAAGTGAATGAAGTGAAGAAGTTGGTGTTAGATGAGAAAATAATAGAGGAAGCGGGGGGGGGGGAGTAAAGAGAATGGCGAAGATCAGAAACGAGAAGTTTGAAAGGAACCAAATAGAGCGAAAAACAAGACGAGAGAAAAAAAAATGAAATTGAGCCTCGTTCTGATTTATTAGTGTCGAGTCAATGTATCGTTTCGTGCTGAGGTAGTCAATAGCCTCGTCTTGATCTTTTAGAGGTTTTGAAACGAATTAAGTCATTAAGCCTTCCTCCTCTCCTCATCCATCTGCCGGTCTGTGTGTGCCTGTCGATCGCTAGTCATGCACACCCCCAGCTTGTGAGACGGAGGCTACAAGTGGCAAACCGCGGTCTTTATGCGGACAGAAATGATTATGATTATCTCACAAAAACGTCGTCCGCCATTGGTGATTATTGGTATTAAAGGATCGGATAATGAATCTACAAGCGGCGGGTCGGTAATCTGCAGCCGTGTTAGAATTACTCTTCACTCTTGGAGTGTTGGTTGGTTGGATGGATGGGGGGGGGTTAGAGGAATTGCGACAAGAATTGAAAGAGGAGGAGGAGGTCTTAGTGTAGGGGGAGGAGGAGGAGGAGAACGAAGGCTGAATGTAACGACCGCCATTAAGCTCTCTGGCGTGGCTTACGTTCGTTTCTTGCACCATGATGATAGCAGGTTTTCATGTCAGCGGACTCATCAAATGTTTAACTGATTTGGCAAGGGCAGCTCGTGCACACCCACTTTGAAAACCGGGGGGGTTTATTTTGCCTCGGACTTATCGTGCTCTGCTCTGTCCTGAATCCGGATGACCTTACAAACTGCAGCAATACGACGAGAGAGTGTGTGTAGGGGTATGGGGGTGGAAGGCAGAAACGAAACATTAAAAAGATTAAGAGTAATTACAGATGAAGCGCAGTGATTAGAACATCGATTTATTGGGTGAGAGCCCATCTCTACTGATGCCAAATCGGTGATTGGAACCTCTCCCGCGTTAAATTCAAAATATATGGACGGCGTAAACTATTTTTCATTGGTGAAACTACCATCACAGTAATGGCAAGTTTGCTACTTTCATAATTGACTTACATAACTTTAACCCCAACTTATCTCCTTGCAATCAAATTTAATAAAATGCTGTTTTCAAATTGTCAAGTACTCTACTTTCATTTGGAAATGATTTGTTTAATAAAATAATTCACAGATATGGTTAAAAAGTGATTAAAATGCGATCAGAGAAATTTGTGAAGAAAAAATGCTGT
Organism: Thysanoteuthis rhombus; assembly: GCA_963457665.1. Lineage (NCBI taxonomy): Eukaryota > Metazoa > Mollusca > Cephalopoda > Oegopsida > Thysanoteuthidae > Thysanoteuthis > Thysanoteuthis major. The sequence goes on from OY735205.1 coordinate 56,124,104, forward strand.
TCTGTAATCTCTAAACTCTAAGATTGAGCAGCAAAATATAACGCGCAAATGCTTTGAATATAACACGGAAACGGTAACAATATAAGTATTTTAGTTTGGAGAAGGGAAACCATTGTTTCAAAAAGCACTTTCTTCACTTACATTTATTTATTCAAACTCTTAAAACAGGAGGTTGTCGTAGAATGCAACAAAATAAAACGCTGGCATTTTGGAAATACTTCCAAGCAAAAGAACTGACTTTGTTGGTCGTGAAAAAGTAAAAGGTAGTACGTCAGGTGATAGACATGGTCATTCAAGTAGACCTCAAAGTGAAGATAAAAGAAACCAGAAAAATGGTATGACCTCGCCCAGGAACAGAAGTTGTAAAACATGAGGTTTAAAGGTCGTGCATGATGATTGGCGAACTTGGAACAGTCTAAATCATAATGGAAGCTAGATTTGGTTAATTGAAGTTTTTAGTATGGATAAAAAAAATGGTCATAGTTTAATAAAGATACAACATTTGGTTGAAGCCCAAAGGGGATAAACCTAGCGGTCGTACTCATCTAAGTATTAAGCAACCTTTCTCGTCTGGCGATACAGCATATCGGCATTAGATATCATCAACGTGCCAAATCTTTTCAGACAATCATTTCGTTCCATGAGAAAAAGTTGCTGCTATAAGATGTTTGTTTCAAGATCTTTTTCTTATTGTGACTTGCTGCAAAGATAGGAAACTATAAACCCAAAGCCCCCTTCCAATACGTTTACGAGTTGCAGAATTTGAAAGATTGTTCAAGATGTGACTTTTGTGCTATTATGGAACCAGAAATATTTTTACGATCAGTTCCCCACTATCGACAAAGGCAGCAGACATTATGTTGAAACTCATAACCTCTGCCCTAACAGTACCGTTAAGTCCATACACTCAAACTGCTCAAATCGTATGGAAATTAATCAATATTTGGGGTATGATATTTGCATAGATTTTCAGTCCTTCGGTTTTTGATCAAAACCTGAGACAAGCCTCTTTTATTGTATTTTACAGAAGGTAATCTAATTAGATTAGAAACAACGATTTTAAAACAAGATATACCCCATTTGAAACTACTGCTGGCCGTTTTTTTTTGTTTTTGCACTGAACTGGTATGGCAAACCTTAATTACCATCTTATAGAAAGGGTTTAATATTCAAATATATTTAACAACAGGGATGCATTTCTCGAGTTTCTCAACTAAGATATCGATAATTTGCGAGTGTTGAATAAAGAAATTATATTTTTCGACTCAATTTTTCAAAGCATCATTATCATAAATATTAGAGTTTACCAAGATCAATTCATGAGAGACACTGTTTTCTTGAAGTTAAATCATCTGATTTTTTTTTACCCAGGGTCTGATCATCTTGTATAGGGCGTATATTCTGAGCGTGTTCAACTCATTCTCTTTAAGAGCATTCTTAAGTAAACATCTGAATTCAATTAAGGTTCAGACCAGGTTTCCATCAACTTTTTTGCATTGCACACAGGTTTGGTATTGTCAATATTCTTGCAGGCCGGTCCAATGGTTTGGTGAGGGATTAATTATGATCGGAATATTGGTGATGTCTACTGATACATTACGTATAAGTGACTACTACACTCAATTTAGTTTCTTGAAGACTCTATCAAGTGTAGTTGATATTAGTACCAAAGGAAACAATAATATTTCCATTCCACACAGAAAAGATAATCACCAAATCATATCGTTTCCTCATTGCCCGCTTGCACTTACTTTGCGGCCCGCTACCAATCTGCGACCTGGTGGTTGGGGACCACTGGTTTAGACCACTGCCACCCATCCCGAAAAAATATTGAACCAAGACTGCAAGTATATAATAAACGTAGCCCTAATCGATAAAATACAATCTCAGGCTGGCAGATTTGACTCTCAAAGATGAGTTCAAATCTTGTCAGGAGATAATTTTTACGTCAGATCCATGCTGCTAATCATCGACCGTAGAATAGATATAAAAATACGAAATAGAAAAATAAATATGGTATCCATACCTCGAATAAATAAATCACCATATCCTGCCTATGTAACAGAACTAATTTTCTTAAAAAAAATCATCTAAAATTATCTGAAGAATATAGATATTGAAATAGATTGATATTGACCATAAAGACCCCCCAAAACAATATTTGGAAAAACAAAATAGTGTTTTTAGATGGTGACTATTTGTGTACTAAAGTATATTTTCAAAGTTGTAGCCCCAAAAATGTGACTAGGAGTACATTGATAGACAGGCACAAACGAGCAAAGAAAGAAGATTCTATAGCCCACTTAGCTGATTGGTCAGGCGGGCCATTTGTGGGTTTACAGTGACTCGGTACTGCTGGTTCTGTTAAATTTTTGTTTTTCATAAAAAAATTACATCGAGGATTAATTGCTGTGCTCTCGTCTTACAAACCTTTAATTCTTCCCTTAACCAATTCATGGCTACCATTACAGATCTTTAAACTTTCATGCTTCGTTGGAAATTTCGATCATTGTTTGATGTGAGATATATCGTTGAGACTTTTAGATAAAATTTCTGTTCTTACAAACTCGATTGCTTCATTTTTTGCACTCCACTAAAGCAATAAGAGAGCTCTTTATAAGGAGAGTAAAACTTGTGTGAGGAATTCTGAAGACAGGTAAGCAACTCAAATGTTTTTTCATGATTTTGGCTCTCAAGTTTGTACAAATTGTTAACGTTACCGGACACAAATTTGGAGATCAATTTAGCGTAAGCTCTCATTGCTAATTGAACCCGTCTAAACAACTATTGGGGGATTTAAAAAAACAAAACGAAAACGTATTTTCTAGATATCATAAGGAGTAAAGATTTAAATTCTCGGTCCTTGCTGCATTGATACTTAGCCATCCAGTCATTCAGTTACCCAGCCAGGCCAACTTGAAAACTGAAGAAACGTATGTTGACAGTTTTGATTGACGGTTTCTAACAGGCTGTGGTCAAGTTGTTATCCACTTGTTCCCAAGTGGTTATCCATCTAAGGTCATTGTTGCTTAATTTCGGTGGTCTAAAAAGAATCGATGCTTCCAGCAAAACTTGACTGTAAGGCCATTAAGACGTATAATGACAAGTATCCTATCCTCTCATGCGGGTCGGACGGAGACGATTCCCCGCTGAGGTTTGCAATCAATTTTTAGATATTCACGTTTCAGATGCGTGTAAATTTTGCAGTAAATTGTGAAACTGGCGGTTTCGTGAAATCCCTTGAGATTTTATAGAATCACTCAACATATCAGTAATTTCATAACACTCCTAGTTTCAGAATCAGAATGGTTAACACGCTTGTGATGCTCCAAGAGTTCGATTTGGTGCCTCACTACTGTAGCCTTGTGTCAAACTAAGCTGCACATACACTGTAAATACTGAAGCAAAATATAGTTGATTTTCATTAAATTGAGCTTGACACATCGTTGTTAGGATCATCAATAACGCCTCGAAAAAAGATTATTGTCTTCATAATAGCGTCTTCGTGTTAGAGCAGTTTAGGGTTCTCAAGTCTGATGAGGCAAATTGATGACAGTCATATTTGAAAACAATAACCGTATCTGCCTCAAATTAAACTCCTATTGATCGATGTGAAGAATGAATTTGCTTCTAACTGATGAATCGATGGGCATTATTATATATATATTCTTTCGGTTACGTCTGCATTAATTCCTGACCACTGAAATTTTCTATCTTCTCTATTTTCCATACATTTCTTTCGTAAAATCATTTACAATACTTCTCTTAATAAAATCATCAGCAATTCATTCACATTATACACGAAATGATCCTAATCTATCAGTAATACTTACATTAATCGAACATCACCAAACGCCTCCTCCCTGATTTTCAATGCATTCCTATCATGAAATAATTTACGATGCCTTTTCTTTAGTAAAATCATAATTAACTCACTTACATTATACGTATAATACTCATATTTATGATTGCATTCATTTTGACCAGTGATAATCCCGTTTCCTGTTAATAGTAACACACAGAATGACTGCCAAAACTTGCTGAAACAAATTCTTGGTAAAAAAAGTGAAGTCATGATATTCTACTTTCAAACGTTCATCTTACCAGTGATTTTCACGCATTCATACCCCTGAGAGTGATCTCAGCTTGCTTTTATTGGATAGAATGTTGATTTTCGAGACAGATATGCTCTTCACATTGAGAAAATTGGCGCATTATAATATATGCTAGCCATTTCCCAATTCAGCTAAGCTTCGTAAATACCTTCGTTTCTATAGTTGTTATTTACCTGTCACTCCACAATGTCGTTTACTTACTACGGGGAATCCGTACCTCTTCGTGATACGAGACATGATACTCAATTCATTAACGTGTGATCTAAAAGGAACAAACGGTTCCCTAGGTCTTCGTTGAAAACACCAGGGTGTACCTTGACTTTGCACGTGTGTGTGTGTGTGTGTATATATATATATATATACACTACCATCCACGGACAGCTGTTTTGTTGCATTACAACTCTTCAGTGTGGTTATAGACTATCCATTATCTCATCCAGTACCACGAGGCAGGATTGAAACCTTCGCTTCAGACCTGGAGACTGATATCCTACCTCTGCACTAGGACGGTCAGTAAGGCTGAATTTAAGCGATATATTTCTTTAGTTTAAATTCCTCGTACTCTATTGGTTTTGACGTTTGGTATGGATAAGTCTTGACTCTCAATTGTTTCTACTAAAAACAGCATCACAGAAATTGATCAACAGTTTTTATATAATCCCAAGAGTTTTTCAGACTATTGATCTGCTTTCCATTGTTTTTTGCTGTTACCACAACGTTTCGGTTGATTCATTCCACGACCTTCTTCAATTGCACAATCCTTATAGAAAGAGAGGAAAATCTACTTTTTTCTGTTGTCTACCATTTTCTGGTTTGCACAAACGAGAAAAAAAGAAACATTACCTGCTTTCTATAAGGATCTTGAACCTGGAAAGACCACAAAATCGATTGGCCGAAACGCTGTGTTTACAAAAAGAGCAGCAGTAGCCCGAAAATTGGAAAATAATGAACCCCAAATTTCAGAAGGTACTATATTTCACCATGTTCAGTCCACATTTTCTTCCTGGAAATTTTTGTGCCAAAAATCCAGGTACGTATTATGTACGAAAGCTGTTGATGTATACACGTGTATACATAACTGTATACACACTAAAATGTATCTTTCATTCGAAATAGAAGCTAGATAGGGGTGCGCTTCATCTATGGTGTCGGATTATACATGATGAAGTACGGCAAGTGTCCATATCACTGTGACTGTGGAAGTGTTTGAAGGTACAAACATTGACCTTAGTTACAAGCATGAAATACTAGTAACCAAGTTAATTGGTTGAAAAGGGTCCACTTCACTTGTGAGTGATTCTTACCTCACCTGTATCCATGTAAACAAGGCGTGTTTACTCTTGAAATTGAGACGGGCATTTGTCGTGGGAACGAACGTGTGTTGAACAGCTCAGTGGCAAGCGGAGGCTCTAAGAAGGAAAAATCCGATCAGAGAGGGAACTGAGGAAGAACTTATTCATCAACTTCACGTTTATCTTTAAATCTTTCTTCCTTTTTTTAAAAAAATTTTCAGGGTTCATTTTTCTCTTTCTCTTTCCTTGTTTCTTCCCGTTACTTCTCGTTTTTATGCGCCACCCCCTGAATTCTCGTCCACGCCTTCTTTTTTTTTTCTTCTTATTTTGCTGCCGCTTTTATTCTCTTTTCTTCAACTCATTGTCTTTTGTTTTCTTCTCATTCTGAACTCGCTCATTTGCCGTGCTGTGGTTGTTAATCTTTCAAAGGAGATCCCGTGATATAATCCGAAACGCTGCTTCTGTGACCACGAAAAATGAAAGAAAAAATGAAAGAAAGCACGCTAAAAAAAAATGACATAAAAACCAAACTTGTTTGACATTAAAGTGTAATTAATACAAAAAAAAAGGGGGGAAGAATTAAAACCCGACAACACAAGAAAGTAAAACACAAGAAAATAAACAAGATTTTGTAGAACAAACAAAACAACTTCTCTTCCTTTTTTTTGTCGAACAAACATCAACGTATCTTCTCTCTCCTTAGCTAAACGACACAGATCCCCTTTCTCTCTCTCTCTCTCTCTCTCTCTCTCTCTGTATATACACATATGTTCCCCTTTCCCTTCCCTTTCTCGAGTTATGTCTACACGATCCCACCAATGTCAACTTTCCGATATGTACTCCCGACGCCCCCTGTGCCTCTCTGTCTTCTAGCTTCTCGGGTCTCGGGCTTCTTCTCTACGACGTGGGGTCGCACCGCTGCGTTTTGTTCATTGTTCGTGGGTCGAGTAGCTCTTTTGTCGCCTCACACCCAGCCCCGATTGGCACGTGCTCAAGAATTCAAGCACGCACGGTTGCGTGTTTGAGCGTGCAGGGGCGCCTGCCACGTGTACACATTAACCCGGCCTGGGTGACGAACGATCAGGCCCCAACAATCCCTGGGTGTATCATCCAGGATAGCGGACAAAAACTGCTGCCTGCCTGAATCGGTACACATACATACATACATACATACATGCGTACGTACATACGTACATATCGGTGTACGCACGTGTATAGTTACGTTTATATATGAATACATACATGGTTTCATACTAATGTACAAGGTTCTTTAGATAACAATAAACGGCTTATAACATAAAGGAATAAAGATTGAAGCAATTTACAATCATTGTTATAAATTTTCATTCATTGTTATAAATTCATTGTTATGCTATCGAATTCATTGTTATAAACATCTTTACATAATAAAAAAGTATTACGTAATATATTTTGTGATGGATATCTCTGCATTCGGTCTAATTCACCTAAAATAAAATGTTTGGGGCCGACAGATTTCGATAAAAGAAACTCTCTGATAACATTATCTGTGATTATAATACACGGCTTCTTTTTCGCTTTAAAACTGCCTATTTGTCTACGTTTATATATGATTATGAATCGCTTTATATTATGTAAAAAAACATTGCGATGATCTCCCGTCATTATACGGTAAATGTATCATTCGCCCCAGACAACGTAAATAGAATAAACAATTAAAGAAAATGGGTCTGCTGAACGAATCGATAGGGTGGCTGCTTCAATGTAGCAATGCTCATACCACTGAGCTAAGCATACTTCTATATAAATGAGATTGGCAAAGTCTGTACTGTTTTATAGCATGCAATTCTCTGTACATATGTTTATATTTGTCCATAAATAAAGATATTTTCTCGAATGATGTACATATTTTAAACAGGTGGATATTTCTGCTCTTGGTCCTGTTTCTGACATATCTATCTTGCTATCTATGTATGGAAAGACCGTAGCCATCAAAGATGGCAAAGGCTCCATTTCTTTTTTTTCTTTTATATGTGCGTGTGTTTTTGCATTCGTTTATGTGTTTGTGTGTATGTCAGTTTGTTTGCTTGCTTACCTGGTTGTTCAAACGCTCCTGCCCATACCGTTTTGTCTGCAGTTGAAAGTTTGCATTAGTACTTCACTAGACCCATTCTAAAAAAAATTTCATTCTCATTTTTTGGGAAAAAGCTTTTTAGATTTTTAGGGGGCGTTATTCTGACAGGTTTTATAAGTAAGATCTAGATTCTGGGAAATTTAGGTGTTTCTAGATGTTTTAAAAAATCCATTTCAAATGTTTTCCTGTAGGAAACACCACTGATGTCAAAAATATAATTTTTTCTGACCATTACTATTCTTCGATGAAAATTTTTTTCATAACTTCAAATTTTGACGTGACTGTTCAATGACTAATGACGAGTCTACCTACCTACCTACCTACCTACCTATCTATCTCTCTCTCTTTCCCCCCTCTCCTCTCTCTCT
>OY735205.1:56132191-56134691 GCA_963457665.1 Thysanoteuthis rhombus
ACAATCTGATGGTGATATGGCCATCCAGCAAAAGAGGTACGAAAAACTCGATGTATCCAACGCAGTGGCCTTCAAGTGAGTGCTCTTGAGTAAATGATTATTCGCATCTAGCCAGTGCCCTTATGCTGGCTACGACATCAGCCGTTCCCGCCAGGGCTCTCATATCGCAAGTTTCTCTTGTCTCGGTCTGCGATATGTGAAATAAACTTAAAGGCTTCGAGCACTCGAAATGGCGTTATTCACTTCACCATTCTCGAATTTTCCTCATCTGGATTGTTCCTTAGATCATGTACACTTTCATATATCAAGACTGCCATAAACAGAATGAAACGAGCTGAACTATACGATTATACTTCTCAGATGCTCAGGTTTAGAACCTTCGGAATATTCATTTATTTTTTATTTTTTATTTCAACGATTGCAATTTTTAGTTTCGTATATCTATGGAAGATAGACTGAAGACACTACCGAAAGCCCTCAATCTTTTGGAAAATACATACATTGAAACGAGAGGTTCGTTCACTCTTACGAAAACAAAGAAATTATTTAAAAAGTTGTTTCTTGTCCGTCATTTTTAATGGAAGATATTTTGAAGAAAATATGCAGCCAAATTATACTCTATGTCTACGTTTGTTCTTGTAGACTTCAAGGTTTAGAATTAATAAGAAAGGGTTTTAGTTGAGGACTATTTGTCGTGGTATACATATGGGTTTACTCTTGTATGATTAATGGGCACCATAAACCGACATCGTTTATTCAGAAAAATCTTATAAATCAATGAAGTTATAGAAAGAAAGGAGAATTAGATTACTGTCGGCCAAAACCAGGTAGGACAGTACGGAAATACTGTCTGCTTTGTTCTGTTCAAAACAGGTAACGCACCTTGAATGAATAAAAATGCACCCAAGTGTATGTGTGTGTTAATTTGTATAAGTGTGTGCGTGCGTGTGTGAGTTTAACTGTGGTTGTGCGAATGTGTACGTTCGATTGTGAGTATGTGTGCATGTGTGTGTATGTTGATTTATGTACATGTGCAGAGATGTGTGTGTATCTGAGACAGAAATTTACCACGTTCTTACTCATCAGTGTATAGATGTATACTTGGAGAAAACCGGGGCTTGTGTTTGTTGAGATACTCTGTCTGCTTCTCGTGAGCGTTTCTCCGTGTATGTGTATGTGCTTGTGTATAAGGGTGTGTGTCTCTGTCTGTAGCGAATATTGTCCGTTGTTGGTGTGTGTGCACATATGAAAATCTATCATTAAATTGAACACATTCGACGTATCCGTATACGTGAGTACATAATGTGTATGAGAGTGTGTAACTGTGTGCGTGTCTTGATATACGCACATGTGCAGAGGCACGTGTTTATCTGAGACAGAAGTTTTTCACGCTTTTGCTTATCTGTACATAGATGTATACTTAGGGAAACAGGCGCGTGTGTTTGCAAAGATACTCTCAGCATGCTATCGCGTGTGTGTGTGTGTTTATGAGAGTAGCTTTCTGTCTGTAATGTGCGTGCGAGCGTTTATTTGTTTAAATAAAGGGTAAAAAAAAAAGAGAGTGTGATCTTTATTATTATTTTTTCCACGTGAAAATAACGTAAACAAAAATAGGAACACTGATAATTTATGAGTTATTGTGAAACGTTCTCAAGGAGGTCTATAGAACCTTTAAAAAATCATTAGATTCTCGTTTCTACTTTTTTTTCTCTCTCTCTCCTGTGGAGTACGAAAAGAGATGCCCGCCGGGCGGTTATAGTTAATATTCTCATGTTTTGTTTTTGTTTTTTATTTCTTATCTTTAAAAAAAAAAAAAAAATTTTATTTGTTTATAAATTTATTCTCTGATAACTTTTATTTTTATTTTGAGGAATCATTAATTATTCCCCAGAGAGGGTGAGTCACGTGTGCAGCGTTATGTCCAACTTATTCATTAACTGAAGCCAGCGGTCTGTTGTCAACGTAGCTGAGACACTTCAACACTTCCTCGTTCGGGGCAATCGAAGGTTACACAAAAAGTTACCGCAAAAGTTCAATCCATCTTTTAACGATGAGGATGCGATGATGGGGGAGGGGGCGCCGGCGCCTCTACTTACAGGGGGGTCGAAATTAGGATAAACTTCCCAGAAGTGAAGTGTCTTATTGATGCTTATAAGAACAAAGTTAAAGAGGCTTAGGTTTCAATAGCGAAGTTTTATTAGACGGAAGATGATGAAATTCAACAAGCTTAAGGACTTCATTTCCATCGAAATCATCGTCATCATCGGCCTTTTAACGTCCGTCATTGGACAAAAACCTCCCCCAAGATTCGTCAAACTTCTTGATCGTGGGCGTCGCGAAGCCAACACCTTGTGAACCTGTCTAACAGTGTTACTGCGTATTTTTTAGAGGGCGTTTCTGCAATTTTGTTTTAATTTCATGTATTCTTCAGATTTTGAACTTTCATAGATTGCATTTTTATATTTCCTTTATAATTGCCATTATAAATCTACTCGATATT
>OY735205.1:56139691-56184691 GCA_963457665.1 Thysanoteuthis rhombus
CTCAGCAGAGAGGACAATGTCATCAGCAAATCTAAGGTCACTTACGTATCATTCGTCTATCCTGATTCGTTTGTGCTCCCATTCTTATTTTTGAAAGATCATCACAAGGCAAACTGTTCAGAGTTTGGGTGAGTTTGTGTCACCAAGTCTAACTCCTTTTTCTAGTTGAAAGGGCTCAGAGTCTTTATGCAGCCTCATGAAGGAACTGCTGTGTCAATACATATGTTACCGTATTCTAACTTATACGGGGACTACACCTTGTATTATTGCGTCAATGACTTTGGGGATTTCCACTGAATCGGGAGCCTTTTTAAAGTCAACAAATTCTACAGCTAGTGGTATAACAGCTCCAAAACAAATGTGTTTGAAAGGAAAGCATGAAGGCTTAAATAGAAAAATCATGGTTATTGATCTATTCTTATTCAAAAAAGAGAAGAAAACCACCAAATCGTGGCTGCCGTCGTTGCAGCAAGCCCAAGAGTAAAATTGATAGATGTTTAGAGAGCAGAGCATTATCTTGATTTTGCATTAGAATTAAAAAAAAATGTGGAACGTGAAAGCTCACAATTATACGCATCATTGTTGGCCCACTTGGAACAGTCTCAGAGATTCTTGCAAAGAAGTTGTGAACTTATCTTGATGAATTTACCGAAATCAACATACCGAGAGAGTGCTAGGGGAATTGATGGGACTAGCTGTCACGATTTTTAACGAAAGTAACCATAGTCTACTGATGTGAAAGCTTGAAGTGAACATAACGCACACACAGATACGAACACATACACAAGTAGTTTCTTTTCCAAGAATCATCTCATGGAAGTCAAAATGTCCATGAATGTTTGCACGGTGATTAACAATATATATATATATATATATATATATATATATATATATATATATATATAGAGAGAGAGAGAGAGAGAGAGAGAGAGAGAGAGAGAGAGAAAGAGAGAGAAAATATCACGGATATTGTTGTATTACACTTATTGTTATCAAAATCAATCGGCCGAAAACTTTCAATTGAAGCGATCACAATAAGCAGTTTCCTCTATGTATCCTTTGCTTAATGTTATGAACTGGTTATTGTTATCCCAAAGACCCCGACCAAAACAAATACAAAACTAGATATCTAGAACTTTTGAGCAATAATCATTGCAAGAAAAAGTACACTTCTAACCTCAAAATATTGGCAAAAACCTTGACTTGACGTTTGTACATAGCTAAAAAAAAACTTTCTATGTTACCCAAGTAGGACTGCAAACACTTGCCTTTTATTGAGAAATTACGTTTTGGTTTCTAAATCTTTTTTTCCCTTTTGTAAATAAGTACTTTCGTAAATTGTCGTCTGAAATGTTTAATGCATCTACAGAAAAACAATTTACACACACGAAAAACGGAAAAAGTCAGTCTAAAGAAAAAAAAAGATATTGTTGACATCGAAGTGAGGAAAAATAGCCGAGTAATTTGGGTGAATTTTTTACTGTATAAAAACAAACTGTGCTCTGAACCCGAGCTTTAGAAGGAATAAATTTCAAAAGGAAAGAAAAGAAGAATTGCAAAAATAGACGAGAACTAACGTCAACAATGAAATAAAAAAAAGGAAAAGATTGAGCAATTTCCAGATAAATAGATTGTGTCAGCACACAGAGTTTTATCTAAAAGCGATCTTAAGAAGAATAGTCCAAAGGTTATGAGTATTTCCACAATAAGTCTGTATTTATCATACCTAACTGAATGAAGCACGGGGGATGATACCAAAGACCCTTTCAAAAAGACTGAAACGATTCGAATTCCGGAGTAAAGTCGAGATTTTTTAAACCATGGTACTGATGAAATCAGCGAAATTACTGCGGTGTGTTTTGCAGCATTGAGGAGAATTTTTCAGTACCATCGATCGGAACCGATGACCAGACCATAAGTGTCTCAGAGAGATAAAAACAACTGGTTGATTGAATATGAATGGTTTTGAGGACACACCACGTTTCGAAGAATGATCGTTTGTTGCGTCACATTTGCAACACGAGGAAAGGTTTTTGTTTGTGGCAAAATCACCGATCCTCTCCTTGCTCAGGAGAATGTATATGCTGTTCCAAACAATTCGCCATTCAAACGAGTAAATTGCTCACTGTAGCTTTACGCAGTAAGGATTCTTTCAGGTTCTAGCCATTCACAATGTAGAATTCACTTCCTATCCAACCAAACACGGAAAGGAAAATCACTAAGTTCTGTTTAGGTTGAAAAGTTTCTCAGTTTTTGTTTCTCTTAAAAAGTCCACTTTCCATTAACAGTGACTATCTTCTTGGAGAATTAATTGTTCCATTCACGAGCAAAAAGAAGAAGAGAACTTTTCAAATGGTGACCGGTTTTCCTTTCCATAAGTTAACGTGGAAACTTTTCCCTAGACCCTAGAGCTGTCTGATTGAACAAGCATTAAAGAGCTGAGTAAATTTAAAAAAAAAACACATCTAAGATTTCCCTAACATTATGCGAAAGCTGGCGTTGGGAACCTTTGCATCGACCAATGAAGAACCTCCCCCCCCCCAATCTTTGTGTGCGAAGCCAAATTACCAATTACCGAATTTCAAACCTTTTAGGACATATTTCAGAGCTCAATCGTTAGGACTCTATAAACTGTACTTTCTCAGTTTTTCACAGGCTAGTCTCTTAAATATTAACATTACGCACATAAAATACGAAATATTAGGTATACATATAAATTTAACCATAAACTGAAGTCCAGCAGTCAAATTCTTTATAGGTTGAACCCTCTTCTTGAATATTATGGTAAAGTTGAGACATTGCCGATATAAATACATATTCTTAAGTGAGTAGCAATTCAATATCTACCGTATAACTAAACTCAACAGGAAACTATGCCGTTTCCAAACTCAGTACCTTTAACTGTACATAAATTGTAGATCAGGAATAGGATGAATGAGAGTTATGCATATAAATACTTTCCAGATTGGCATGAGCCAAAGTTTTATCACCAGATCATAACTCAGCCCCCCAAAACGGAAAAGAGACTTCACAAAAATATCAAAACTGGGGCCGGAGTGTTAGATAAAGCCACCTCTATTCAGTAGACATGAACGGTATCAATTATACACTATTATAAACATAACTTTGCTTCAGTCTACCGCTTTATGCAAAGCTTTCGTACATCATTGTTGCAATGTTAATAGCGACACCATTTCTTTTTTTCCGTCTCTCCTAACTTTTCGCTTTCTTGTTTATTTTATCAGGGTTACTTGATGTTGGTCAAATAAGCGGATAGTAGGAGCCACAGCGAGCACATTATGTGTAATAAAGTGACACTCAACGTTTGGTGCAGAGGTTTCGAGATTTTAAACATTCTTAATAAATGCCGATTATCTGGAAATATTTCGTGGTATGATCCTGTTTAAAATCGCCGTAAATTCATGGTTATTTTCTCAGCTGAATAACTTAACAGTGGCCAGTGGAAAACTTGTACATCTTTATTGTGCACCAGCTTCAAATAAGTTTAAGGGAATCGAGTTTAAATTCTCAAATGGATGATTAAGATCCCTCCCAAAAGAATTTTTAAACTCCATTGAAATGCTGTTTACTCAATTGGTAATCTTGAATTTATATAGTATATTCATTTAATCTCTTAAATGATAATAATCCAATTTCTGTAGGCTTGTGGGTTCGTGGGTTTGTTACCGTAACAAAGCAAAAACGACTCATCGAAGCGCAATTTTTGTTGGCGCAATACTGTTAGAATGGTTATTTCCATTAATATTCGGACCATCCTCATCTTTGTTGTTTTTCATACAACGTTTCGGCCGTTGCACTCTACGGCCTTCGTCAGGTAACATCTGATTACTGTTAAGTAATCTGATGGTACTAGTTTCGATCCTAGTGTGAGATAGTATAACAATACTAGTAACGCTAAAAGAGGGGAGTACGGTCGATATACCCCCGTCGGATAAATAAAGGGTTCGGTTCGTTACTTCCCAAAAATCTCCCAGATGTTACCTGACGAAGGCCGTAGAGTGCAACGGCCGAAACGTTGTATGAAAAACAACAAAGATGAGGATGGTCCGAATATTAATGGAAATAATAATAATACCTCATCTCAAAAATTCCGAGATATGTTAGAATGGTGTTTGAGTAAGAAACAATTTCCAGTCCAACCAGGCCTACGGTTTTTGAGTGATTAATTTGATTAAGTATAAATTGGAAAAATGTCTGCTCAAGGGAGATTACTCCTGATTATAGGATGAGCAAATAGTTATTATATACATTCTGTAAATAGGTAGTGATGGATACCGGGTTGAGTAGTGTTGTCGCCCGGGTAGTCTTGGTTCTCCCTTGGATATCTGGCTCTCCTAATCTCTTTTTCAGAACCCTGAAGATTATTCCCAAGGACACCTTCATTTTCCATATCTTCCAAGTCTGTGGCGAGTTCAAGATACTCATCTACTTTCCCTTTTTTCTCGGCTTTTTTCAGTGTTCTGCAGGAAGAGCAAGATCCACAAACTGAAACGTTCTTGTCTCCTTGTTTACAGCATTTCTGCAGTCCACAACAGCGAAATCTCTCACCAATTGTGTAGTGGTCATCGTTGAAGGCTGAGTGACAGTGTACCCTCAGGTGTCTGACCCGCCTCTAAGCGCCCTCGTAGATCAATGCAGTGCTGTGTCAACCTTCCCCCTTTTTCCTAACATTTATTCATTTGTTATCTGTTAGGCCATTACTGACAAGTTGGGGTCAATGTTTCTTCACCCCATCTTTTGTTACTTTTTGTACTTGTTGCGCTACATTGAGCATTTTTCATAAGCTTTTCACTATATGATTGCGCATATTTTTCCAATACCATTTCAACCATTTGAACACAGCCTTCTATGCTGATGCGTCCTCTGGTGCCTTCTTTCCTCTCCCTTTACCATCTTGTTGCGCCATCTCTGGGATGTAGAGCCTTGTGCATTGTCATAGGTTTTGTATTTCTCGAGTCCATTGATCAATTTTTGTTATTATTATTATTATTATTATTATTATTATTATTATTATTATTATTATTATTATTATTATTTCAACTGTTGGTATTTCTATTTCAGGGATAAATTTGGATTTACCGAATGGAAATACCAGGATTTTACACGGTAAGAAATACTTTAGTTTTTCGAAGGTAGCCCAAGACTGGTTCCTGAAAACTGTCATTAGTAATTTGTTTTAGGTTGAAACAATATGAAACACTGTTTTTTGCATGATTTTTAAATTATAGATCATTTTTTCGTTTTCTTACGGGGTGTCTAACCAAAGATGAATAAACGTCATTATTTTCCATGAGATCAAAAACGTGTCATTGCACTGCCGACATCACCTATAAGGCAGAAAAGTACTGCTTACAAGAATATGAGCGAGCACAAAATGTTTTTTTATCGTCCAAAATTGCAACGGTCATTAATGATTTTGAGAGGGGGATCTAAATTAACTCACTAGTTTAGCAACTTTTCCAGACATCAGTGTGATGGAGTCTGAATTTCAGAAGGGATAAAAATTGTTTTTTCTTATTCAACAAGTTAATTCTATCAAAGAACATTTTCCAGATTCTCAGCATTCAGAACCACAAAACGTTCCTCGTTATGTTGATTCCAAAGAAATTGTTTTTTCTTGCGTAATGTTCCCGTTTTGAACTTTCAAAACTAAGCAATTAGAAGCGAAACGTCTGATTGCACAAATACTTACGACATATACATACATACATACATACATATACATATATATATATATGTATGTATATATATATATATATATATATATATATATATATATATATATATATGTATATATATATATATATGTATATATATATGTATGTATATATATATATATATATATATATATATATATATATATATATATATATATATACATATATATATATATATATATATATGTATACACGTACGTGTGTGATGCAAAGGAGTAGAAAGGAAGAAAAGGAGATTTATTTTGATGGAGAGAACGCTAGTTATTGAGGAGAATTGAAAACTTTCCAAACAGAAAGAAGGAGACGATAAAGAAAACCAACAGACAAACAGAATGGATTGGAGAAGTAAATGAGATAAGAAAGAGGCTATAATGTAAAGAACGATGTCTATTGAATGGCCAAGAAATGATTCAGGCAAAGAGTAGCATAAGAAAATCAGGGAAAGAACAGAGAGATGGCTCAGATATAGAAAAACGTAAGAGGGAGAGACAGAGGGGAAGAGAAGATAGATAGAGAGACAGAGAGGGGAAGACGGGAAGAATAATTGGAAATTGAGGGAAGCAGAGGCGTAGCTCAAGGGGGGCTATTTGAAAACACCCAAGGCCCCCAATGGAGAGGGACCCAAAACCTTTATAAATGGTAGTTTGATCACCCGCTGTATTTTTATTGACGGATCTCACTTAGAATTGGAGGGGCCTCAAGGAGACAAGCCTCCCTCCTAGGGACTCTAAATCCCTTCAAATCTCTTGCTACGCTTCTGGAGTGTGTGTGTGGGTGAATGGAAAGAAAGAAAGAGAAAAGCCAGCGGAAGTTGGAATGGACCCATAGGGAGTATGGTAAGATATGATTACCTAAGTGCTGTCTTACCGGGGTTTTACGGCTAAATTCTGGAGACCATGATGGCATAAGGACCAGGAACCGAAGAAGGTTAAATCGCTAAAGATAGAAGAAGAAGAAGAAGAAGAAGAAGAAGAAGAAGAAGAAGAAGAAGAAGAAGAAGAAGAAGAAGAATGTAAGTGTGTACCACGTGACGCCGTCAGCATCAAGTCACGTGACAACTGTCAACAAACGTTTATGGACGATGCCTGCCTCATTGTCAAACTTGTCACTTCAGGATATGCCGGCTGCTTTTACACTGCCAGCGCCGGGTTCCGTTACGATTTTCGTCTGCAAGTCACAGACTGAAGTCTTGACATTTTGGGAACGGGTCCAGATATCCTTCACTTTCTTCCCGACCAGCATCCCTCGTTGTAACTGGTTTCAAAGTTTTACGATAGGCGACCCACATCCCAACCCCCATCATTCCGACATCACCTCCATCATCGCCATGAAACTCATTTAAATGTCCGTTTCACAAACCATCATTTTCCTCTGGCTACATATCCCCCTCCCTCCCCCTCACCTTATCCATCAGTCCATTCACATCTATCTCTCTATCTATCTATCCTAATATATTCATATCTATCTATCTATCCATCTATCTATCTATCTATCTATCTATCTATTTTGGTGAGAAATGCTTTCAATTCATTTCCAACTCATTTGGGCGTTATATTGCCTTTTGGTAAATAAGCTTGCATCTTTCTTTTTGCTTTCTCCCTTTTGAACAACGTGTATTTTTCTGTCTCTCCTCTCGAAAGATTCACCCAAGTACACACTTAGTCAGAAGTCCGCACAAATATACATGTATGCACTGAAAAAAAAGTTGATGGTGGTTTCTTTTAGTTTATTGCTACAAAAAATGGGTACTCCAGTTATGGTGGGGTCCAGGGCATTATAGGCGTAAAAGACTATGAGTTATTTCCCTTGCAAGAATTCTATTTGAGTTTAAGTGTCCAGATATACATGAAAAAATCTCTATGAAACGCACAATGATTTTTATTGAAAACCTACGAAAAAAAAAAGAAAGAATTCATTTCAATACAAAACACTTCAATTACAATAATATGATACGTGATTCTATACGAAGTTCTTTCGTTTGTTTCAATTCAAAAAAGCTTCATGACAATTATTTGATACACAATCTTAAATCAAGTTATTTATTGATTTATTTCAAGTGGTTTATTTAATACAATAATGCAAGAGGAATAACCTTTAGACACTTACGCATATTATTCCCTGGAACTCATTATCACATGAATACCAAACATGAGGTATTATGTTCGATTTTAATCTGCAACTTTAAAAATGTTGCTTCGTGTGAGACTTGCTCTGTTGGTGAGAATGTTGCTAAGTGTCTCCAATGCTTGTTGTGAAGATATAAGTTTTAAATGACCAATGTCATTATATAACATCCCTCGCGTCAACAACACAGAATTGATGGTAAAGTTTTTGTTTACCTCGAATATCTGAATTTTTTTTGTAATCTGAAATAATGGAACGATATATAAGACTATTCTCATATATGTTTCATTAATGAACCACCAAATTACAGGTCTACTCTCTTGTCTATAGACGTACTTACTTTGCCACTAGCCTACCTCAATAACAGGGCAATTTGTTAACTAAATGAATTATTATTCCTCATGATAGATATCCTTATTCTGATGGAAAAAATATCATTGACTGTGAACGAGTGAAAGGAT
Organism: Thysanoteuthis rhombus; assembly: GCA_963457665.1. Taxonomy (NCBI): domain Eukaryota; kingdom Metazoa; phylum Mollusca; class Cephalopoda; order Oegopsida; family Thysanoteuthidae; genus Thysanoteuthis; species Thysanoteuthis major. The sequence goes on from OY735205.1 coordinate 56,148,015, forward strand.
GCATGCTCTACTAATTTCGTCTAAAATCCACATTAATTATAATTAGTATCTAATTGTCTGTAACGCTTAATTTACCTAGAGTCAGTTCGTGGTTGCATATTTTATAGGGTAGAGCTTTTATGATTAAATTCTCACGTTCCTTTTTTTAAAAGATATTTGAGGAAGAGGGGGATTATAAACGCACAGGGACAAGCTGTATTGTTAGGACTTAAATAATTGTTGGAGACATGCTGTTCCATTGTTTGAAGACAAATAGATTATGTGGATAAATATGTCGTCTTTCTTTACTTTAGTACTGTCTGTTAGTTTTCATCTGAGATCTAGTGCCAGTAGGTCTGCCAAAATACCCCTTACTTCTCCTTAATATTCTAGCTGATTTTTAATTTTACTGCAATTTTTCGATTTCATCATTGTTTTTGAAAGACTTTTTCGGACTATATCAAGCACATTGAAATTGAAGGGCACATTATTATTGTCATGATCGCTGATCTGTTTGGAGTGATTGAAAAAAAAATTATTTGTGCACATGAAGAGATGAAAGCAGAAAAAATATTGGTAAGTTTTATACACCGACAGGCATCTTCATTTACGAATAATCAACACACTCTTGAAAACTAAAACCTGGCACACTGCGATCGGATGAATAAGGATGAAGATTCACGTTAAAATCCTCGCGTATACTTTTCATATCCAAGCAGGGGCTACGTCGGAGGAGTCCTATACTGGTGCCTCTATTCAAATCTTCTTTCATTTATGAAAGGTCTTTCTAGAGTATCCGTTGGTAATCTTTTTGAACGAGGACAAAAGAAATAAAGACCCATGCCCCAATCTCCACCCCTTATCCAGCCACACCCTCTTCCTCTGCTTCCCACTCTTTACAACATCTTCAACTCCTTTCCCCACAGTCAAAACCATCACATCTTTAGCTGTAACTTTATTTTGAAACTTCGCCACTCCTACTTTGCCTTTTGACCTTGCCCGTCCGGTTCTCCTGGCTTCCTCCGCACGTCAGGCTTTCTTTCCGATGCAGTTTTTGTTGACTTGTCCCAACCCGTCATATATTTACCATCTCCACCATTGCAAAACCTTCGAGTCTTTATGCTCTTTTTGTGTCCTATAAAATTCGGCCACCGTTCCTGGCTGGTAGGACATTTAAAACTACCAATGATCGTGACCCTGTTTCCCCCAAGAAGATTCTTTGGATTTTTCCTCTTTTCTTGAGTGGAAACATTTCATAGCTTCACAAACCTTGTTATTATTCTCTTGAATGTCGCTCTAAGCGTTTTCTCTCGATATAGTCGATATGACTGCCGTGACAATACAATCAAAAGCGATCTTTTCTAATGGAATTAGATAACACTAAACTCTCATCATACCATCTAACAAGGAAAACAGAATGAACTTTTTAAGCTACTCGATGTATGTATATCATAAATCAGGCATGGGCAAACTTTTCGAGCAGCAGGCCTCATGAGATATTTCCTATCATACATTGGGCCACACTACCATAAGAAAAAAAAATAACAAACATCGTACTCAATCGTTGTATTTGGCATATTTGAACTCTTTTAAGGTATTGAAAAATAGCCACCTGATTGAATAGAAGCAAATCCGAAACATAAAATTGAAAAAAATAAAACAAACAAAAAACAAAACATGAACGTAATGTAACAGATTGAGCAAAACGGCGGAAACGTGAAAAAAACAAAACAAAACAAAGCAGCATAGAAAGGAAAAATAGTCTGACTAAACTGCACACAGTGATTAAAATAGAAAATTCTGTCCCGAAACCTCGTATTTAATACTTATTTGTTACCTACATAACAAGATAAGACATTATTCGCGAATTTTTTCGCGGGGAAAATATGGCGTTGTACATACTGACAAGTTTTCCAATAATTGGAGATGTTGCAACTCGTAGATTGTCCTCAAGATGATTATCTTTCCATATCTTTCCTGCTTTTGACTATGATTTTCATTTGAAAAAAAAAGAAGTTGTTAACATTTGTAAATACTCTCAAACACGGTGACATATCTCGTGGCAAAGTGCACTGTTTTGAGGTGATGTTATTCGGATACATTTGCATGAAACTGTAATAAAGAGACATCTTAAATTTTTTTGCCGAAGAAGTTCATCACTTTGAAGTTAAACTATTTCCATTTACTGTTCCTTTCATGTTGTCTTTTCGAACATCATCATTAAATGGATTTGCGAAAAGATTAAAAACGGCTTCTGTAGCTTTCAAGTCATTATTCCTGGAGTTCAAGTCCTTTCACAAGTTACTTAAGGCATCGGTTGAACTGTCTTACTTAGACTCCTTGTGATTGGCTGATGAGGGCAAATAGAAACCGTCGCCATTCTTGAATTGATTTCCCCAAATCAGATATTTCGTTTCAAAAGCTTTGTCATAAGGATACATTTCATGAATCAACAGTTAGATTAAGACCATTTAAATGGCTGGTATCATCTACGAGGAATACAAGATCACAAGTCTAGTTACACGTCTTCAGCCCAGAGAAAAGATTACCATTCATTTCCAAGAAGGCGAATACTTCTTCTCTGAGGCTATAAAAACGTTGAAGCATCTTCACTTTTCTTAGCCAACAATAGACCTAACAGCCATACAGAGATGATTAACAAAATCGAGATAGCGATAGTTAAGTGCTTGGTATTTTAAAAATTGTTACTTGGAACAATGGCATATAACATTTTCGAATTTTAGTAACATAAATTATCTTGATGAGTCATGCAGTTAAATGTTGTAAAGTTTGCTAAATCTAAAGAAGTTGATTCTGACCTTAATTTAGAAAGAAAGTCTATCCTAGGTCGAACCACTGCAGGGGTCCTGTCTGTTGATACACTGATGACCCTTTCAAGGGAGAAATTTAACTTTATTATTACTTTTTTACTTCTTCATACACATTGTTTCCAGTAATGTTATATTCCATTGTTTGAACATCAAGTATTTCTTGGTTGATATTAAAGGCTTTATCAACAACACGTATAAAATTTGCTAGTTGAGCTGAATCTGACGCAAATGTTCTTTCATCGACAGCCAGTGAAAATGAACAAAAATCTGATTAAATTTCTGCTAGCGAACTCTAGATATCGACAGCAATTACATCAATCCGTCACAGTTTTGTTCTGTGAGACAAGCTAATCTTTTCAAACATTTTACGTTTTCCGGGTACAAAAGTTCAGTGATTGCCAAAGAGGTTTCTTTCATAGATTCACCGTCAAAGTTTTTCGCTAACAATGTAGCCTGCATGCCCAATTTCTTCGAATTCAGTCTGCCTTTTAGAAAAGACTGTATTTGAGCAACTGATCTGTTTTTTTGGTGTTCCAATTTCGAGCTCTCTAATGTATTCTTTAAATTGAAATGTTTAGTAGTGCAATGACACTTGATACTAATTCTTTAAATGCAGGGTGGGATTCAGAACATATTAGAGGCAGTGGTCTATTTTTTTTTACTCCAACAAAGGAGAAATCATCTGTCCACTTATATAGTTATCTCCCTTTGACACCAGATTCGCCAAACCTCGTCGGCAGGGAGCGTAAGCGATCGAGTGAGAACTATATGAAACAAACAAAATGTTGATGAAACGTTATTTTCCCCACGAAATTAAGTGTGCCCTTTAGAAATTCAAAATGGTCATATGACTAATACAAATTCACAGCTAATGATTTTCTTTGATAAATACATTGAAAATCATTAAAAAAATATTGTCAATGGTCATGAATTAATGCAAGCTTTACAGATAAGATAGGGCTATTATATGCATAATTGTAACCTTTTAAGGCCGCTCAGCGTTGTTTCTCTCATTCAAGTCAGTTTGTAATCACAGACTTACAAATAACATAAAATAAATAGAACAGAATAAACAAAAAAATTGGTAAGAGAAATAAAGGAATAAAAAGATACGATTTGTGTAGACAAGTATTTTTCCCGTTGGCCGCCAGTTTCACTAACTGCTAAGCAGCAAACAGCCAAACGCCATCGTCAGAAGGTCACGTGACGCTATTGATCCGTTAATCTATTTTGGCGATCACGAAATACCTATGATCAGCGTCGACTTAATAATGCCTAACTAGTTATTTCCAAGGTAATTCTACACATTGACTACGTTTGTAGCTTTTTGATGCTACCGAACGAGGATTGCCTGATAGGTTATTCTGCAGAATCAGACTCTCACCACGTCTGGTAGCGGCAGTTGTAGACTCTGCCTGTAGACAGCCGATAAAGTCTGCCATTGTGATACGGACGTTATCATGTTAACTTTTATACTGTACGCAGATTTTACACAAACGAAACTGATATAAAAAGACGCTTTCCGATCGTTAAACCGGGTGGAATCATTGTCTGCAACCTGAACCCCGAAACAGGACAGACCTGTCAAACAGTTCCAATTACCCAAGAGTTATGACCAAATCACATTGGACACAACTATTCTAGTACGATCACCGAAGTTAAGTAACGTCGAGCTTGGTCAGTACCGTCTGAGAATTCTAGGTGCCATGAGAAGCATAGTACAGAGATAGTGTGATGAAGTATTGAAGGAATGGGACCTTCTTAATGATGAATAATTTAAAAAAAAATTGTCACGTTTTATGTATTATGCGTAATGATAAACAGCTTTTTTGATAAACAGAAAATTTGGAAAAGACCTTTTAAAAATGAAAAAAACTCTTCAAGATTTCCCTCTTCATTTTATTCGATTAACTGGTATCGTTAATGATGCTTAAAAGCTTCTCTCTTAAATTAACCTTAAGAGCTGTACTTCAGCGATTGTCAAATCAGAAATTTCGAGCTGATTCAAATTAAAGCATTTTATACCCTATTACGAAAAGAAAATGCTACTCAGATGGCATTCACCTAGCAGGTAACAATGGATTTGTCATGAAACGTTCAATCATCTAAATCCTTGCAAAACATGGAGTTATAAGCGAACGCCCTATAAAAAGCATAAAGATGCTACCATTTTCAATCTTGCATCAAAAATAGTGTATGATTATATTGGGAACCTGGTTGTATAAATATTACAGAAATATATCTTAAGTAAATTACAGGGATATATTGAAACGACTCAAGGCGTTTGAATAAATAACAGTGATATATAGGAACATATTTTCATTAAAAAAATATTCTTGTATGGAGAGTACGTGCAGTTTTATCAGCTCTATCCAAAAATATTCGAATAAATAAATACATACGTGAACACACACACACATTGATATAGATACATGAGGTGATATCGGAAAGTTCCCGGACTCTACGTACTACGATTGTACTGTTCAACAGAAACACACGCACAAGTGACGATCATTATCACTCAGTCTCCCAATAGGCTTTGCGCTATCTACTTGCGTTTTCGTATTACACAAGGTTTTGTGACATTGTGTGTGAACTTCTCTGCGATCAGCATCAAATATTGCGTTGAGCTCTGCAAATCTGTTTGACCCTCGAAATGTATCTTTTGGTCAGACGCGGGTTTTTGGATGACCAGTCGTTTTAATGCTAGTCGAATGTCAGTACAACATTCTTATAATTCAACAAATGTCTTTTTTGTGTGCCCGTCATTGCAAATCTCAAGAAAGGCAAGATCTTTGGTCACCCAAGTTTCTTGCGACACTAACGGGACTACTAAGCGTGTTTTAGCATATCAATATTTTCAAAATTCCTAAATAGGAATGGGTGCGTAATTATGATAGAATCTTATTATTTCATTTGCTTATATTATGCGGGATACAAGTGGATATTGTAGAAGAGCAAAAATCCAAAAAGGAATTCTGCTAAAAGATATTCATGGATACTTCAACTTGTATTACACCAAACGATCTCATGATCAGTCTTTAAACGTCCTTTGTTGGACATAGACCTTCCCCAGGATTCGCCACACTTCTCTATCATGGGCGTTGCCAATACTTTCTGAACTTGTCTAGCTCGTCCCTCCCTAATATTCTGGTGGCCACGGTTGCGCATGTGATCTCGGGGGATCCATGTCGTGAGTCGTGATGTCCATCGGTTGTCCGCCATTCCTGCAACATGGCCAGCCCACCACCATTAGAGATTTTTAATGGATTCTATGATGTCCCTGACTCTTGTCTATTCTCGGATGTACCGTGCTATCTCGTGGTCCCTCCATGTGAGGCCCAGTATAATTCTCTCATGTGAACGTTGCATGGTTCTCAATGTGCAGATCTGTCTCTTGGTTAGATTCCTTGAATGCAACAAATCTTTATCATGAAGTTCACTCCTAAAACTCCCAGGAAGAGGATAACAGCTGAAAATATTTAGAAATAGAAAAAGAGATTGAGACAGGGAGTTAAAAAGAGACGGAGCTAGAAAGGGAAGAAGTGAGTGTAAGCCGGAAAGACAGGGACACAAACCTTTGTATCTGTTTGCAGCCAAGTCACGTTGAAAACTCCGGTTCCCATTTGGTCACATAAGTTAAGCAACGTCGAGTCTGATTAGTACTCACATGGGTGACCGTCAAGGAATAACGTATTGAGAGCAATCTGTGACGCTGTGCCACACCAAGGGAAACTTACTAAACACAAGCATCCATCTCTTTGTGAAAGAGCACTTTACGGCACTTTTTGCCTTTACAAAAAAAAGAAAACAGCTTAGACCGTTATAGAGACAGCGAACACTCTCTTCCTCCTTCTCTTAAAACCAAATCTCCTGTTCATTCCACCATCCCAACTTTCGATAACTCAGCCTAACGTGCCGTAATCACCACCTCAAGGACAAGGAACGCCCAAACTTTTTTCTGTATAGAAAAGTAATGGTAATAGGAACGCTTTATTTTTGGATGACAGGAAACCTGTGTGTACACACAAACACACACACACACACACACATATATATATATATATATAATTGTGTTATCCACAGACAGCTGTTTCAGTGTATTACATCTCTTCAGTGTGGCTATAGACTTACCATTATCCCATCTAGTACCGCGAGGCAGGATTGAAACCTTACCTTCAGACCCGGAGGCCGATATCCTACCTCTGGGCGAGGGGACTGGACGGTCAGTAAGGCTGAATTTAAGCGATATATTTATATAAGTAGAATAGATATAGATAGATTGATAGATAAGTGTGTGTAAGTGTGAGTTTATCTATATCTATATCAATCTCTATGTATAAGTATGTCGAAATATTGTGCCTATTGCTTGGGGTAAGTGGGCATTTTTTGTAAATACTCTTGGCTGGTCTCTGAAAACAGATAAAATGTTGATTTTCATCAAAGTCACGAAGTGGAAGAGCCCTTCCATTCTACGATAAATTTTTACCTGAAAAAATTCCCCATGGAGTAAAATATTTATCTAAAGAGTAATGTTTTTTGAGAACGTCAACCGAAACTGTCAACATAAGTTTCCTCAGTTTTCACGTGAGTCTGGATGGCTGGCTTGCCATATATATATATATATATATATATATATATATATATATATATATATATATATATATATATATATATATCATGCAAGGAGGCCGTATCAATAAAGTTTGAGGGCTGATGATTCAAACAATTACTCTTTATTATGTGAAAAAACAAAACAAAAAAAAAACACAGTTTTTTTTTTGAAAAATCTCTTCACCTAAATAGGTTTTTAGTCAGGGTCTAATTTGTAATGTAAATTTATGCAAAATTGATCACTCGGTTTGTGTCCGGTAGCAATCACGCTGGGTCTTTGGAAATTAAGATCAACTTATTCATTGATCACTTTTTTTTCAATTTTTCGATTGATCAACATCAATACAGCAAGTTGCGAAAAGAAGGTTTCTATTGGCTGACTAACCAGATCTGAACAAAATGTGTTTTTCATCCGAAAGATAGATTAAATGAAAAGAAGAAAAAAGAAATAAGCAATTCAAATAACAAATATAAATAGTATGAATTTTCCTTCTAGCTAGAAGCTAGTCAATAGAGAAGATAAGTTAGGTTAGTCACTCAATAGAAACTGCCATGTGACCAACGTATTTTGGCAGCATGCTGCGTTGGGAGTGATCAATCAAAGATTGAAGAAATGGCTGATCAATGAATGTTACTTCTCTTGCATTTTCTGATCACTGAAAAGTCTGAATTGAAAAAAAATATAACAAAAAAAAAAAACGACAAACAAATGAGTGGATTCAAAATGACGGATCAATTTAGCATGAATTTACATTGCAAATTGAACCACCAACTACAGACCTATTTAGGGTGAAATTTAAAAAAAAAACCCCAAGTTTTCTAGACATAATGCGTAAATGTTGAAATATGCAGCCCTCTATCTCCATTGGTGTGGCCTGTACGCATGATACTCAGCCGTCCATCCAGCCAAGCAGACAGCCAACCAGAGTGACTTAAAAACTGAAGAAACCTATTTTGACAGTTTGGGCCACAGTTTCGGTTGACGGTTTCCGAGAAGCATAAAGTTGTAACTCAAACATCTCATTGCATTATTTTTTATCTTTTTATTAAAACTCATGAACTAAAAATGAACTACGAGTCAATTTTGAACATGTAATACCGAAGCAAGTCTAATAGAATTACGACATTCCTTAAAATGAATTAAAAGGAAATAAAAAAAGGAATGCTTCTATATATGAAGCTGTAATAGATATAAATCAAATTGAATTGAAATGACTTCCATTAATATAAAGAATTTATTAGATATTGTCCTCATTTAATAAAACGATTTCAATAAATATTTGCAGAAGCAAAATAATGTTTATGCATAGAAATAATCCGAAGCGTTTACACAATACAATGAAGTCTAATAATATAAAAGCAATCAAAGTAAAAAGTTTGTATTCCTACTTGCATATATCACGAGATATAATATCGGAACACAAAGCACAAAAGAGTAATATATTGACAAAAAGGTATCGGATAATCATTTTATACCAATTTCATTCAGACATGTTTACTGTAAAGAAGAAAATAGAGGAAATGCGGACAGAATTTTTTTCAAATATCCAGCAAATTTTGATTTTAGAAAATCTAAAACATTTTTATAAATACAAAAAGAAGCATATTATTCTTACCAATGTCTACTTTGTTTATAGCAGTCGTTGGGGAAGAAAACATGTATTTGTTTGAGTTTTCTTTCTATTTTTCTCATCATTTTTGTGAAACGTTGCGTAGAGAAGTACAGCAAATGATAGTAAATATCACCAAGATACACTACATTAAAAATTTAGGTATCAGTGAAGACCCCTTATGAGATATTCTGTGTCCAATACTTTCATAAGAGTGAACATAAAATAGATAACATTAAAAAAAAAGTACAATAGTCTCATATCTGTGAACATGTGTAGACTCAAAATCTGATGAAAAAAAGTAGGAAACAAAATGAATAATATTTTGAATTGTGGATGGTTCAATAATAACAGAAATAAGTTCCACTCAATGAACGCGGTCTTCTTTTAGCTCTCTGCATGAAACTTGAAGTCGCGAAATGAATAAAAATAATGCATACTCTTGTGTATATATATATATATATATATATATATATATATATATATATATATATATATATAGAGAGAGAGAGAGAGAGAGAGAGAATCACCATAGCCCTACATATGACCAGCCCGGGGGACCAGCCCTGTGGGTTACGGATCATTCTTTGCTCGTCTGAGTGTGTGTCCCTGGGCACTCCCTGTCACATTTAGGGTCTGCAACTTTGAAAATTTACATGAGCACACCACAAGGCACCATCTAGAAACAGTATTTTTTTGTTTTTCCTGGTCTCTATTCTTATTTTTGGCCTACAATGTTCGAATCGTGCGCTGGAATCTTTTTTTAGTTAATTTTAGATAAAACGTCCATTTTTTAAATAATTTTTGTAGATTATTGATGTATGCAGTGGTTAATTCATGCAAAATACGATATATATATAGATGAATTATGAATTGCGTTATATTATAAAGAAACTTGATTGAGATCATTTTCCGTCATTACACGGTTAATGTATGACTTGCCCTAGACAACGTAAATAGAATAAACAATTAAAGAAAATGGTGCTACTGCAGGAATCGAACTTGCCACTGATAGGGTTGCTGCTTCAACGTTGCAATGCTCTTACCATGAGCTGAACAGAATATATAATCATCCTGTAGGACCACATATGTCCATTTCTTAATGTATGTATAAAAGAAAAAATAGTTCCAGCACTTTATCTCGAAGCTGTTCCTTGTCCTGTATAAAATAAGGTGGGGAATAAACTTATTACTGATGTTACCTAGTTGAATGGGATGATGATATATCAGTAGAGATTTTATATTATTAAATCTGTACATATTAAAAACGGTATTCTGGGGCTTGTCTGACGTTTTGATCGATTAAATGACTATTAGAAGTCGTTAGAAATTACTATTAACCCTAGATCCAAATAGTCACTTGCCCTCTCCGAAATAATAAAGTACATTACCACACATGAAATCAAAACTAAAAAAAAGAAAAAATTTCTAATGTAGATTTTCTATGCTGCGTTGAAAATTAGAAATTTATACGACAGAAGTGAATCGGAATGAAACTAAAACAAATAGAAAATAGATTTTGAAAAATTAACGTTCTCTTGAGGGGGAATTCCGACCATTTTCCCTTCAAGTTTCGATGAAAGAAGTTGAGATTGATGATTGGAGATCGTTTACGTAATGTTAATTCGTCTCTATCACACGCCAAATTGTTTTGCTCTCAGTGATACGCATTGGCTCGCCAGGGATTCACCAATTTGGATACGTAATTAAGCGAAAATAATTCTAGATGAAAATAGCAGTTTGGGAAATTGTTCTTTGACAAGTTGACTACAAATATAGGCGTCAATTATCAATCATTATTTGGTGCCCTAAAAATAACAAAATGTTTTATATATATATATATATATATATATATATATATATACACATATATATAAGTACGTTTATTTCATGTGTTATCTATGTATTCATGTCATATCGTACTGCCATACATAATAATTTTTGACAAGCATTTCTTTTTATCTTAAATCTAATTGATTTCCATCTCATTAGATTTGATCATCTAATCGTTGGTTCCCAAGTAGCTCAGTTGTAGAGTGCAGTTATGACAATGAGATAATCTTTGCGAGGCAAAGAGGTGCAAGTTCGAGCCTCGCCGACAGCTTATTCTTGATGCAAGGACCACACTGGTTATAGATAGTTGTAGGATGACGGTTTGAGAGGTTGCAATGAAAAGTAGCTAAAATTAAGACGAAAAAGATACAAGTCAAAAATAAGTAATCGTTAACAAGGCTTCATTTAATTAAAATTCGAGTGAACATTACTAATGCTAAAGTGAAGTTGTGTGTTTATTTTGCTTCTCTAAAAACATAAAACACACGTTATATATTTTGTACTTCATGCTAAGTATTTCCTAATCCAAATTTTTTATCTTTTTTTTAACAATGCAACAGAAAGAAAATCACATCTTTATGTAACTAAGAAGGATGTTCTGTGTCAGTTACTCCTCATGGTGTATCTGTTGTTGTGGTTAAGAATCGTAGCTCTAACCTCAAGATTGGCATAAAACCTAAAGAGTTGTCTACTAACGATGCACGAACAATGGTTTACTTTAGGAATCCAACAGTGACCATATTGAGTCATCAAAAGTTGGAAACTGGGTCCTATATCGACCGAATGAAATGCTCTGTGATAGTTTGTGATTTCACACTTCTCAGCTGTCAGTGTTCAAGCTTAGAAAATCAGGATATGAAGTTTTACCGCACCCTACATATATATATTCATATGGCAATTTTCCAACATATTATCATCTTTTCAAGCATTTTGAATTCCAAGGTATGGGTCATATTTTGATTTGATATTTACCGTTTTTATAGTTTAAATAATACTCATCTCACAACTAAAGAAAACATTTCATACAAAACAATTTTATATTGACTAAGCCTTGCCACAAGATTACAAGTGTAGGGCACATTGTTGGTACAGAACTGACTATGGAGATTATAGTCTACTAAGCTAGCTTTACTAGTTTTTAAAAAAGTACCACGACAACTTTGCTGTCGGTCTTACTAAGACGAACGCCAACAGCAAAAAAAACCTCTGATACGACTACAAGACGAAGAGATTTAACAGCGATGCTTCTAAACGTCTTATTATTCAGAAGTGACTGATTCCTAAGCCAGAAACAACAGCTACTCGACAACTGTGTTTCTTCTTGGTGCAGCCAATAGCAAGTCTCAGGGCTTGGGTTGTCGTTATTGATTATTTGCAGAAACTGGTGGTCGCTCGTCCATTAGTATAGCAGCAGATGTCACGTGTCAAACCTTCCCCTCTGCATATCGTTTCGCGCGCTTTTCCAGCCATTGCAGCCTCGTTTTAATGTCTTTTTTTGCTTTTGCTTTTTGGTTTGTTTTAACTTGCTTTGTTTTCGTTTTATATATATGTGTTTTTTTTTCTTCTGCTTTCCTGGCACGTCTCACTTCTCCGTTAGGTCCTTCTTGAAAATATTTGCATTATTTATCTTTATTCTTCGATCTTCCTTTCTTTCTTCTGTTTTATTCATTGCAATATTTTTATCCTCTCAAATACTTATTTTTACATGTTTATGTCATTAATTCATTATGTTGTTTTTTTCTTCTTTCCTTTGTTTGTTTCTTCCTTCCGCTTTATTCACTGCAAATTTTTTTCTTTCCAAATACTTATTCTTGTATGTCCATTTTACTCCTTCTTTCAATCACTCATTCATTCATTCATTCATTCATTCATTATGTCTTTATTATTAATCTTTCCTTTTTTGTTTATTGTTGCAATATTTCATCTTTTCAAAACGCCTTTCTTATATTCTTATTTCACTCAATATTTCTTTCTCTCTGGTGGGTTTTTATACTACTTAAATTTTCACATAGTTATTTCTTTTTTTTCCCTGCTCATTCAAATATGTTCATTCATTTTGTACTTTGAACAATCCTTTCTGTCTTTCTTACATTTTCGTTTTATTTATTCTAATAGTTTTCTTCTTGACACGTTTATTTTGTATAATCATTCCTTTCATTCATTCGTTCCTTCTTTCCTTATCTTCTACTGATTCTTCTCTCCATTTTTCTCGTTTATATATTCATACAATATCTTTGCAACAAACTCTTCTTCAATCTTTAAATATCTTCTTTATCTCCTCTCCAAAAGCATCGATGGAGATTTGGGAGAATTTAGGTGTCAGGGGATGGAGGGGGGGGGTTTGAAGGCTCCCCATGGAAGACCCTCCAATATATTGTAAGTAGAAATGCAGTAGGCGAATTACTATTTATAAAGCTACTCCATTAGGGTCCCAGGGGGCGTTTTCGAGCACCCCAACACTCATATATATTGTCCTCATACTAAATTCTCTCGTCTTCTTCTAGAAAAAAAATCTCAATCCGTTTTCTTCTAGTTAGTCATGAGTTTTGAAATAAAAAAATGACCTCCTTTCTTTTTCTTTTCTCTCCATCACTTTCTTGCCTATTCCCTCATCTTTTATCGTCTGCTTCGTATTTGCATCACTTCCTAACCAAAACCAGACTCCGTCCAAAATGTGATTCTTTTTTCTTTCTCTGTGTGTATTCTGTCATTCATCTTATTACTCCGCCCACTGCCATCTCCTCTGACAACATTTCCCATAATTCCTCACTGAGCTCAATCTCTCTTCCCGTTTCGCTTTCTACGAAGTTTTATTACTTCCCTATAGCTCCCACTTTACTGTTTTATCGTTCCCATAAGTCTCTCTGTTTTTCTGTCCCTCGCCATCGCTATCCTTAATATTCCGTTCATATATTACCGCCATCGATTCCAGCTTCATTTATCTTATTCCAACCAAATAATTACTCTCTTTCTCCGGTGTCTCCAATGTACACTGTTTTGCTCGCTTGCCACTTGCATCTCAGGTCTGACCCAGAAATTTATCAAGTATCGCTGAAATATACACCGCATATATTCATGTATAATACGCACTTTTCTAAACCTAAAAACTAAACGTTCGGATTATTCACAAAATGTTACTATTTTCTTCAGCCAAGTGAGTGGCCATATTGGGGACGCCATAACCGAAAGTGAGAAATATCCGTCGTCCTAACTAACTGATGTTTAACAAAGAGTTTGAATTACAAAGTTAATGTTACATATTTGTATGTTAACTATGATACATTGAGTGTTCATTGTATTCCACAAGTAAGGTTTAAAGATGTAAATTTGATAATAAATGATATTAAAGAAAATTCACTGTGTTTTATTGACTAGAGATATTTTTTGCAGGATTTCATTGCCAGTAATCAGCAGGGCGTATTATATGCATATGCGTATTATACACGATTAAATGTGTTATTTGTTCCATTCTGTGTACCTACGAGATTTCGCACTATTGATTTTGTCAAAGGCTATTTTTCCTCACACACATATAAATACACGCACACGTACGCACACTTAGATTCACGTATATATGCACGAACACTTGATCATAGAAACACATAGATATTTATTAGGCTTTTAGTGATTTAACCACCGGGTAACAACAGGTGGATGGTCAGAACCACGCTCTCATGGTCAAATCCCTGCCGGTAAATTGGTCACTGGTCAATTTGTCGTGAGGTAAATCGTCTCTGGTGTCTGTTACAATTTGTTTTTTTTTTGTTTTTTTACGTTTTTTGGTTTGAAAATACTAATTAGGCAAATGTTCTAACATCAATACAGCATATTTTGAATTAGTTGCAAAACGTTATATTTTTTCAAGAAGCTTATCCATCAGCTTGACCAACACCAATTCCACCATTTTAGAGAAGAGAAGAAATCAAGTTACTGACAAACAGACAGACAGACATACACACACACACACACACACACACACATGCATCTATATCTATCTATCGATCTATCTATCTATATCTATCTATATCTATCCATCTCTCTCTCTCTCTCTCTCTCTCTATATATATATATATATATATATATATATACATATATAAACAAAACAAACAGAACGTTGATGGATGTACGATTTATTGGAATTGTTGATGAATTATCTAATCGACAAATCAACCTCAGTTCAAATTTACCTGTGATGAGTTGACCGAATGCCTACTGTCATTACTACATCAACCCCAGGCAGTACAAAACTGTTACATCCATAGTCATTCTTGGCAGTGTCTATTTTTTCCCCACAGGTTTATGTATTCTCTGTGTATATCAGTCGGTAACTTGTCTGGGAGTGCACTCATGCTGCTTCTCTTTCTCCATAGAGTCAGACGTTAAATTTGAATCGAAAGGTAGTGATTTCGATCCTTACCGATTTTCGATCCGAGTTCGGTCATGTGACAGACTTGGTTACGATGAGTAAATGTCTTCAAGGTTATACGTATAGACACGAGACATGAAATTAAGTGTCTAATCTTGTGCTCTACCTGACCACAGCCTGTGTTTAGTGTATATTGAATTTCGAAACATGGGATGCCCCCAGAAGAAGCAACCGTCAGCAAATCCCAGAGAGTCAATATCTGGCACGTGCCTATTCTTGAGAATCCGATGACAGAATTGTTCTCATTCAATGTTTCCAGGCCTCAATGATTTGCAAAGTATTAATGTTAATTGTCCAAGCTTCTTAAGAGGATTATCATCAACTAGTTTACCCGTACCGTGGAAAAAAATAAAAATAAATGACTGTATATGTATAATAGACAGATATGCATTGCATTTTACAAGCATGTATTATAGAGGTTTCTATTGCAGTTGTCTTGGGGAATAGCGTTCTGTTTACTGTCAATGGATTTTTTTTATATGTATTTCTTCTTTAATCACGCTTCTTCGTTTCAAGTTATTCTTTATACTCGGCATTTTATCACGTCATCAGAACATGAGCTAAGTTCGGTGACTATGCCAGTTATACGAGTGATATAACATTTTACTTTGTCAGTTACGGTCCATATCGTGGTAAAAAAACAAACATCTGCACATTGCTAATTATCATATGTGTGGATTTTTGGTGTTAAATATCATGTGTGTGAATTCTTGACTAGATTTCTCTTCATCTCATTATTTTTATCGAAATTCACAGTTACACCGGAAGCTTATCCCGAAGGTATTCCAGATCCATACTTCTTACTAAACAATCGTAGAATAACAGCTTGAGAGTTGCGACAAAAAGCAAACGAAAAAAGATAAAGGAAATACAATTGAAGACTAATAGTATTTGATAGTATTTTATCCATAAACAGTCGTTCTCAGGGACCCTGGTCACAAACCCCCTTTAATGATCTCAGGTTTCTTCAATTTGTTCTTCATTTCAAATCGACACCTAATAATATTTCCACCATTTTTCTGACTATTATACGTTCCTCTCCCGACTAAAATTCGTCCCCTATTCCCCGCCGGCTAATCCTGCCTTCTGCCAAGGATATTTGTCCCCTGGAAGCCAAGTGCCTTCCATCTTAGAATCACTGATTAGACCAACTCGGAAACTATTACATCTAACACTACAAGTGTAATGAAAATAACATAATGCGGTGTAATAGAGGTCGAAGAAGAAAAGAGAGTGGCTATATTGCTCATTTTAAGGGTCGACTGTAAAGCTCTTGTGCCCTAATCCCTAATGTACTGTCATTGTGTAACAAAAATTAGTTGAAAGAAATGTAAAAATATTAATCATATTTAACAATGATTCATTTAAGTTATTCAAAGATCATAACACTATCAATAATACGTATAGTAATATGATGATAAAGATCAGCTACGACTAGCATAATGAAAGAACAACATCGTAATGGAGTAGGAGAGTTCGGGTAAGAAGGTATAGAGATCTATGGTTTATTTTAGCAACCAGGATGCAACTTCTAAATTAATAAAGCTGCACATTGTCGCTCTAGAAATTACAAAAAATATCACATGCAAGATTTTGTCAAACTTTGAATCTGATTTTCATAACTTTTTAAAACTGGCTCATTGGACACTTATCATGCGCAGTCACTTTATATGTACACACACATACACACACACATACACACACACACACACACACACACACACACACATATATATATATATATATATATATATATATATATATATATATATATATAGTCTAAAAAACTTGACAGCTTTAAACCCTAAATAATTCAAACAGAAATTATATCATTTCAGTCAAATGTATCCTAAGGTCTGTTAATGTAATTTATTTTACACAGAATTTGACATTAAAATCATTTGTTTACCATTTAACTGTTTCGGGGATTTAAAAGTAGTCTTATTACCGTGGCTCCCCAGCAGTGTATGTATATATATATATATATATATATATATTGGTATAGATTTAGAGTTAATCTGACAACATGAGAGTAAAATGGCAATATTGGAAAACTTTATGAAACCAATAATTCACTATTTTGTCATGCCGAGTTTTTCTTCCGCGAAGATCAGTATGAGCAAAACGCTGAAATAAAGAATCATTTGTTCTATCAAGCGGTCCATGTTTACCATTTTGATCTCATATTGTTGGATCAACCAAAAATCGATACCAATGCACACATACACACATGCGTACATATATATGATACTGGCTGCAATCACCCGCATTTATAACAATGATATACAGTCCATATCATCGTTATATTATTCACGATGTTATTGGATACGATACTCATGATAATGATTAGAGTAGATTTGCTGTCAGCAATGGCGGTGATGAAGAAATCTTAAAGACACAGACAGAGCGATTATCAAAAAAAAAAAGCGGGAAGGAATAAATGTGATAGAATCAGAACATAATTCTGACTCCTGGCGTCTCCTTCGTAGGGAAAACGGTAGAACGCTTGAGTATTTTTAAATACACCGGACAGAAGAGACTCTCCCTATCATTAAACCCAAGGTAACTTTTTTTTTTCGACATTTCATGCGTCCTTAATTATCTAATTATACCGAACTGACCAATGTAGCCACAGGGTACAAAATGACCGATAGAAATGTCCGGGAGAATCAAGTAACCTTTACGGGTTCGGCGACCCTCCGACACAACTGTCACTTGATATGCTAGCTGACATGCTTCTGCCTATCATCGGTGAGTACCAAATATTTCCGAGAAGCCCCTGCGTACTCACTGACCCCATATCGACCTTAAGTCCAAATCTCTCCCCCAAGGTCTGGTTATCCTAATTGTTCTAACTCGGCTTTTTGTTCTGAATACCAAAAATAAGCTTGAAAGCACTCAGAGGTATCATATCTCTGCCACCGCCTTTGTCACTGAAAACTAAATGAAAATCAGTTCACAAATAGTTGAGATGCCGGGGAGGTAAATGTAAAAAATTCCTTGATCGGCCTCAAAGTTTAATCATTCCTCCTTTAGCTCATTACCTACTCTTCGACAAAATTTCATAGGAATTAATTGAGAGTTTTTTCGGATATTGTATGAAGAAAAGCGAGTGAATACACGAATATACCAAGAAAAAGAGATGAAAAAAAAAATTCTCAATCGAAAAAAGATTCTTGATTGCATCCCAAAACCAAATCAATTCTTACTACCCTTACCTACCCTCCCAGAAAAGTTCGTTGGAATTTATGGGGAACTTTTGGAGATACTGTGTCCTGTATATTATAATGCGGGAAAGAAACAAATTCTAGATCTACCTTTAAATTTAAGCACCTCTTTCCGTAAGATATTACACATCTGCCTACAATATCTCATCGAAATTCATTGACAACTTCTGTCTGGAGAATTAGACAGATGGACAGACAGAAAGATACGAGCGAATACCTATGCCTCTTCCAACTCGAAGAATTGATTCAGGAAAATGAGCAGAAGTTAACGATATTAGCTTGTTCGCATTTTTGGAAACTGAATAACAATCCTGACTTTCATACAGGACAGAAAACCGACCACTGGCTCCGATGAGAAATGTGACAGACATTAGATTTAATTTTCAAGAAAATGATTACCATTGTTAACAATGACGAAAGCCTGCAATGAATCTGATTCATTTATCCTGTGTTTGAAGAATTTAGGATTCTGGGCGAGAAAAATCATCTTGAATTGATATGCTGCCTACTCTTGAAGGTTCTCTCTTGAATAATGAGATTTGGGTTGTTATGCCATTCTGGATAATGACAAATCTTCTGTTGTCCAAACCAAGGCATTGATAAGTAAAACTCTCCAACTTCTCTCATTTTCCAC
Organism: Thysanoteuthis rhombus; assembly: GCA_963457665.1. NCBI lineage: Eukaryota > Metazoa > Mollusca > Cephalopoda > Oegopsida > Thysanoteuthidae > Thysanoteuthis > Thysanoteuthis major. The sequence goes on from OY735205.1 coordinate 56,167,169, forward strand.
GATGAATATCGACTGTGATTATGCTGCCTCATCCAAAGTGATCCTAGTAGACGGAGCATAGAAGATGTATGCCTACTGTTTACCAAGATTTTACGAAGGTAGAACTTTGGTCTATGTTGACGTAGGATTTTCATCCAGAGACCCATTTTCTTCCAATAACAGTTTCAATAGTGAACTCTTTTGTTGCAAATAATAATGATTATACTTTTGTGAATAAATTTCTCCTTTGTAACATTTGAAGTGTTTCTTATTCTGTACCCGAGACGTGATACTATTTTCTGAACAACTTTACATTTGATCACACATATATTGAGGACAAAACAATAGAAATCGAAAACGTAGAGCTGAAGGATGTAATTCTCAAAAGAAGAAAAAATCAGACGGAGAATCACTCTAGTTTGACAAGCGTTTGGTAGAGCAAGCTCAACTTTCAAGAGCAAGAAAAATCCTGCGTATTTGAAAAAGGTAAAACAACCAATGCATCCTCCCAATAGGCGTATATGGAGCTGAAACATGGAAAATAACCAAAAGATTGATCCTCAAACTACGAACCATGCAATGTTCACACCAGGGAATCATGACCAACATCACATGGATAGATCGTAGAACAACACGGTATATCAGAGAAAAGACAGGAGTCTGAGATATCACAGAAACCATTTGTAAACTCAATTGGCTATGGGCTGGACATGTTGCAAGAATGTAAGACAACTGTTGGACATCACGACTCACAATGTGGATCCCCAGAGATCATATGCGACATTGTGGCCGACAGGAAGTAAGATAGCGTGACGAATTAAACAAATTCAGAAAGTACTGGCTCCGCAACGCCCATAAAAGATAGGTCTGGCAAATCTTGGGGACGGTTGATGTCCAACGACAGACACTAAAAGGCAGTGCCTGCTGATGCTGATCAACAGTACTATAGAGCATTCTCCTGTTGTATTCTCTGGGATGGAACAATCAACTTTTTGTATCTATAATGTTGAATGATGAGAAAAGATAGACGTTTGCATCAAATATCAAAAAATATATTAAGTGATTAAAATTTTTGAATCTACGGACGTGATCATGCATTCAAATTCAGTTGGAAATCGTGAGATATCGGTGACAACAATATAAATGAGGGTTTAGACCAATTTGGAGGATTAGGTTGTGGCCTATTTTTCAACGAGGCCGTCGTCAGTTATTCAAACTCTGGTAAAAGCTAAGGGTTCAAATGCCGATTGTCAAAGGTTGTATGACAACGGTCCTTGTTTAGAAAGCGAACAAAACAGAATCTTCCCGCCTCCATTCCTCAATATTGTCCACGTGTTACCGTGTTAAGCCAAGTTTAACGATAACATCTTTAAAGCTCTCTTGAATTTTGGGGTAAGCATTTGTGGATTTCCAGCCTCCGCGATTAGATCGTAGGGCTAAGAAGTATAATTCTGATTTTTAAGTCAAATTTTCAACACTTGGAAAATTAGCGCAGTGTGATATTCCAAATCCCCCTCCCCTTTTAGGCTCCATGCTGTAGTTATCCAAGACAAGTGGATATCAGTAAGGCTTTGTGGATGATATAATCTCGTATTTCGAAACTGAGTTGTCAGTTGCCTTGGTGAAAGGCAAAATTTTGAATGTTCCAAAGCAGGCAAACCCTCTTCACGTGGATGATTGATGCAAGACTCTTCAAGTTACCATCATTGAACTATTAATCCTCTCATGGGCACTTGTGACTGAATAAACCATTGATATTTTCTAAACTTTTGGAATTCTGCTTGTAGTTTAACTTGAACATAATTTCAAAAAGAATATGCAAGTATTTTTCTACATGAAAAAAAAAATCAAGAAAAGTTCACAATCATATTTCCTTTTCTTTCTGTTTAGCCCTCAAGTAGAGACAGTTATTATAAAAAATGTGTCTCACTCTTTTATTTATTTGTGTCTTTAGTGATTATGTAGATAGAATATTCTTTACCCTAAACCAAATATTTAACCATTTTTCGTCAATTACTCTCCTGAAACCCCTCAGCAAAAAAAAAAGTGAGTATCAGACTCATTAAACAAGTACAAAAATGTTGCTGGAAGTATTTGAGCTTGTCTTTGTAAAATCGTGTGGACTTGGATAGAATCTACTTAAGAACGTACGATTACTACCAAAACATTCCCAACAGCTTTGATATCGTTGTCTATCTGAAAAAATATTCCACTTGCACTCAAAGTGTTGTGGGGGGTAGAAATGGCGGCCACATTATTCCATCCGCCCGTTTTTATTCTTCTTTAATCCACAACTAGCATACAACCATGAAAAATGACAGGGGTATTCATGTATGGATCGACACTACGTAACATGAAGCCAATTTATTAGGTAACAATAATTCAAGTACTCTACTGTTGAATTTTTTTCAAGTACCAAGTCAACTCTTTCGATGGGTGATCGGACATAAAGTATTCAGACAAAATGTTTTCCATGAAAAACCACCTCTGATATCGTGCGGTATTAAGAATAAAACACAGGAAGAAACTTTTTTTTATCAAGAATATAACTTCTTTTATAAGAAAACTCACTTAGTCTTCCTTTCTTGTCTTTTCTTTCAGTTCCAAACGATCAGCTTCTCAGTGACGTATTATTCATTGTTCTGGCACAACAGACTATCTTATTTTATGGCAACCCTTTAATTGTTTTTAGCCACGTTAATCTATTTCACATGGATCAATCTATCATAACTTTGAAGTCAAAGCAGGACTCGGACAGGATATGCAACCATATAATTAAATATATTAATTTATATCCATGGGTTTTAGAAGGATAGATTTGGTTATTGTCTAATCCATTCCAAGTCAAATTTGTTTTTCTACCATAATAAGAACAAGAACAAGAACAAGAACAATCCTCACCAAAATCAGAGGAGTAAACTCTTCACTGTTTGTCAGTGCCATCACTTTCCGTAACTGTGAGTTGAAATCACGACAAACTTTCTCACATATATACCGTAATTCATACTAGAAGCAAGCAAAAGCTTATTTCATTTTGATTAATGAATATATGTACGAAAATAGCATTTCCCTACCGTGACATGAAATTAGGATCAAATGATCGGTAGGTGGCTCTCTTATCGACTGAGCTAAACTGGCAAGTCGTACATATCTACGGAATCATTTATTATTCATACAATACTAAATTCCAGACAGAATGGAAATAATCAAGTGAGGTTTTACACTGCAGTAGTCAGACATTTGTGGTTTTTTCGCAATATTCATAAATAAACAGGTAAAAGTCACTTTCAGAATGGTCTGACCTTCTTTTCTAATTTACCATCATTTTTGATATCTTCAACTACCTATGTAAAGGTGGGTTTATTTAGCATTGAAAACAAACAAATTAATCAAAAAGTGATACGAGTGAACAAACTAAACGAAACTTCTAATACAGATTCAACAGATCCTTCGTCTTTCTTAGGCTTTAGCTTAATTGACTAGAAACGAAGAGAATCTTTTAAGGTAAAATTATTCATATCAATATCTAGTCGTCTATGTAGTCTATAATATCACAGGTAGAATTTATAAGGCAAACATATCAAAACTTTCCTTCATGATTAGAGAACAGTTTTGCTTGGACAATTTGCCCTCGGTATAATTGTCCTCGGTCAATTTGGCACGAGGTAGATTTGTCGATTGGACAATTCGCTTCCGATGGGTGCTAAAATTTCTTTATATTGTTTGTTTGAACAATACTTATTGGATTATTGATCCGAAACCAACTTAGGATATTTGAATTAAGTCTCGAAATGGTATACTTATACAAGTATCACACTCATCAACATGGCCACCCATAAGCCAACTATTTAGCCTTAAACGTCTGCGTAATCCGAACCCTATCTTTGCCAAGAATGATTCTAGTTTATTCTACTTTCTATCAAACTTATCATTTTCAAAATATTTGCATATGGTCCTGAATTTTCAATATTTCCATATCAATTGTATTAAATTTTCGTTTTATTTATCTTTAAATTTTGAACATTTGTTGGTGTTGCCGACGTATAAACCTGTGGACAAATAATCTCAACACAAAGACCAATTGCGATTACGACTAACTGACTGTCGACTAATTTATCGGTGACGAATAGACCAAATGCCAACACAGCAAATACTTACAACATATAAAAAGAAAAAGAAGACGACAAACATTTTTCTTTGGGTATCTATCGTCTGGACGGATAGAGCTATCATAATATTAATTCTAAAAGTTGATAATTCAAGTCTTAATTTTACTAAACCTCATGTTAAATATAAAAAGAAGGATGTCTAGAGAAAGGATGAGTTTTGGCTATCTTCCCAGAAGAATTTATCATAGCCTACTATTGGCGAACATTTGTGAAAGAAGGTGATTGTCTAATTGGTAAATGAAAATAATGTCAGTAACATAAGCGCTAAAAGGTGAAATTAGGCAATTGAACCAAGGAATTTAGCAAATGTTTTTTCTAGATTCTGTATTCAATGTGTATGTTTTGCAAAGAAAAACAGAAAGAAAACGAATTTTCAGTGCTCAGGAATTGACGTAAGCGTTACTTGAAAAACAGGGCAGTTATATGCATAATGAGAATGCATCCGCGTGAGTTGGGGATAATTAACACTGTTAATTAAATAATGCTTGAATAAATGATTTCACTTTACACACACACACACACACACACATATATATATATATATATAATTTGAACTATAGAGAGTGAGACAGACTCGGAAGTAAAGTGTATGGAAGTTTGGTTTATTTATCTGTAAATGTTTCCATTGATGGTGTAGACATATTTCGGGAGGTATTCCCATCTTCAGTAGTGTGTGCTGTGTGCGTGTACCTTTAGAGGTTATAAGTTTGATGTGGAACATGAGTCCACCATCAAGAGCTTTGCATTGTGAGGAAAAAATGGGATCCCATCTGCTAAGGGGCATCCTGGTGTGTGAGGCAAAGTTCAGTCTGTGATGAAGTCTGAGGTGTTAGCAGCAGTAATGGGTCTTGGAGAGGACATAGGGTGTCAGGGTGAGAAGAATATGCTTCTGTGTTAGATTATGTGCGTGGGTTAGGGATAGTACAAATGGAGGGGTGATGAGGTTGAGGAACTACATTGGTTTTAACCTTACAGGTCATCGAAAATATGTTGGTACAAGTGAGATGCCTTACTAAGGTAGTGGTTGTTATGGGTCTGAGTTCCTAGTATTCGATGTATCTGAAGGGGGTAGAAGTGGATATGATGTTATCGCTAGTGGGAGGTTTATGATTTAGAGATCTGTGTGATATATATATATATATATATATATATATATATATATATATATGTGTGTGTGTGTGTGTGTGTGTGTGTGTGTGTGTTGTTCATATACAATTGGATGGTGAAAGCTGAATGGTCCAGAACAATGAAGAATGGAAGATTACAGCTCATATATCCGAAGGTGGTCAAGCAGATAAACTATTCAATAGGCTTATTTACTTATAAATACATTAAGGTTAACAAAGACAGTAACTAAACAATACACGAAAGTATCACCGTACATTTAATTAGGAGTATACTCATAAATTACCTACCAAGCAGCCTGTGTATCTGCACATCAGTGCTTGTGGATGTATGTATGGGTATAGTTACTCGATACATAGAATTGTGTATATATATATATATATATATATATATATATATATATATATATATATATATATATATATATATAATTGTATATATATATATATATATATATGTGTGACATTCTGTATTACGCACACATGTGTATAAGCATATCTATCTATCTATATATAAATGAATAAATGTATGTGTGTGCGTGTGTGTTTGTATTTTGTGTATGCATGTATGTGTATAAGGGATAGATGCATGGGTGTGCGTGTTTGTATGAGTCTGACTAATTTTTACAGTACGTCAATTCGTGTATGCAAATATGGCATCGTTGCTCAATACATATACAGTTGTATATATATATATCTATATCTATCTGTACGTGATTAATGTTTAGCGTTTAAAGCCGTAGAGCCTTTTCAGACTATATATATCCAATATATATGGATGTGAGTATATATATAGATGTATGTGTGTGTGTGTGTGTGTGTGCACGTGTAACAGTAAATGCATGATGTGTGTGCACATGTGCACACGTGCGCGCGTGCGCGTGTATGAGATTAATTTTCGCTGTACGTTGGTTTAGTACAGCAGGCCGGTCTGGTCGTCCGTTCGTCTCCCTTTCGGTCGCAGATACGATCACTTGTCAAAACGAAAACCCACAGACCAGACCCGGGTCTCTCCGCCGCTCCCCTCCTCCACACCACCACCGTTCGCGTCCCTAACCGGTTTCCATTTCGGAGCGAACTCACTGAGATTGCAGAGGAGAACTTCCTTCCGCCGGAAGCTGTCGTGCGCAACGTTGCCATGGTAACGTGGACCTCAGCCCAAGTAATTTGTAAACACAGGTGTGCGCTGGCTGCAATCAATGACGTAGCGCAGCTTCCGGTAAGGGAAAGCTAGTATTATACACGGTAACATGCAACAGGCAAAAAAAAAAAAAAACAACAAAAAAACAAAACAACGAAAAACGTATATCATAGAGTTAGGGGAAAAAATCCCTTGAAAACGAAAGTGAAAGTAAAATCTACACAAAATAAGTACTGGACACAAGAAACAAAAAAATGAATAGAAATAAAACCGTTATAAACATAAACAGTTGGGTTATACAGCGTGTATACAGGTAATTTTCTTACTCATTGTACTGTGAAGCAATGTTCACTGTAGGAAAACCCTGAGGTGTCGAGTGAATAACAGAAAAAAACAGGAATAAAAAAAGTAATCACGTTTAACCGAATACACATATACTTATTCTTAACATTTATGACTGTTTTCAACAAAGTTACATATTACTAACCCATTGAATTCAAGAAATCACAGCCTCCCTATCTATCTGTGTGGAAGATGGGGGAGATTAACCAAAATGGCTATTTATTCGAGAATATATCATTCGGTCAGTGGTTTTAAAGGTAACTTGGGTCACTTTGTTGAATTTTATTCTTACTCTTTTTTTTGTGAATAATGAAGGTGTTCCATTATCTTCACGAGATGCCAACGGTGAGTTTGCTCATACCTAGCCAGTTAAGAGTTTACGGCAGGGGGACATCAAAAAGATTCTTCAAACGTCAATGAGTATGAAAAATTACAGTAATTTAGCATGTTATTAAATCTGTGATATGAGAAAATTAAATATTCTCATGATTTATGTCAAAAATATCAATGAATTTGTTTCAGTTTTCGTTTTAATTGTTACTTTTCCAGAAATTAAACATGTACATTAGTCTGCACCCTCTAATACACATAATTCATTCTAAAGCTGGAAATACACAGATTTAAACTGTTTTTTATGTCGTTTTGTTTTACCTGGGAAACGGCAGATTTGGGACAAATTGCTGCATTTATACACTGTCCCAATTAACAGAAATTTATTATATATGAATGCATGCAAGTATATATACATATTTGAATGTGGTCAATACGCATATACATATATAGTGAATGCAAAAAGTATTCGATGCATTTTGAAGTTCATTATGATATTCTTATACAGCTAAAAAATGACAGATTTTCGACCAAAGATTAAAAAATACAATATTGGAAAAAACAATATTGAAACAAAACTGAAAATTGAAAAATTGGGAGTAAAAATCGGAAATCTTTTGCCAAAATTCCGTCAATATTGAAAATGTGCTCGGATGTTCAGACTTTTTTTGAAAAATGTATCGGATACTGTTTTGTACTTGCCGTGTGTTTTTTTTTTTTCTGAAAGTGAATTTGTGACAGAGACATCTCTGATGCCAGAATCTATAGATTGTCGCGTACTTCCAGACCAGGCTCTGAATCCCGCTATAGACTTACCTCTACCATTCCCCCTGTACTCATCAACCTTGCTTCCTTTCTTTCATAAATACTTTAATAGTCATCTTCCCTTTTAAACATGATCAACTTCATCACTATCTTCGGTGTCCGTTTTTACCTTTCATAACTATCATCTGCTTTGCAGTTGACATGGTAGGCTGTTACAGATGATATGTCATTTCGTGAATTTTACAATAAAATTATAGGATTATGTAAACAACAAAAAAAGTAAATATTGGCCCATTTATAGCAATGACCTCTCGGCAAAGATTCTTACTGAAAGTATGCCATACCTGCAAAATCAAGAAAAGGGCGAAATATAGCTTTCCTAATATTGAAACCCTTTATTACAGATATATATATTATGGGACTATCATGAAAATTTCATTTTGTCTATGTGAGACTAATCGAGACTCCAATTTTAAAACTTTTCCTGTTGCTTTGAAATGATTTTATATGGTAGTTGTTGAAGTCGTAAAGACCACAGAAAGTGCCTAAAACATTGTTCGTTTGAGCTATGGCCATCGCTGTCGATAATTCTTAATTATTAAGGCTTGTTATTGGTATCCGTATTTCCAAAATCCAGACCTATTTAACCAAAGCAGATCAGTTCACATATAACAGCGTTCACTATATGAACAATATGAAAATTATACTTGAAGATTAGTCTAACCTCTTGGATGGAAGAAGTTATCCTTTCTTTTTCTAAAGATATTCCCTTTTACCACATTCTTTAACTTTCCCCTTTTCTTTTCTTCGGCATATTCCTCCCCCTTTTCTTCCCTTTTACTGATTTTTTTTCTTTTCTTTTTCTCATTTTCCAAACGTTCTTGATTCCCAAAGTATCACAAAGCAGGATAAAAGCCATTTTGGCATAACACATTTTTTCGTGAGAACAGCCATCAGGCTATTACTACCAAAGGATGATTGGAATACAGTAAACCAGTGGTTCTTAATCAGGGTGAGAATTTCCCCCTACTCTGGGGGGGGGGATTTTAGTGTGTCAGGGAGAGGGGATTGAGACCACAGATTGGCAGATCCAAACTGTCAGAAATTTAATCTTTTGGCACTGCTCGTATATTTGTATTATTTTCCCTTTAAAAAAATATTCATATTCCAGGTAAAATCATATATGCTTGTATGGAGTATAAACATACATATTATTTTGAATTTATCTTTTGTGTCGATCTCGGAAGTGAGGGAATGACATTCTGAAATATGGCTAAAAGGGTGCATGGCCGAAAAAGGTTGAGAACCATTGCTGCAGACATTGTGATAACGCAATTGATGTCAGAATCAGTTACATCATCCGTCGAAACACCATCAAGAAGAGAAAACAATGGACAAAGAAAGATAAAACGGTTGGCAAAACGTGATTGTGTCTGGCAAGGTGAGAAAAAAATGGCCTGGACGTTTAAGATGTCAAAGAGGACCATATAATCGCCATGATTCAGCTCATGTATCGCTGTCCGGGCTGTAAAGATAGGCGTTGTTTGATTCTGGAGATGAAAGGCACGTGTTCACGAAGGTGGTGAGATATTACTATAGCTCGACAGGGGCAGGCACGCTCCGATTTTGTGTTATACCGGTAACCTCGCTTCACGAAAGTTCGTTTTACACCACTTCAGCCGCCATAGCTTTGAATTGTGTTTGTGAACGCCTGTGCCTTATCTAGATTTATACCGTGTACCCATTATCAAGATGCGCCCTAAGGTATGAGGAAGGTCTGACAGCTCTTAAGGGTGTTACGCTTAGCATAAACTTGGAGATATAGAAGGAGGTGGTTTCCCTCCGACTCTGCGGTTTCAGTTACCCGCAGATTGCCCATAAACTTTGTTTAATAAAGGACAAGAATAGTGATGCCAACAATATACCAATGAGAAGTCATGAAGAGATTTCTTCAAATGGAAAGCTGAATGCTTTGATTTAATGAGGAAAGAAAAAAAAACGGTAAGAACGAATATTCTATCCATAACATAACTTTTATTACAGTATATTATTATAATTGTCGAATATCATTATTTATAATCTCTTATTGTATCTATTTTCTGAATTCAACCTTATCCTTGGTATTTATGTATGAGAAAATACATAGTATGAAAAGGGTTCCGTACTATCCGCGGTTTCGAACATTCACTCGGTGTTCTTGGAACATATCCACCGTAGATAAGGGGGAGACTACAGTAGGAGCGTTTTAGTTCCATGGCTTGTCTTTGGCAGGTTCTTTTAGGTATAAGCTGAAAACTAAAACTAAAAATAAAACTTACGACATTCTGGTTTGTACAGTACGAGTAAATTTTCGAACAAATTAACCACATTGATCAAAGTATACCTGTAATGTAAAGAATAGGCCTGATGTGACAAGACTAATTTTTCTTGTCTTGCAACGCTCTCTTACTGGCCCCCTGCCTTCAAGCACCCCAAGGGGGCAGCCGAATCCAATTTAGGAATCACTGCAGTGGAGGAAGTGGACGAAAAAGAGAGGAATTCATAAGAACATTGACAGGCAGGTCAGTTTCCCCGCATGGATAGGCGTTGACTGGTGTCCATTGGAAAATTGTTCTCCGAGTAACCCCTTTTTGGCGAGGTGAAAACGTCCATGTCCATTCGCCCAAAGACACAACGATTTCACATAATGTCAGCTTTTCTCAGAGATGAATGACTATGCATTTTGTGAGATTCATGATTGACAGGCTAACGCACTCTGACATACAGTGAGTGCCAAAATTAGCCGGTACATTGCAAAGGTTTTATTTCAATATGAGCTTAAAATCGACTGAATTTGAACCGAAGTTTCCTGACTTGTGTACGTAACTTCTCTATGATAAGTTTAGTGTCGATATTTTCTATTAATAGGCATTAAAAGAATAACTGATATTAATCATAGGTCCAAATCATTTGAAGCTGTAAACAAAACAAACTATTGCAATGTATCGGATACTTTTTGTACTCACTGTACGTCAGGCTCAAGTACAAGAGCTAAAAGCAGGCAGAGAAAATAGCTACTACTAAATCTCTATATAGACGTGCTCATTGACCGGATAAGTTGCGTCTTCGCCTTCAATGTTTGCAGCCCGTTTAAATCCTGGGTAAATGAGTTTTTTGAACGCTGATTTTAAAGAGGGGTACGCGTTTCCTATCCAGACAATTTGTGCAACACATTCTTATCAATAGTCAATGTGAGGTTGATGAAGAATTTTGCAGAGCCATTATCGCATCATTTTCTGAAAAAAAGTTCAAGCTGAAGTTTACTCAGCTTTGGAATACTACTTCGTACATGCCTTTTGAGAATCGTTCGCGAAATACTGATTAAGATTATGATATTTTTAGTGGGAATCATAGTTTAAAATGAAACGCACGTGCGACACTGAGATTTTGAGCTTAAAAACCAAGAGAGACTTTTGGAGACATCAGACCCTTCATTGTCCTAACGGAGTGAACACAGGAAAGAAAGTCACAGGATGGATCAGCCAAAACATTGTAGTCTCGACAAAAGCAACACGGAGAAAGAATTCAATCGTCCTAACAACTCAAAGAATAATGATGGCTCTTTTGAAAATCATAGACATTAAACTCTCACTCAGGCTTACTTTCTTGAGACTTTACCAATAAATCAGGCATTTAACGGCTAAATGATCAATAATCAATTCGTCCTCCAGATAGTGCCCTACGAAGATGAAACATGGAACTAACACAAAGATTGTCTTTCAGACTAAGAACCAGGCAATGTGAACAAGAAGGGATCATGCTCAACATCAAACAGAGACATCACAAGACAGTACAATGCATTAGAGAGCAAGAAGGAATGAGATTTATCCCTGGAGATCATATACGAAATTGTGACTGGTAAAAGATAAAATGGTGCGAAGATTTAGGTAAGTTCAGAAGATATTAGCACTGCAACGGTCGGGTGAATCTTGGAGAAGGTCTATGTACAACGACGGGCGTTAAAAGGTTGATGATCATGATTTAACGGCTAAGGTTCGGAAGTGATATATTTGATCATCTTCCAAGCTTTTTTTACAAGTTTATAATTCATCAAATCACGAAATGTTGGACAAATATTGAGAATACTTCATCTCAAGTGTATAATTTCTATTTTTCTTTTATTAGCTGTCTATATTCAAATGTTTTCTTTTCTTATCGTTCAGTTGGTTATAAGATACTAAAAGAACAGCCGTAGACTTGGCACCAAAAGGGTGTATGAACTGTTTGAAACGTTTAAAAATACAGATGATGGTTTTCCAAAGCAAATTAATGGATATCAAAATAAGCAACGTTTCCCAAAATGCTGAAATACAGCTAGCGTAGAGATCAAACGTTTATTGTTGACTATAACTTGGTTAGTAAACCACAATTGATATATATATATATATATATATATATATATATATATATATATATATATATATATATATATATACATACATACACACACACTCACACACACACATATATATATATATATATATATATATATATATATATATATATATATAAGATATCATGTGTGTGTACATGTAAGCATATATGCATGTGCATGCATGTATATGGCATATATATATATATATATATATATATATATATATATATATATATATATATATATATATATACTCTATTTCTTCCCAGAAACCACCGGTGTCCAGCAACCGAACGAACTGGATTCGAAAATGTCATCGGTTGGCTTTCTAAATTATGGGGATGGGTGGGGGGAGAGATAATTTCCGTTTTTTTTCTCTCTCTGTCTTTATCAGTTTACTTTACCAATTCCGCACACACCGGGTTCAACAAGTGCATGTTTGAACTTTGGCGCAAAAATAGAAACTGGGGTCAACCGGGTGAATCTATAATTAGGGTGTAAATGAGTGCAGATATGAAATATTCTGTGATCTACACACAAATACACCCACACAAATATGAAGTATACGTGCTTTTGTGCATGTGTACGCTTATGTGTGTTCGTGTGTGAATTTATGTGTGTGTATGCGAGTGTATGAGTGTATGTGCATGTTAATGCGTGAATGTTTCAGTGTGGAATAAAACTTGTCTCCATATCAACATAAACAAAGATAATAAAGAGGAAGTGAATCTGAAACTAAAATATATACAGAGATTTGTTAGAGTATAACTTGAACAAAAACACAAGATCGCAGGCAAAATAGATAGATATAAACACATAAACCTACGAAGATTTATATAAGTGTTAAAATCTATCAGCTGGATTACGAGGACGTCGTGGACATCAACACAACGTCTCTGAGCCAAAATGATTGACTCGGCACTGGATATCTGTTCACTATACCGTATCTCCCTAACGCTATGCCATTAATAGAGAAATACCATCCGTATTTTCGAATTCATTTCGTTAAAAAAAAAATGAATTTGAAAAATTGAGTTGCATTCCATGATGAGTAGAGATATGGATATATTTCTAGATTTTTTGTGCATATATAAGCATACATGTCCGCTCGGATAGTGTAATGGTTGGCACGTCTGCTTCACATGCAGAAGGTTACGGATTCGATATCCAGTACGAGCGAACAGCGTGAAAAACTTTTCATTAGCCAAATTTCCCTAGGCTCTCAGTAGCTAATTGAGTACACACTAAGCTGTGTGATTCGGGTGGAAGGCGTGTATTAACCCGCTTACGGTCACGTCCTCCCCATGCCTTTACCAATCTTCCCAGATGTCAGACCAACATGTAAGATCATGGTTAATAGAAGCCCAAAATGGGTTACGCATTCTGCAACGTTTATGAAAAAAAGCATACGAAGATGAAAATCATTTTGTGTGATGGAGTTGGACTATTCCCCTCATCTATCATCATCATCATCATCATCAGTCTTTAATCGTCCGTCGTTGGACATAAACCTTCTCCAGGATTCGTCACAATTCTCTATTGTGGGCGTCACGGAGCCAGTACTCTTTGAATTCATCTAGTTCGTCTCTCCATCTTGTATTCTACCAGCCTCGGTTACGCATGTGATCTCTGGGGATCCATGTTGTAAGTCGCGATGTCCATCTTCTTATCATTTCGTTTATACTTCTCTTTTACTCTCTATCCACCTATCAATCTATCCATGTATCTCACTCTCTCTATATATATATAATTAATTTGAAAATATTACCTCATTTAATTTCGATTTTTTTGATGAAAAAAATTCAATACAAAGGTTTAAAAATTTAATCATTCTTAACAAATTAAGCGTGCTCAATACATTAGTCATATGATATAGTCCAATATTCATTCGATTGTATCCAATCAACTTAATAAATGGATTAACCAAGAAACACGTGCCGATTGTTTTCTCTCACAAATTATATATATATATACATATATATATATAAATATATATATATATACACACACACACACACACACACACATATATATATATATATGAATATGTGTGTGTGTGTGTGTGTGTGTGTATATGTATGAAATGACCTGAACATAACTCCCTCTACTGGATAGTGGAGAGTGATGACCAAAAACAGAACCACATCAGCCTTCTGAACACATGCACGGAACTGGTCAAGGCTCATCAAAAAAATGTTGCACCGTAAAACCATGACTAAAAAGTTCGGCTTTCCTTTTTTAAAACTTTACACATATATATATATATATATATATATATATATATATATATATATATATATATATACACACACACACACACACACATATATATATATATATATATATATGTGTGTGTGTGTGTATGTGTGTGTGTTATGGAATACATATGTTATGGAATCTTTTTACAGTGCAATGAAATCCGCTTTTGCTGAGAACGTTTCGTATCGAAGTTGAGCAGATTGTCAATGACCGTATTTCGTAGCAAACTACGATATACCAAATTTTCGTTCTCCAGTCAAGTGAAAAAAAAAAAACAAGAAAAAAAACCCATCGTTCATACGATAAGAATATTTGCAACATATTGATAATAAGTTCGATCTGAGTACTCCATTAATTCAGCCTTGAGCCTGACTGAACAAACTGCCAATACATAAAGACTTCTTAACGGGTAGCAAACCGTGCCATTTTCAAATTACCAGAAGAAGCAAGCAAGCAGAGTCAAACACAAGCTAATAGACGGACAGATTCAAAGCTATAATAGATTCATTAGTTCAACAATGTTAGATGTGTTTAAGATGTAAATGATCTTTGTATCGGCTGGCGAGTAACTAGTGGTGAAAACGCAGTCGCCGGACAATGGAGAGAGAAATTGCTTGCGTACGGTGGTGGAGTTCTCACCCTCTTTGAAATGCAATGATTACAGTGTAAATAAATCAGCGTTATTACATTGTATATTTACTGGTTCGATGATATGATAATTTGGGATATTTCGTCTGAGATTACCAGTTAGATCAACGATCATCGGTAATTCCAGTCTCTTTATTTTGCTCTGATTCAATAAGCACAATATGTCTCTCTTCCTTTTTCTCTCGCTCGCATTTTCTTTCTGTCTATTTTTGTAGTCCATTCTTTCTTTCTTTCTTTCTTTCTTTCTTTCTTTCTTTCTTTCTTCTTCTTCTTCTTCTTCTTCTTCTTCTTCTTCTTCTTCTTCTTCTTCTTCTTCTTCTTCTTATTCTTTTTCTTCTTCTTCTTCTTCTTCTTATTATTATTATCATTGTAATTGTTATTATCATTAGAAACCTTCAACCAAAACTGTCATCAAAACAGTCAACATAGGTATCTTTAGTTTTCAAATCGGCCTGGTTGGCTATGTCCGTCTGTCTGTCTGTCTGCATGCATGCATATATGTATGTATGTATATATCACGTACCACTGGAGATAGAGAGTTGAGAATCTCAACATTAACTCCTTATTATGTCTAGAAAAAGCTTCTTTTTAAAAATTTCCCCCTGAATAGTTTTTTTTTAAGGAGGAATCTTTGCTATATAAATTTATGCTGAATTAGAAATTTGGTTTGTGTCCCGCTGCATTTACTAATGTTTTTTGAAAATTTAGATTTCATTGGAATTTTGCCCAACTAAGTGAGAGAGAAGTGACTTATTTATTGATCACCCTTTTTTCAGTTTGTCATTCATCACCAACACGGCAAGCTGCCCAAATACGTTGGTCACCTGACGGTTTCTACTAAGTGGCTAACCAGACCTATTATTATTATTATTGTTATTATTATTATTATTATTGTTGATGATGTTGTTGTTGTTGTTGTTGCTGTTGTCTTTGATTTTAGTTTATGTAAGTCACCACCCGTATCTCAATCAGAGACCTAAGGCTGGCAACCTTGTAAGTCATGACAGTCCAAACATTAGAAATAAGGGCAGACAGGGCTTATACAAATACAGATGGCACAACACTTTCCTAAGCATACTTCTATGTGTACATAAAGACATATGCATATGTAAGCTTGGTGAGGTACATACTTTCACATTGATGAAAATCTAATAATGTGTGCAGCGGAGGTGAGAGCTACTATCTGTATATATTATTATTATTAATATTATTATTATTATCATTATTATTATTATTATTATTATTATTATTATTATTATTATTTCTTTTTTTCAAATTGACTAATAGTCATTAGACTCTAGAAGACACTTCATAATTGTAGAAAAGAGGATATTGCAGTGCCTGTTCTCAAAATTTTCTTCTTGCTCTCCTTGTTGTTGTTGTTGTTGTTGTTGTTGTTGTTGTTCTTCTTCTTCTTCTTCTTCTTCTTCTTCTTCTTCTTCTTCTTATTTCTATTCGAAGTCTATGTTTCCTTATATTCCCAACTATTACTTATATCCTTTTCTTCCCTTCTATCTCTCTCCTTCCTTACATTTTCATTTTTCTTTTCTTGTTTTTCCTTTTGATTTCCTCTGATTGATTCATTTTTTTTCTTCCTTACTTCCTTAATTTCTTCCTTCCTATCTTTATTTCTTACGTTACTTCTTTATTTTTCCTTCCTTACATTTTTATTCTCTTTCTTTCTTCCTATCTTTTTTCCTTTGTTCTTTCCTTTATTTTTCTATCTTTCTGTCTTTGTTTCTCACTTTTTTCTTTCTTTGTTTCTGTCATTGTTTCTTTGTTTCTTCCTTTTCCTTTTTCTGTCATTGTTTCTTTCTTTCTTTTTCCCCTCTCTTTTTCTGGTCTTGGTTTCCGTCTTTGTGTCTCTCTTCCTCTCTTCCTGTTTTACTTTGTTTCTTCCTCTCTTTCTACCTTACTTTCTCTGTTTGTTTCTTCTTTCTTTTCTTTCTTCCTGTTTTTCTTCCCTTCTTTTCTTTGTCTTCATTTCTTTCTTTCTTTCTGTCTTTCCGCAAATTATCAGCAGAGCAAACCGTCTTGTAAATCAGGAACATTTTTTTCCTATTATTTTAGCAATTCCACAAGCAATACATTTTTGTATCAACAACTGGAATCATTTACTGTGATGTTCACATTGACAATCGCCAAACTAAGATGGAAGCAAACTGATTAATAGATTACCAATCCCATAACGGCTTCACCGTCCGATTTCAGAATCCCCACGAGGTTCGGGTTTCGATCCTTCATACCACTGACTGGACAAAACACAAATTTTCCACTTACTTTGTAAAAAAACACACTCATGGGATATTTAAACCATACGAATATGACCATCTAATTAACAAACACTTACGA
>OY735205.1:56189691-56202191 GCA_963457665.1 Thysanoteuthis rhombus
GATTTTTTCTCTTTTCGTATGGCTCCCGTTACCCCCTCTCTCTTTCTCTTTCTCCTCCCTTTTTTTAAATACCCCCCCCTTTTACTCTGTGCTTTTTCTTCCCATCCGCTTCTGTTCTCTCTCTTCACGACCTTCCAGTGATGCTCTCTTGAGCAGTAGCTTTCTTGACCTTTAGCATGGAAGCCGTGTGCCTCATCTAATTGTGGAATGCGTCACACTAGAATCAGCTTTAATGATGCCCTTCAAAAGGACGGAGCGAACGAAGGAAGAGAAGCAAGAAGGGACAGGAAGTGGAAGGGAGAGGAGGAATCGAAAGGGAGTGGCAGGCGAGAGGGAGAGACAGAGAGAGACAGACAGAGAGAGACAGGGAGGGAGAAAGACGGAGGAGATACGGTTGAGTTTGAAGAGTGGGAGGATGAAGGGTTTGTAGAAAGGGAGAGCAGGGGAGCGGGAGTTTGAGCAAAAATCCTGGAGGGGGGGTAAGGGGGGGGAGTAGAAGATGATACAACTAGGGGGAATGGGGAGGGAGGAGATGGAGGCGGAGGGGAGGGAAGAAGAAAGTTGGAGACGTAGGCGTAGCAATGAAAATGGAAAAAATAGAAGGAGTTTGGCAGGGTTTGAAGGAAAAGGGACTTTTCAGTCAGTGGCGAATGGAACGTTGCACGTAGAGAGGTGGAGGTGGACGGGGAGAAGGAGAAGGAGGAGGGGGAGGAGGAGTTTAGGGTTGAGATAGGAACGAAAGGAACCATATTTAGGGGACGGATCTACAGCCGGTTTGTGAGGACGCTTGGCTGGTTTACCGTCAAGTAAAAAAAAGGGGACCAGGCTTGAGAAGAAGAAGAAGAAGAATAAGAATAAGAAGAAGAAGAAGAAAAAGAAGAAGAAGAAGAAGAAGAAGAAGAAGAAGAAGAAGAAGAAGAAGAGATATAGTCACAGCAACTAAGGAACAAAAGACACGTGACATATCAAGGTAGAAGACTCGACGAACTGTCGCCACCCGACAATCAGTTTCAGTCCTTCCATTCTCTAGGAAGGACTCTCTGGGAATGCTTCCTACAAAGAACCCAAGTCGTGGCGTCGTTTGGACCAATGATCATTGAGAAGAGGCTGAGTGGCGGGAAGTCAAAGAAAAATGGCGACTGTGCGAGATATAAAGAAATGGAAGTCTTGAACGACAGTCGATTTTTTCATATACATTGACAGATAGGATCAACATAACGGAATGGACCCACCATTGAACATTGGCAGACTCAGATCCTCTTGCTATTCAAAGGAACTTCTTAGCATCAAGAAATATTTAGCTATCTTTTTAGGCTTCAAGTAATACCCATAGTGCGATAGTTGAACTGCCTCAGTTGTCTCTTCTAGGCATGTATCAAACTGCTTCGAAAATACATAGATAATTCTGTTGAGAAACTCAAGTTCAGCACTGGACATCTGATGGTCCGTAACGATATCTACCTAGCTTAACTTAGATTGATTTGCAGCCACAATTATGGCACCCACTAAGGATAAAATTCACGATAATAGCGAAAAGTTTGCATGACTAAATGGTTACGTACCTTTCTACAGCAAGCGCCCACTATTTATCAGCTCATATTGGCTCAAGGTCATCACAGTGGAGTACCCACTTAACATCAAATTCACGATAGAATTGATTTGTACTAACTTGTTGAACATTGCTCTACGGCAGGTACCTACTTTTCATCAGCTTAATCTGGCAATGGACAAGCTTGATCAGCATTACGCTCCGCCAGGTACCAATATATATATATATATATATATATATATATATATATATATATATATAGTGAGTGTGTGTGTGTGTGTGTGTGTGTGTGTGCATGTGTGTGCGTGTATGTGTGTGTGTATGTGTGCGTGTTATTAAGAAATTGATATATGATCCAACAGCTTGATTATAAAATGCGTTATAACACATTGAAACTCTGATCGAAATGACCTCCCGTTATTACACGGTGAACCGGGTTGGCTCGTCTGTAGGCTCTGTGGAATTGCAGCACCCCTTATTTATTTTCACCCGATATATATGAATGAAATATACGCTTATTTATTTATTCATACTTGTATGAGATATTTGATACTATTATCAATAATCCTTGAATAATCCTCTCAGTTTTAGAGATAAAAACAACGAAAATTCACGTGAGACTGTCTACTCCACAGTTCCTACGCTGGAAGGTTGCCTTATCGCGCAACTGGACACATATCATTGGCAAACTATTTAGCGTGTTAAGACACTGTGGCTCAAGCAGAGCCAGGTGGTTATCTGACTGAAGAGCAGTGATAAAGAGAGATTCCGGTCGATACGGTTTATTTACAGCATCGAGAGAAAAAGGAGGTGAAAATAGGCTCGTTAGACAAATCTATTTTTTGATAAATCCTTATTTTTATTTAGAGTGTACTCCAGTTTTGCTGTGTTTTATAAACAATTATCTTTATTGAATTTATGATTCTACGATTCATCTTCATCATCATTTTGAGTTTTTTTTAATCAAAAATTTTAAGTTTTGACAACCTAAATTGTGATGATAAAAATCCACAGAAAAATTAGGACGAAGTTAAATTGTAGTATTGAAATAAAATTGTACAACATTTACATTGATGATTTAAACAATTCATCCGATAAAAATGAATTATAAAATGATTGCCTTGTAAATAATGTGGGTCATTTCTATTTGTTTCCGGTTAGAAATGTCGACCAACGATATTTTTCCCCTCTCAATGGAGGAAAATAAATTTCATTGAAACAGTAACAAACTAATTTACTTGCAGTTAAAGCTAAGTCTCAGTGCAACATCTAATTCAGCTGTGAATAATTATAGTATTTTTTTCAACATCTCCAAAAGTTTGTTGGTTTAGAAAAAATGCAGGTGGTCACTTACTTTTGATTACAATGACGCCTCAGAATCTGAAGTTTTTGATGAATTTTGGACCTCATTTCCTCAGGATCTGACCATTTCACGAATTAATGTCCTCGGACCAATTTCGCTGACCACAGGCGTATCTGGTACAAATCGTCTTTGCAATTATTTTTCTTTCAATTCGTCTTTTTGACAAACTTTTTTTACAGTATTTCATCTATTCTTGACGGAGCTATAACTTAATACAACATTTTAAAGTGGGTGTTTCTTTACCCTTCCATATTTTTCTTATTTATCCATGGATTTTTATCAGAATATTTAAAAAAAAATTTTGAATGATATAGTTAATATATTCTCATCCAATATCAGGTTTCCGGGAATTTTTCAGAAACTTTATTATTCTAAAAATCCAAGTTGATAATGATGGCTCCCTTGCTTTCCCGGGAAACATGTTCCGTGACAGTGTGACAACTTCAACAAATTGAAATTTTCACGGTTGCCTTCTCATGAGAAAGTTGATATTAGGATAAGATGCCGTCCCTCACCTGATATCCAAATATCTCAGCCAAGAATGAGTAACAATAAGAGATATATTCGTAGCTTTAATTCAGAATGGTACCAAAGGAAAGATTGGCTGGGCGGTTGTGAAGTAGAGAATGAATTATTTTGTTTCCCATGTTTGTTGTGCACTGGGGATATAAAATGGTGGACAAGAGACGGCTTTAAAAATAAAAATAAAATGAAAGAAATAAAATAAAAACGTAAAAGTCAAAGTTTTATTATTTTATCATTACACACACACACACATACACACACACACACACATATATATATATATATATATATATATATATATATATATATATATATATATATATATATATATATATCAAATGTATTTCTGGTACACAATATCAAAATAACTCTTAGAAATTATCTGAAGTAGCAACCCCACAGCCAAAAATTACGAGCTGCCATTGACGATGAATGTATCATTTGGCCTAGACAACATAAATAGAATAAGCATTTAATGAAAGTGAGGCTGCTGTTGGATGGTAAGAGCAACGTTACGTTGAAGCAGCCACCGAATCGGTCGCAGATTCATTCATGCAGCAATCCCACTCTCTTTAAATGTTTTATTCTATTTACGCTTTCTAGGTCAAATGATACATTCACCGTTTAATAACACGAGATCATTTTAGATAGAGGTTCAATATGATATAACACAATTCACACACAAACACACACACACACACACACAAATATATATATACTAGTTAATACCTGTGCAAAATTCACAGATATATTTGAAACTATATTAGCAAATTTGTTCTAATTGGAGTGATACTTTATTCATCAAAGTGTGTCCGTCAAGTATTACAGATATCATTATATATCAGATCATCTATACTCAGAAATTCACAGAGGATTGTCTTTACTAACAATGACCAGTAAAATAGATATAATAGAAATAATGAATTTCTTTACAATGAATAGTGCATTGTTCCAAGCAGAGGACAGAAAGTATTTATCAAGCAGAATTTCAACCCCTGACTCCCTCACGCACACTGGAATAGTCCAGTGTTTCGACCAGCGAACCAAGAAAATCGCACCATTCATTATTAGAGTAAACAGTAAGTAATTATCAGAATGCAAATGCTGGGGAAACGATAGGGATCGAACATGCTAACAATGGCAAGCAAGATTAGTTTGCTAATCGTTGCTATATGATATCTGTTCTTATAAGTTTTGCTTTCCGCGTATGATCTACTTGTTGATACCAGGGGAAAAGATTCATGGATTTATTCTGATTGGGATGGGTTGTTTTCTTTAAAAAAAAAAGTGAATTGAATGACCGTAGCGTCCAAATTTGTCTTGTAAAATATTGTTCGGGAGAATAAATATAGCTGGAGTTATTTCTGTTTATCATACCAGTGACATTTCCCAGTGGAAAACATCTAAAATAGAGAGAAAAAAGACTTCCAGAATCTGAATGTTATTTATAAACCTGTCAAACAAAGAAACCCTAATGGTAAAATAAAACTGTTTTGCCAAAAATTATAATCATTTTTGAAGCGGTGTAGTGAAGTACTGATGCCAATTCCCAAGTCTGTAGTCAAAATAGTATGGCCAGGAGCGCAGGAACACATAAACAAATAAAAATACTCACATATAAAAGAGAATGGAACCATTCACGATTTTTGATGGTTACAGATGTTGAATTCACCATTTTTGAGGGCTACGGTTGTTCAATCCGTTTCCTGGGAATTGTACGAAGTTTGAGAAAGTGTATCTGAAGTATTTTTTACCACAAAACCTTAACCATCCTCCTCCGTACATTGGGATAGTCAGGCGAACCACCAGCAAACAAAAAAAATCACACTGTTCACCAATAGAGTAGATACTAAGTTTAATTTTATATGGCAGAGTGATATAACAGTGGAGCATTGGGTCACCTGATGAGGATCAAATTCAGTACACTTGCTAAAACGACTTTGCTAACTATTGTTCTACGATTTGCAATTTTTCGTCCATTTTAGTTTTGCTGATTGGTTGTGGGAACTTAGGCAAATCAGGTTAGCAGTAATTAGTAGAATATGTATCTTACTAGAAAAAGTACTCATTTTGATATAAGACATTCAAATTGTTAACTTCAGAAAGTGACTAATTTATAATGAACTATTTTTTGTGTATCGATTTGATCATTCGTCACATCTATGTTACCTGGACATACAAAAAACTGAGTCGCCTCCTTTTATTCTCAAAAAGTAGAATGGAAAGAAGCAATTATTCAGTTTTTAGGGTTTATTTTGTCTCTTTGAGTAATATATATATATATATATATATATATATATATATATATATATATATATATATATATATATAGAGAGAGAGAGAGAGAGAGAGATAGATAGATAGATAGATAGATAGATAGGTGTAGTCAACATTTAACTTTCCAAGATACTCATTAATTACCAGTCGAGTTGCTTACACGAGTTAAGTCTTTCCATCTTATTAAAGTATTTGCAGTTAAGAGCTTAGCAATGTCAAAGTACGAAGAATGATAATTAGAATCGCGGTAGAAATACTTTCCTTGGTCTATTTCCTTTATTGCTTTATACTTTTATACTTTTATCTAATAATTATCTTATTGTATCTTTAGTTAAAATGGTCGTTTCACGATTGTATTTCGTCATTCCAAAGACAGTTTGTTCATTGATTTCTGTACAATTCAAAATTTCAACACTGCACCATGAGACACACAGGGATTGGTATGTCCATGTGGTACCAGAGAGCCCCGAACACACCATGAACTACTGATCCGATCACGTCATTATTTTTAGCATAAGAAAAAAAAAATCAAAGAAATCAATACGTTTTATCTGATATCAGAGTGTGATAGTTTTAATCTTATTTTCGATTTCTAGAATGCCTATTCCAAAAACAACACGTACTTGCTTGTATCTGTTCGTGCAGCTTTGGATGATCAATTTACGTGGTCACAGTACAATTCAACAAATCTATTCACTCACTTGACCCCACTAAAGATGGACGTGTCCACGGTGCGCACTAGATTTTTAAAATAATCTCTGAGTTTACAGAAGGCAAACATCCAACAGAAACAACCTGATCAATTCGCGGTGTTTATGGGATGGATTCTTTAAACGGGAATAAATTGTCGTAAATGGGTCGAAAGATTTAGAAAAAAAGTGACTTCAACGTAAGAGATTTACCATTAACGATGATTTGCTGAATCAGATCAAAGAATTCGCCCAAAACTTGATTTTAGGCCATTCAACGGTTCACTGTCATCTTCAACAACTTTCTAAACTCTACAGTTTCGTAAACTGAAACTAATCTGTGCTGAATTCTGATCTGAAATTTTCCCTGTATAATGTTCGATTCATGCAATCTATGGAGCAACATTGGGTTGAGTGTTGTGACAAGGGAGGGGATTATGTTTAAATTTTTTTTGTATAGCAAATGCTTTATTTATCATTACAATATAGACTTATTGATGAACCTTCGTATACATGTGTGCGTGGGATGTATGCACGCATGTGTGGCAAGATCAGTTGATTAATCGATATGTACAGCTAAAGAAAGAAAAGAAAAGAAAACTAACAGAAAATGAAAAGAAGGACATTGTCCAAGCTCCCTGTCTGTAAAAAATACCAGCGATGGAGTGGAAAATTGGGGAATGCCCGGTGGTAAATCTGGAGCTTAGACGTGCTTGTATCTTTTAATATAGAGGCACCTGATTAACGGAGTCTTCACACGTCAAGAAAAATAAGGAAGAACAAAATCCTGTAGACTCATCTTGACATAGCGCTTCGAGATTCATCGTTGAAGCGGAACACTTTCTGACATATGTACCACTTTTCTTACCGAATGTAGATAATTAAAATGACAACAAGCATAGTAAAAATGTTAAAAAAAAAAATAATAAAAAATAAAAACAAACAAAAACAGGTCTGGTTAGTTACTCAATCGAAACCGTTATGCAACTAATTCCTTTTGGCAGCATGCTGTCTCAGCACGCAGTGTTCAATTAAGAAAATATTTGATCGATAAATAAGTTACTTATTTCGCCTTTTTTGGAAATTGATCACTGAAAAAAGGTCTAAATTTGAAAATAAAAAACAAACCAAAAAACGAACCCCCCCAAAACCCCCCAAAATATCCCCCCCCCCGCTAAAAACAGGTCTGAATGCTCTCGGATGCAATCCAAGGTACCAATTTAGCATAAAATTACACAAACAAAAATGAATCATTACTAAATGAGTTACGGTTTAAATGATCCAGCCATCAAGCTCCATAGGTGAAACCTGTACGGGTTACACATCCAAAAAAGCCAGCCATCTAGACCCACTTGAAATCTAAGAAACCTATGTTGACAGTTTTGGTAGACGGTTTCTAACAACCGACAGCCAGACAAAGGAGACCTCAGTTGCACAAAGTAGAAAACACTTAATCTAATTTAAAAACAAAAACCTATTAGCTCGAATGATGTCTAAGATTAGAAAAAATAATTAATAACTTGTTTGAAAATATATAACATAACTCTAAAGGCGTAAAGGCAAAGTAACGCGCTGATACTCAGAATGTGGGCGTAGAGCACGTATTTACATAAACACATATGTCCACAAAAGCATAATCATGTATATGGTAAGCGATAGAATATTAGAAAATCAATTTGTAAATTGTGACATTCATCTAAAGTATGTTTGTAGGAGGAAGGTGTCTGTCGGATTGGCATAGCAAGGATATTCTCGTAGACCTTTGCTAGCGTAGTGAGTTCCATATTCATTGGGGACCCCAGTAGTCTGGTTTCGTGCTAGACTGATTAAAGTACAGTGATTATCTACCTGTAATTTAGACGTGCACTAAATCTATCACACACATACACGCGTGTGTGTGTATATATATATATATATATGTATGTATATATATATATGTACGTATATATGTATATATATGTATATATATATATATATATATATATATATATATATATATATATATATATATATATATATATGCAACTCCAAGCACAAATTATGGAAATGCAACACTTGAAGGATGCTCTCCCGACTTTTTTACAAATCAACCCGATATGACACAAAACAATTTTTGTTTAAACAGTTATTCTCGCTTCATGAAATATTTCTCAAATGACAAAGATAGACTTATTTAAATTACTGGTATATATTTTCCCAGATTAAGTAGAAGAAAAATTATGGAGATATCAAATGTTGATGAAAATATATGGAAACACCTGATAATTTGCATGTCTAAAAAAAATATCAGCACGAGTCTGAATGTTCAAATTAGACTGTCGTTAAGAGGAAATTCTTACTGTTCCTTGTCAGCCGTGTCTATGATTAAGTGTTAGTTAAAACAAAAATGGGAAGGTTTTAAAGGTAAAACTAACAGGTAGACCACGGCAGGAGTCAAAGAGTCAGGATAGAAAACACAGAGCAATGTAGAACAGTATACAACAAAACAAATGAAAAAACTAATTAGTCATTCATTAGAAACCGTCACATGTCTAACGTCTTTTAGCTGTGATGTTGGGAGGAACAATAAAAAATTTGAAAAAGATACTTACCTCGACCTTAATCAGGTAGATATCACTAAAAAGTGCAAATTGACCAACTATAACCCTATTTAAGATGGGAATGAAGAAGAAAACCCCCAAAACAAAACGAAACCGTTTTTTTTCCAGACATAGTAAAATGAATTAAAAAATTATCAACCCTCTTATATCATTGGCGTGGCCTTTATGCATGCCACATACATACATTGCCATCCAGCTGGATATGTTAGAAACTGAAAGAACTTATGTTTCAAATAGGCGGAAATAGGAGTCAATGGATGTTAGTAATTGGCTGAATGGAATGCGATTTATATATAGAAAAGCCAATGCAAAACGAGCAGTAACACTAAGACAGAAGAAGACAAAGACACCGTGGACTAAAGGGAAGCAGCCGTTGAGTTTGGGCGATAAGATGAAAGTGATATTCAATGATGAATCCTCAATCTGCATCCGCAAAGATGATGATGGTGGAACTTTTGTATGGTGTCGTTCTTTTTCAACAGATTTTTTGGTGTCATTTCAGTCACCCATTCCCCCAAAATCTGTCAATGCAATTTATGTAATCTTTCGAAGGTTTTTTTTCCTGTTACCCCTATGCTTTGCTAATATTGTACTATGTATAAATTGTTTCTTGTTGGCATTATCAGTTGTTTACCATGTAACCGTTTCGGGGATATTGAAAACAAAACAGTTATATCAACATGACATCTCCATCAGTGTTGATCAAACGTCACTTTCCTTTATTTCATATATACATGTGTGTTTATGCATATATATATATATATATATATATATATATATATATATATATATATGTAAATATATATATATGTGTGTGTGTGTGTGTGTGTGTGTGTGTGTGTGTGTGTGTGTATTTAACTCCTATAATGGTCAGTGTCACTTTTCCTGCTTCTCTATCTGTAACATTGAACTATTACACGTAACGATAATAATTCCACTGAATAAGATATTTCAATAAAAGCTAGAGTTTATAGTTTCATATTTATCCTTGTTCGTCGTCAAATCCTATTATCCATTGATAACAGCTTTCATGGATCTATCCTCGCTTGCATCGTGTCACACAGTGAATGTCAAGACGGTAGGGATGGCGAAGAATCGTGCAAGCCCCGGCTTCTGCTTCCTTATTTTGGCAAGTATTAGCGAGTGAGACGTCATCCAATCAAAATTATACCCTGAATATCAAACGACAGCCAAGATTTAGATAGATACGGCGACTCCGTGACCGACTCACTTGCGCTCACTGTCGACACGGTAATTCTAATCAGTGAAAATGGGTTTCATAGGAGTAATTAATTAATTTAATATAGATAATAGCATTGCAACAACATTCAATAAGGATGAAAGTAAAAATAGCATTATAACTCACCGACGACACAACATAAATGTAAAGAAAATATATGCCATATGATAATGTAACAAGAATTCAGATAAGACAGTGATGATGATATTTGATGCAATATTACAAACGTTATTTAAAAAAGATCTATTGATATTATGTAGAAATATTTCATATTAACAATTCTACGCTAAAACAACATGTTTATTTGTAACTGCATTTATAGAATTGGCCTCTTTCGAGTGATGGGTTTCACCAAAGGTTGAATTTTTTCACATCTCATTAATGGAAAACAAAGCTGTCCTATTGAAATCCGATTCGAGAAAAAAAATCAAAACAAGAACACCATATTCAAAAAGGAGGTAGAAAAGTCCGGTATGGCAGACCACATCTGGAGAGAAGCGCTCACATTACTCTAAAATTATATTCAAATATTAAATTTTAAAAAAATTGAAGGAAAAAGCGTACTGTAATTTGTTGGACCGATCGGTAAGTCATGTCAGAGTGGACTTTGGCGCTATTTGGTTTTCTTTGCCCAGTCGGGAGAGAATTAGGGGGGGGGAATCTCCGTGTATGAATATGAAATAACATCTTACAAGGGTTGCCTTTATGTGGCTCACATTGCCTAGAATCGACTAAGTCGGTCGGTAAATTGGCTGCCATTTCTTTTCTGTACGCTACCTATTTCTATAAAAAAGAGTTCATTCTCCTTCCTTTCGGATTGTAAACTTGGAAAAAGGCTGTTGAATGGATCTGAAAAGACATTGTGGTTACAACAAAAGCAACAGAAAGAATGAGTTCAATTGTCTGAATAATTCTTGGAAGTTTTCCTAAAATTGTAGTTTCATGTTGTCCTTTCTTTATATATATATATTTTCATTTTCTTCTTTCTATTCCTTCTTTTTCTCTTTTGTTAAGTCTTTTCTCGTTTTTCTTCTTCTAATAAACTTTTCCTTCATTCAATTATCCAGTCTTTCCAGGATATCTTTGGAGAATTGAACTCATTCATTGTATGGCTAATGTTGACAACGTTTTGGTCGACCTTTTCGACGGCCTCTTCTTTTTCTTTGTGGATTATACGTCTTATGAAAGCTATTGAATTGATTGGAAATATAGAATTCACTTGTCCGGACGGATTTTGCAATCATGATATATTTTTGACAAGTATTTCTTTCATCTTAATTTTTAGCTGATTTTCATTGCAACTACTCACACTTTCAGTTTTACGGATAGTAGTTGTATTAAAACTTGATATTATTAAACCTAAAAATTTTAATGACTTTCCCCAAATTTTATTCAATATATTTGCTCAATCTTATTTTTCTTTTATCACCAGTTTATTTTTCTTTCTTTCTTCTTCTTCTTCTTCTTCTTCTTCTTCTTCTTCTTCTTCTTCTTCTTCTTCTTCTTCTTCTTCTTCTTCTTCTTCTTCTTCTTCTTCTTCTTCTTCTTCACACTCTGTTTCTTTTATTTTTGTCCACTTCATTTTATCTTCTATCTCAGAAAGGTCCGCATCATTTCCCTCGTTTTCAATATCGACACCCTCATCATTTTTTAATTTCTCCTCACTGACATCATTTTCAACAATTCTTTTTTCATATCCATCACATTTCTATCCCCCTCTCTAACCACACCATCCATTTCTTTGATCTCTTACCCCAAGTTTCCATTCTTTTTTTTTCCTGTGTGTAAGTGTGTCGAAGAGTTACCTTCTTCATAAGCCAAACAAAGGTTTCCGCTCCACTGAAGGAAACACTTAACCAAAGAACGTTAATGATCGCAGACATTTATAGACTTTTCTCTCATGAGTAGTCATTTATATTTCTTCGGTGAGAAATGGTTATTGGATCTATCAGGAACGGATATAACATACTTCGTTTCCTTGCATTTTATGCTTTAATCCATCTGTATTGTGTGAGTTCGTTAATCTAAATTAGCAAGAAAATTCGGCAATACATCTGTATATTTGTCACGCAATATCCTGATATAACAATTAAGTCTTTAATCCACGCACTTACAGACATGCATAGACATATAACACACACAGGCACACACAAATACAAATTAGCTTCCATCATCTCCTTCGATTTTGTCTATTGTCTGTATTGGCACAATGGTTTACAGAGTATACTGTCCACGATGTCCATATAACGTTTGATTG
>OY735205.1:56207191-56279691 GCA_963457665.1 Thysanoteuthis rhombus
TGTTCGTCAGGGCTCAGCTGGAATAACCTTACGAACTGAACTCGTCCCACCCTCTTTCTTTCTGTGTGTCTTAGTCTCTGTCTCTGTCTCTCTGTCCAAGCCTATCGACGTCAATTTCTTTCTTCGTCACTTCTGGCCGGTAAGACAAAAAGACAGGCCATGTAGGCAGTCTGTTCGTTTGCTGGCAAGACAGAGGGAAAGCGTGGAAAGCAAAAATAGATAAATGAAAATGAATAACGCCGCATGTTAGTGTCCAAAGGAGCTTTCTATTACTATGCTTTGACACACTCTCTCTCTGTCTCTCCCTGTCTCTCTCTCCTTTTCACACATACACACACATATTTATAAACCTGGATCTTTTAAAGTATATTAGCGAAAGAGTTCATACTTTGATATCGAAATTCTAGAATCTTGCTCGTTGATAGTAATATCGGAGGATATTTTGTATTCTACAAGCAATTGTCTGGAACAAGTCTTTACGCCAGCTTGGTAATCAAATCAAGGTAATGGTTTTCTTTATTCCTCAAAATATCCAATACTTTGAAAAGTTCATTCATTTTCTTCCTTTCTTATCATTTGCTTAGTCTGTCACGAGGACACAACTTTCTTACAGTACCCGATGTTCCTAAACAGTCACCAATCTTATAGGTCTCTCCAAAAGGTATCCAGATCGTATGAATACACCGAGAATTCGTTGAAGGCCAAGATGTACCTGGGAAATCAATCAAAGAAGAGCTTAGTGAACATTCGTGTACAGGAAATCTCCCGGTTAGTTACTCAGTTGACAGTGAGACGCAACTGATCGAGCTTGTGTAGTGAGTGATAGTCGCATTCAAAATGATTTCAATGCATAGCATCAGCCAGGATTCTTAGCTCCCTCTCAATCCAGATGATCACCTTCCTGCGACTTCTGGTCTTTTCCGAGGAGATTTTAGACCGTGGATAAGATTAAAGAAAACAATGAACCTGAGAGCTATACCAAAAAAAGAAAAAAAAAACTTTACAGACCTTGAAAGGTGACAAGTACTCTGGGATATGTGTTCGAGGTTCAAAGGCAAGAATACTTAAAAGCTGATTTCCCGTTAATATTAAATTGCTAGATACTTCCGGGACACTTTTCAGGGGTACTGGGAAAAGTTTGACACAGCTTGCTTAAAAAAAGTTTCTTAGTTAGGTGCCATCATCGCTTTTCTGTTGAACGTAAATATGGGCCATGTGTTATGGTTTTCTCTTCGGATATCAGAGCCAAAGGGCCCAAAGTAACATCACCTTCAACTTCGTTTGCACACGTACACGGTTTTGGATATTTACTGAGCTTAAAGGTAAAAAGGGACAAGAAAGATTGTTTTACATTTATCTTACTACTCGAGATGATCTTCCAGCCTGCTTGCCTATCTTGAAAATCAGCATTTGAATTCTGGGTTCTACTTGGCTTGAGCTAAGTTCTCTGAAACAGTCGAGAAATACATAATTATTTTCGCCATAAAGCAGGTTGCAAATATTTACTAAATTTAACTTGAACCGACAAAAAGGACAAAGTTTCGGAACAACCAGTGTGGATCGAACTTGCTTAGGTAGAGGATAATTATGGCAAACCATGTTCGCTATCGTGTACTTAATAAACAGCAATTATTTCGATCTAGTACAATTAAGATATTGCTAACCATGCAACGTGCACATGAAATAATCATGCTCAATCTCATGTGAAGAGATCATACGACGGTATAGTATATTAAAGAATAGACAGGAGTCAAAGATATAACAGAAGTCATTAGAAAAATAAAATGGCAATAGGCTGGTCATTCTGCAAGAATGATAGTCTACTGCTGGACATCACAATTCATAACATGGATCCCCAGAGATAATACGCAAAATTATGGCCGACAGAAAGTGAGACAGCGTGACGAGCTAGACAAATTCAGAAAGTACTGGCTTCTCGACGCCCATGATAGAGAGGTATGGCAAATCCCGGGGAGGGTTTATGTCCAACAATAGATACTAAAAGACTATTGATGCTGATGATGAAGTACAAATTAATGTAACTAAGAATAACTCTGAAAACAACACATTAGATTATAATAAAACCTTGAACAGTATAGTTTTGGAATGATCAAAATATTTTAGAACGAAGTAACTGCACTAATCAAGGATATACCCGTGAATTTTTAATATACACACGCACATATACGTTTGTATACACGTGCATACATACTCATATTATATATATTTAGTCCCTCCCTATATATATATATATATATATATATATATATATATATATATATATATATAATGGAATAAGGATTCACTACACAAACATGTTTGTGTTTCTGTCCTGTTTGGGCTTCTTCAGGTGAATGATCACTCAGGCCTACTCCATGATATTTTGAGCTCTACTAAATCAACTTAATGAGTAATGTTGAATGTATCGAGCACTTCACACATCGGATATTACATTACATAATGTTGTATTCCTGTTTTGAATCATATATATATATATATATATATATACACACAAGAATGGACCCTGTCAAAGGTGACAATGGTATTTGGGCTAACAGCCCTTTTCTGCTATTACTGGGGAAGGTAAGAGTTACGAAAGATTTATTCGTGTAAATACTGAGTCATATCCTCATTCTTCTGTCAACCATTGAGGCATGATAATGACATTCTACCAATCTATGTATGCATATATACACTAAGTACAAACCAACAATTCGAGGACTTCAGCTAGTGAGTGCAAACTGAATGTAGTACAAACTTTTGTCACTTAGTGAACAGCACTATTTATAAGACAGTGTGCTAACTGCAGGGAAAAGATTACTTCGAACAAGACGCTGTAAACTAAGTGATGTAATTTTTTTCCAAGGTGATATTCTTAGAAGTTGAATAGCATCACATATATACAGTGCACCACAAAAGTCTTTTTGAAAATGTTTGTTGCGACAAAACTTTAAAATCATTGACAATTGACATGATATAAGGGGTTCAAAGTCCATATTATCAGTTTTTTGTTGTTAAAACCGTTCACAACATTTTCCTGCACATGCGTCAATACTTATACTTATATATATATATATATATATATATATATATATATATATATATATATATATATATATATATATATATATATATATAAATATATATATATGGGGGGAGGGTCTGTGTATAGTGTACATTTAGCCAGATCATAAGTTATATACATTGGTACCAAGAAAAAAAAAATCTCCGCGTGGAAAAAAGTTGAAACTATTTAGATTGAAAATATCAATCTTAGTTTTTTGTAAATTATTTCCAGAGCTAGACTCTCTATCCTTTGCTTTCATGTTCTGTGCCAGGAGCCTGACCTCCTAATCTTTTTTCTGCATTGAGATGAGCGATGACATTGAAGTTTTGCTGCAGTGCTCTGATCACTGCCTTTTTTATTGGGATCCTACGTCTTTGGGGGTTAGCCACACCTATTTTTGGCTCCATAGCTATTTGGACCATGCAAAAAGCACTTCATAACTGTCTGATTCCAATTAATTTGCTCAGCTTTTACACATTGTTATAGACCCTGAAGTTTAACTATTCCACCACGTTCAAAATTGGTCTCTTTTACCATACTGTTAATTAACATTAACACTTTCATCAGCATGCTTTCAGTAGAAGAGTTCACAGTTACAGACAGAGAACCAAATAAATCATATAATTCATTATATAGGCATAAAATATAACGTATATATTTTGAGCCTTTAAAAAAAATAAATAAACAATTTGAAAATCTGAACTTTTATCGAGAAGAATCATATATTTCTACTATCTTTTATAGATTTTTGTTTTTCCTTTTCATCAATATTTTCCACTTATGTATGTATTTTTATTGTATTGTATTTATTTTTTAAAAAATTACTGAAAGTAGTTCAGCGTCTGGTCTGAAGATGGGTCAACATCAACTCTAAAATCAATCGAACTCTCCAAGATTGAAAATTGTCGCAATCTTTTTATTCAGACTCTCAGATGAAGATTAGATTAATTTGGTTTCGTTCCTTGCAGATTATATATTAATAATAAGATAAAAATAATGAAATGAAAAAAAAAAGTTTCCGAAGTCGCTTTGATTGGTTTAATGATGGACCAGCAATTAATCTAGACATCGATTTTGACTTTGTGAACCCACTTTATCGGAAACTGTTCCATGTGACCTTCGCGACGTTGATTATGAGTAGGAATACTATGATGATTTAGAATAGTGCAACATCATTTTAAACCACTGTCGGGGAACCTTCAGTGGTATGATGGCAAGTTTAATTAGGCATGGATACTTGTTAGAACTTCAAAGAAATACAGTTGGAAACTGAGATGGACAAATCTTTAGAGATCGACACTAAATCTGTTCAGTCCTCAATTGCTCGACTTTTTAATAGCAGACGAATTTGCGTCCGGAGACTGTCTGGCCAAAGGTTATGTTTAAGCTGTGTGCAGCCTGCTATCAAAGATGGTAGAGTTTTACTCAAGCTTTTAAGAGTAATTTGGTGCAATATTCGTTAAGAGTGCGATAGGAATATATCAATCAGAAAAATTCCAATCCATTTTCTAAGAGGGACCTATTCCAATCGTAGACTTTTCATTGCAGGTAAAGCTCGATGTCATAGCGCAAA
Source organism: Thysanoteuthis rhombus (assembly GCA_963457665.1). Taxonomy (NCBI): domain Eukaryota; kingdom Metazoa; phylum Mollusca; class Cephalopoda; order Oegopsida; family Thysanoteuthidae; genus Thysanoteuthis; species Thysanoteuthis major. Next base: position 56,211,832 of record OY735205.1, read on the forward strand.
TTAAAATCTAGAGCACGTCCAAAATGTTATCATTCGACGCACAAAGCCAGGTCAATCTCCTCAATATGAATCTTCTTTTACACTTGTTGGGGTCGTGAAATGAGGAAAATATTCTGAAAAATCAATCCGATAAGGTATTCCTTTTCTTAAAAAGAAAAAGGTGTTTTCTGTCTCTTTGGTCATTTTGGAACCAGCAATACCAAAATCTTGTGCTGGTATTTTTTAAAAAAGATGATCTTTGATAAAAGATCTCCCTTTCCAGATATTTTTTAAATGATTAGTTTTAATACATATGTGGGCTATGGTGATTCACTTATGCGAGGTACAGATATTTCACTCTTTTTTTTCCTCACAAGTCAAAATTTGCGATCAGTGATATCCAAGGTAAAGAAATAATAGAAATTGCCGTTGCCACCAAGAATAAAGCCGTAGAATTAAAATTCGTAGTTCAATGAACATGATTTCAATGACCTTTGAATCAATTTGATTTTTTTTCATATTTCCATTGGAACGCTCAGAAATTACAACTAAGTCAAAGTTAGGAAAACTTCTCAAAATGTAATTATTCTACATTTTTAGGAACTAAATAATGTTTACAAAAGTTTTGAGATATTTGTTTTCTATGCTTGATACGAGTTTATATAGCAAAATATGAATCTCATTATATTTAATTCTATATATTCTGAGGCTATTGTTTAAATCAGTTTTAACTAAATTTGTTACGTCAGATAATTAGTTTATTGTATTTTCGATTGAAAACTCTTACGAGCCAATCAAAATTTCAAGTAAAGTTATTGGTGCTTAAAAAGAAAGAGCCTACAGAAATACTTGATGTTTTTTCTGACAACGTAACGTACAAAAAGGATAGGAACATTTGATAACTACATGAAACTTCTACACACTGTATAAAACAGAACACAAAATCTATCCAAAGCTGCTGACAAGGGCTATACACACACACACACACACACACACACACACATATATATATATATATATATATATATATATATATATATATATATATATATATATATACATAACTATATATACGTATATATATATATATATATACACACACACACACATATATATATATATTTATATATATATATATATATATATATATATATATATATATGTATAGCCCTTGTCTCTCTCTCTCTCTCTCTCTCTCTCTCTCTATATATATATATATATATATATATATAGAGAGAGAGAGAGAGAGAGAGAGAGAGAGAGAGACGTACTAATAGTCTACAAGAGAGATCCAATAAATATAAGAGATTAGCAAGAAGTAAAGGAAAGCTACACTGGTTGAAAATTATTTTATATCTAATAACTACACATTTCAATGTGATTATCAAGAGCATTGAAACTGATCGGAAAATCTTTTCTTTGAGCTGAGAAATACGACTATAGACACAAAATCTTTTTATCAAAACATTCTGTGTCAATACACACTCCAGCTGCTGGAGCTAACAGTGCGATATTGGAAATAAAGACGTGGCTCCGGAGGAGGTTCGAACTCGGATCCCACTTCTAGGGAGTGCTGATGCCAATTTCCAAGTAGACAAAACGGTACAGCCAGAAGCGCTGGAACATAGAAATACATGCACATAGAAAAAAGATAAAACCCTTTGCCATTTTTGGTGGCTACGGTCGATCAATGACATAATTGCATATTGTGATCTTGTTTTATGAGTTTTATCGTAATTGTTTATTCGTCTTAATTCACCATTTTCCTTAGATTCATTTAGTCTCTTTCTGGATGGAATTTTTTATCTCACGTGCCTTCTTATAATCCAATTCTAGGATTGTAATTGAATCGTAGATTTTATACAGTCTCGTCGAATGCTGAAAAGGTTCAACAGTTTGTAGATTCCCTTCCTGATCAGTTTTTTTCTCTCTTGAAATAGTCTGTATTACCATCAACATCTAATTGATATCATTATTCTTTTTGTAGGTTATAACTCGCTGGTGAGATGCTGAAAGCGGGATTTGATTCGCACTTCCAGAAATTGAGGTAATCAACGTCATTATCACAAAGCTTGTAAGCTCTTAGTTTACTCCAGCCATCATCAGCGGGGGCTGTATTGACTCTTTGGGACCTCGGCTCAATTGAAAGGGACAATAGATTGAAATGATAAATAATGCCAAAGAATACAGGGACCTGACAAGATCTATTAAGGGGACCGTGGCTTAAAAAAAGGGTTGAAAAGGTTGGCTTACACCGAAGAATGTTTTTAAAATACACCCCTACATACAGGGATTTGGTGAGATCCTTAAACATTTCAGTCATTCCATGAAAACCTTGCCTACACGATCAGCTTAGTAATGGTTAACAAACTTTTGATGTTGACAATTACCACTGTAATGATTTTGATCCTCACTGGGCTCCACAATACCGGGGCTTTGTGTCAAACTCAGCTTAACTTAGTAAATACCTTGTATATTCTGGTTCATTGTTTTCAAGCTCAGTTTGACACAAGGTTACAGTTGTGGGACATCCAGTGAGTTCCGAACTCAATACAGGTGTAATGGCTATCATCTTCCTCCTCCTCATCAGCAGCAGCCTTTTAGTGTACATGATGATGATGAATGCTGACCATGACAACTGTATTGAGTTCGAAACTCACTGGGTGCCCCAATCCATAACTATACTGATCGTGAAGCACATGTAACATATATACCCGAAAATGATGTTCGACTACCTCCAGAACTGATATTTTGTCGATAAAGAAATCCTAATTAGTTAGATGATTGCTTCCGTTTTGGATCTTTTACATGATTTCTATTCTTGTCATCACTTCTGTCTTCGCATTACTATTTAACAGATTTTGCCGTCACAAGATTTCAACGATTGCTGGTTGAGGGTGCCTATTTGTTTTGAATTTGTGTTTAAATGCATTTGTATGACTTGGAGCATTGCAGAAATATTTTCCTGAGGGTATATTTAAGAAATAGTATTAGCCAAGATATCATGAACTTGGCAGCCATTTTCATTTATGTGAAATACATTTGGAAATAGAATGTAGATTCTTTTGCTGGAAATTTTGAACAAGGTGCTCAATCAGTTAGCTTCGATATGGATTAAGTTATTTTGCTGAAATCTAAGAATGAAATTCGTCTATCAAATATTTTATTTTTTCTATTCAATCTCTTGGAAAGTTTTGCATACAATTCCACAATGAGAGAAACATCGATCTACAAAACCAATTCAGAATGTATAAATCGGAATCGATTTAAATATCAGAATTCATGGATTTGTTGTTTAGAATAAAATCTTTCCAAGTATCATGGAAGAAAAGGACTCTTATGCACATCACCAATGACGAATATTACTAGCTTTTAAATAAAGTAGTATATACACTCTTTGCTAACATCAGCTTTTTCAGTCATCTTGACCCGAGTGAACGTATCAGACCATTATTAGTTTAGTGAGTTTATTCCTTACTGGATTCACCCTACGTTGGCTTACGTCAGACTGTTCTAAGATCGGTAAATACTGAAGATATAGACGGTTCCTTAAAAAAAAGTGAGATAAAGGTGTGTATTGGAGCGTTGAAAACCTAGTAATAAATGGCTGGAAGTATTGATTTGAGGAAGTGATTGATTTTAAGTGGCATTTTAAAACGGACACATAGCCTCCAGGGAAAGTACTTAATACTTACTATAGCTATTATTTCCAAGTTATGAGCCATCTAGTACGGCAAAGACAAAATTACATAACCTTGTTAAATCAGAAATAACTCAAATATTAATCGATTTCTTGGCCCGAGCGAGTTAAAGTGATATTGATGATTTTTCTTTGGGAAGATAGAATGAAATAAATCTCATTAATTATGATCTTACCCCGAGATGAGATGGGTGTGTATTTATTTTATCGGTGCCAGAGGTCAAGTTTCGAGTCAATTTAAAAGTCAGGATTTGGTACAGTAAAATATTGGTACCTCTGTCGCCCAGTTAGTTTTATGACATCGTAAGCTTGATAAATATCGATAAGTGCTTAGTTTCCAGTTCCCTAACTAGTGCACATAATAACCCTTTCTTCATAAGGACCATTACAACGGTTTGATTTTTATTAGGTGAAGAATGGTAAACAATTATTAATTTTTGACTCGTAATTTCGTCATCTTAATTTTAGTTGCTTTTCCTCGCAACCATCATCAGTAAGTAAATGGTTTTCAACTATTCTTCCATGGCAGGGTTATTGCACTGAATTAATCAAAATACATTTTAGCAAAAGAAAAGCAAAGTGAGATTTATATTTCAAAGGAACTTGTGTATTCAGTTTAAAATTAAACAACCTTTGATGCAGATACTGACAATCCTTTTGTGAAGGCTATTAACATTCAAAGTTTTCGGACAATTGAGCTCTTTGATGCATGTGTTTCTGTTGATCAATTCTACGGCCTTCTCCAAGTTTCACTAAAAAAATCCAAGAACTTATTTTACAAACGGTGGTCTTACCGTTTCATACTTTTGTTTGATACCACTTTTTTTTTCGAACTTCCGAAGAAGGAGACTAAAAAAGCAGACACTCTTTCTTCGTTGATATTACATATAACACTTGAAGAAGTCAGGGTGATGAATCACTCGAAACGTCATCGGAACAGCATGAACAGCAAGAAGAGGTTCAGTTCAAAAGAGAGCTCTTTGTTGCAACTTCCTCAAATATGAAATAAATGCTAAACTAAGCATGTCACTCATTTTTGTATTATAGCGAAAAAAAAAGAAGCTGATATTACTGCGACTACTACTATGACAAAATATATTATCCAGTATATTATCAGATTTGAATACGATTATCATCACAATAACAGACAAGAAGGAAAGCAACAAAGAAAAGTCAAAACCAAAATTACATCTTAGACTCATCTAAACGCAACGCACCGGACTGGCTAAATTGGATTGACTTCATCTTGATTGTCTATCGATTAATAATTTCCAATCTCCTGGATCGACGGCCATCACTGATAAGATAAGTCATCCTGAAGTCGGTTCCCCCCCTCTTCCTGTGATATCTGGGAAATGTAAACGCAATTTCCGGCTACGATTAACCTTCATTCCACTCCTCCTCCATCCTGTAATACAAATCCCCACCCACAACCACCCTTTTCAATCGTGGGTTTCGTTCGTTCTTGTATTGTATTTAGCACAGTCGGCCAATTGCTAGCAGTTCAATGAGTCGAGCTGATGGTTTTTAATCAGATGGCGTAACTTTGAAAGAAAAGGGTTATGTCCCCTTACTATCCGGGCACTTCCTTAGACGTAACGCTCAACCCCCATACAATCCTACCCCTTTGTTGGTCTTGATAAGAAGGATACGTTATTGTACTTTTTGGACAGCATTCATCGGCTTTTATTCTTTCGTATATATAAGTTCTGTAGGTAATGAATTGAGTCTGTGCTTATATTAAAATAGTAATATTACCAAACAACGAAGGGTCTACTTATTATAAAAAGAAAAATATTTGGGAAGACCTAAATCGATAGATTATTATATTAATGAATAGTTCCGGCCCTCTGCGAATTAATAAAAGATAACGAAGCATTTCAACGAAGTCCTAGTTGTAAGCCATTGAAAAAGAGGTCATGTGACTCAATATCAAACTGAGGTCATCCGGTTCAATACTTTGGTTCAAGAAATTGATACTTACGTTGTAGATTTTACCAGCATGTAACAGATTATCTGAAGTAATTCGTCAATTAGAAAAATCTTATTTTTGTAGTTATTGCAACAGCGAGGTCGCTTTTGGATTCTACCAGTATTAAGTAAGTAACATGGATTAAAAAATTAAGAATTAATCTCTAATGCGATTTGAACTTTTATCCTGTACCCTTGATAGCCCAGTTAATATAGACAGCACCTTATTGATTTGTCCATAGAAACCTATCAGCGAGCAAAATTGAAGTTTAGCCATATAGCTGCATTCCTCTTTATTTGATTTTCTCCACTCCATATTGATTGTTTACACCTTGTAGTAGTCGTAGACGTAATAGTCATAAATTGCCCTATTTCTTTGATGAAGCATTGCCATTATTTTTCACTAGCTTTTTATTCATCTTATTTTGGTTGTTTTTACATTCCACTACTATTAAGCAGCGTGAACCAGAAAACAAAGAGGTTGCCTACGACGGGATTTGAACTCGGATCCTGGAGTCCATTGGGCATTCTTTTTACTGGGAATACGTAACTATTACATTTACGATATATTTAGGACTGGAATATACTTAGTAACTTTGTTACTCCTTTTACTCTCAAGTAGGAATTTTGACAATTTTTTAGTGGAAGTGTCACTTTTTTCCTGAGATTTATCATCAATTGCACGCTTTGGAAGCTTGTCTGATATTTTTTTTTATAACAAACACGGAACTATTTCGGTTACGGGACAGATTTTTCCACTAAACTAAGCTTAGCACAGCACAAAACCAAATGAGGCAACTAGGATCGCGTTGGGGTGGAGCTACTTGCTTACCTTTCTTCTTTTATCGTTACAGTTCTAGACGATGCACATTCCCTAAAAAGAAACCAAAAATATAATCTATTTCGTATTAAGGTCTGGAGATCGAGATCCAGTGAACATGGGAACTCAGGAGCAAGACCAGTGATAGTTGTCGCTGAAGGAATGAATACTAAGAGGATTTAAGAGGAATCTTCAACAGATGTTAGTCAATAAACAAAAGGATCTTCTCTTTAGTACGTACTCATATTGAGAGGAAAGTCTTGATATAGTGTAGCACTTATGTACCTTGTTGAGATAGTTGAGAAAATAGTTACAAAGACCTTTGTGTGAATGTATTATTATTCAATTTTGACTATTATTACGTTCATCCTAATCTCAATTTCTTTATATCGCGACTCCTAAATAGTCATCCGACAGTTGTAAGTGATCAGCGTGGATCGGAAATAAAGAATAAGCCGCTGGCGAAACTCGAACTCGTATCTCTTGCACTGTGTGCTTCTGTATTTGCTAAATCGTGTAGACTACGAAGGCTTATCGTAATAGCCGTTCATATCTCACCATGAAGCTTTTCTTTCTTTGCCTCCAAATGCCAAATACACTGCCATAGTTCTGCCTCATACAATAGTAGTATTAATTGTAATATTATCCAATATTTTTAGAATGAAGCGTTATCAGTTATCACTTATTTATGACTAGTATTTTAACCTCATTCCATGTAAGTAAGCTGCGTGGATCGGGGAGAGAGAATAAGCCACTGCCTTACCGAAAAAAACTGAATTCTCCGGTCTAAGTCTTTCAGATCTAGCCATATTCGTCATTTTCGTATCTCAGCGGAGATTTACATTAATTCCGATTCTCATTGCTGATTAACGACCTCGGAACCACGATCTGGGAGTTGCAATAGGGACCACAGGAATAAGATGGAAGAAATACTAGGCAAAAACAAATAAAAGTTGGTAATGCTTCATCTTAGAAATTCGAATAATATTACAACTAACACCACTAGCATCTGTAAACAGAAAAGATGTCTGCGTATCAGGCGTTTGGAGAAAATAAGGAATAAAAGCTATACGGGTAGATTTGAATGATTGTTAACGGTAGCCTTTGTAGCTGATACGGTGAGCTAGCTGCTCTGTGAGTACAGGCATCGATGATAAATGATACGGGTTCGAGACTTACCAGATATCTATTCATAATTTCTAATCAACAATGCTTATGAAGGATGGAGGAAGGGCAATTGGGGAGTTGAAATAATAGTCAAATTTACATTTAGATGAAATACCAGTCAGAAATTGATAATAAATGACTGATTTATCAAAGAAATTCGAATGATATCGTTACATAATATTTGTCTTGAGAGTAGAGCAAGTAAAAATCCGAGGAAGAATCGATATATCGTGAACAATTGTAGTTTTTGGGTCGATGGGGTTACTTGGTAGAGTAGTGGAATTTTTTGCAGACTTGATGCTGCTTAGTTCGAATGATAGTCGCTTGATGTCACTAGTTTTAAAGATACTGCAGCTCTCGCTACTCTTGATGATGATGGTGATGAAGATGCTGATGCAAATGATGATGATGGTTGGTGATTATATGGTTAGAGAAATCTACTAGAAAGAACAAAATGAATAAAAATCTTAGAAGCAAGAACGAGAAAAAAAAAGTCCATCAAAGGAGAACAAATTGCAAACTTGACAGCTATTGGCCATTGAGAGGCTCTCAGATTTCTATGAAAACTGCATTAAATTGATTTATGCGCGTCAAGATCAGGATGTCTCGGGTTTGTGGGGCGAATCAGAAAACAAGAGCCTCAGCATCGGGACCAAGGCACCGAGATCTTGTTGCTGCTGTAGGAGCACGCGGCGGGCGCTCGATCGACAGATTCGATAGCGTTCGACAGAATGACGTCACGTTGCACGGACATGGTTGCAGTCCACTTCCGCCATATTTTTTTTTTTACTTGCTTTCAACGGGATATATATTTTTCTTTAAAAAAAAAAGGTATATATTTCGATATATATCTTCCATTCTTCTTCCTTTTTATTTTACTTTTTATTTTAACCCTTTCTTACTTGTGTGGAAACGAGGATAACTGATAGGAAGTGAGAATTGATTTGTTGGCAGAGTTTATTAAAAACAAGTTTATTTTCACTCGCACGAAAGATAATTTTGTTTTTATCTCTATTCGTAGGGAAATGCTGACATTTCAGATCTGTTAATAAAAGCGCTTGTAGGCATCTCAGATGTCATAAGTGGAAAATATAACGCAGTGAAACAAAAGGATAGTTTCTGATTATACATATATATGTATGATATTACATATATATATGTATATATATATATATAGAAATATAAATAAATATAAACATAAATATAGATATATGTATATAAATAAATATAAATGTATATGGATAAATATGAATATATACACATAAACATATGCATATATATAAATTCATATATATACATATAGATAAATATAGATGGATATATATGTGTGAATAAATATATAAATAAATTATTATTATTGAATAAATATAGATATATATACATATAAATAAATTTAAATGCATACATACATATATATAGATATAAATATATATATATATATATAAATATATACATATGAATAAATATATATATTTAAATATGAATATATACATAAATATGAATATTTATGCATAGAGAAATATATATATATATATATATATATATATATATATATATATATATATATATATATATACGTGTGTGTGTACGTCTCTGTGTGTATGTGTAAGTATATTTGTGTCTATGTGTATGTTCGTGCTCTCTACGTGATTACAAATCATTTTATGTATTGGTATTAGAATATTCATAGTTAGATGCATGTTTCTGGTCATCCGTCTGCTTGCAAGCATAGGAGTGAATAATCACATACGCAAATTTGTAGATAGACGCACAATATATGTATGTATATATATATATATATATATATATATATATATATATATATATATATATAGCTAAATTCAATATTATATTTATTTACAAATGTGATCAAATACCGTGGTTGACATGCCCACAGGTATAAAATCCACTGATTTAATGTGTTATTTGGTTACTTCAGTATAACAAAAAGCCCCTGTTCTGACCTGTTATTAGAGGATTCTGGTTGTTTTGTTATGCGCTCATTTGCATAAGCTATGACGACATCTTAACTTCTCTTACATTTCAACGTAGATAATCCTAATAATAATAATGAATTTCATATTCCTACCACAAATATTTCCTATTGAAAGCATATTTGTGAATAAGTGTAAGTTTTTGAATTATTTTACTCGACGAAGTAAAATGTTCGGCAGTATCTCATCGCTTGCAAAATGAAGAAAAATGGCCATTCAAACGCTTTACTTAGAGAAAGACATTTTCTCTTACAATGCACTATCTGACTGAATTGATCGATTCACCTCTCGTTTGTTGGGCAAGTTCATGTGTTATTTGCGTGGTATCTTTCTCCAAATTTTCCTCCATTTCGTTTGGTTTAAAAAACCTGCACTCTTTGAGAGCGTTCTTTGTCCTCTGAGCTTGAATCTCAATTTTAAAACTTTGCTCATAATTTCTTACATATACTTGCAACTACTGTATTATCAATATCAAGGTTCAATGATACACTTTCTAGCGGCCACTGCATCTTTTCCCATATTAAGCGAGAGTAATACCGTGGAATCAACACTTTTCCCAAAATAGTGTGCACGCATAAGCAAGAAATAGCTGATTTTATTTCCATTTCAAATCTCTGGAATCTTTTCCAGTAGCCTTTGCTTACTTGCAATTTTCTCCTTTCCAAGGATTTATTTACTTTTTTCTCCTTCTTCCTCTGTGTATGTGTGAGAATATATATATATATATATATATATATATATATACATATATATATATATATATATAATGCAGATATTTTGTCGATTTGTAAAAGACAAACAGAAAACATATAAAAAAAACAGATTTTATCTGTTCTAGATGTATAACTACAGTGCTCAATATTTAACACTGCAAATAATTAATTGATACATAAGAAAAATAATGATTACAAGGACATGTACCCGGTGAATGTGAACATTTCGTTACTCTTGCACTCATCTCAAACTGGCCTTTACTGACAAGTGCGAGAGGCACGAAATGTTTACATTCATCGGGTACATATCTTTATAATCAATATATATATATATATATATATATATATATATATAATGACTCACCTACTGTAAACTCTACTTTTTCGTAAACATTTTCTCTTTTATTCTCCCTACATCTCCCCTATGTGTTCGGCCAAATTCTTTCCTTATTTAATCTTTCATAGTTTCTCTCATTTGCTTGACGTTTTTACCGACTCTTCCCTCCCATTAAAATCCATGTCATCATAAATTCTTTCATTTCTCTTTTTTTTTTACCATTGAAATACCCCCTCAATTTTGCCCCCACTTTTTCATCCTACCATTCTCCTTTGATTTCCCATATCTGTCAGAAACCGTCAACCTAATCAACACTAGTTTCTTTAGTTTTTCGGTGATTCTACCCGGCTGACTATATATGTGTGGGTCGTGCGCACAGGCAACAGTCAGTAAGCTACAGGCCTGAAAATTCCAACATTTACTCCTAATTATGTCAAGAAAAAATGTTATTGGTAAAGAGGATTCAATTTACTATCTAAATTTATACTAGATTGGCCTTTAAGTTCGTATACAGTTGCATTTGTTCTTGTTTTTTTTTTTTTTTCTGAAAACTTGGATTTATTAGAGATCACGGTCAAACTGAAGGCGAGAGAAATAATTCATTTTTTGATCTCCCCTTTTTCCAATTTTCTAATTGAGCACCTTTAAAAACGTGCTGCCAAAGGATATTGGTCACGTGACAGTTTCCATTGAATGACTAACCAGGCCTATTTTCTTTCTCCCTTCGCTCTAGCTCAGCTCCAAAATACGCTAATTCGCTTTTTTCTGCCATCCATTTATCAGCTACCTCTTCGTCTTCTTTTCATGTGTTATGCTTGTTTTCTTACTGCTTTTTCATGTTCTTCATAATCTTCGCATTGCTTTCTCAAGAAAAAGCGTTTGTTTATTCGTTTTTGTTTTTTTTACTTCTTCAATGTTATCTCTTGCATTTACTTATTCCTGTTGCTGGTTTCCATTCTTCTAAGGCTTTACTACTTCTGTACATCCTTTAAAATCATATTCTCCAGGTTTTCACTGTTTTTGTTTATCGATTATTAGCGTTGTTTTTATCCCCTCCCGCTTCTTTTCGGGCGCTAATTTTCAGATTTATTATTGTAACTCCCCCTCCTCCTGCTGCCTTTATTCCTTGCAATCATTTTGCATCGCAGTGTTTCCCCATATTCATCCAATCATCTGCTCCCCTATTTATTTGTTTCTGTCAGTTTTATTCTTATCTACTTACCTATAAGATTCCCCATTCCTCTTATTTTTTTCTCAATACTTAATGTTAATATTTTCTTTTGAAACCTTGACATTTTACGCCACATCAACTCACTATGGTTCTATCCTCTCAAATCTCACTCTTGTTTTTCTTTATTTCCTTCTTTCTTTTGCTGATTATTGTTGTATTCTCTCTCTTTTTAAACACTTACTTTCATACGCTTATTTCATTCATTTATTCATTCATTCTTTCCTTCGTTTTATTCATTCTTGTAATATTTTTGTTGCGTATGCTTATTTCAATTCGGTGTTTTTATTCATTCAAATACTGCATTTCCTACTTTTCATATTTCTTCGTTCCTGGTTCGTTTTCTCCGTTATTTATTTTCATATATAATTCATTCTCTTTTTCTGCTCATTCAAATACTATCATTCAGTCCACACTTTCAGATGTATATTATTCGTTTTTTTTTACTCGTTCATTTCGTTTATTCTTTCTTTTTTTTTCTCTCATTCTTTCTTATTCATCTTTCCTGATCCTTTCAATACTTTTCTCACATCTTCGAATTTCCAAACAGACGTCTTTGCTCTTCCTCATTCTGGTTCTCTCTCTTCTCTCAGACGCTAAACATTGTTCGTGAGTTCTCCCGGGGCAAAAATCAATGTGCAGATTCAAAATAACTGGAACATTGTTATCCGGATTGGATCGATTGGCCACAAACAGACGCGCCCGTTGGTTGGTTTCATGAGCATAGTGCTGTCTGTCTTGTACACTCCCTTTCAACAGTCTTTTTTTTTCTTTAAGTGAAGGTGCCGCAATGTTCTTATACCCAATGTTCTCGACACGCTCGAGGGAGTGGTACTGAGTCATTGGGGAGAGAAAAAAGGAAGAAAGGAAATAGAGGCAGACAAAAGAGAACGTCATGGCCGAATCGCGATAAATACACCAGTTCTCGAACGATCATCGCAGTTAGGCAACGTCGAACCTGGTCAGTGCCAAGATTGGTGACCGCCTAGGGATACCAGGTACCGTAAGCAGTTAAAAATCGAGTAGAGAACCTTCAGTGGTGATCATGTTAATTTTCCTTAAAAAAAAAAAAAAAAAGGCCGAACTCTTTACCAAACTCAATAATGCAGGCCAAAGCACCCCTTTCCCTTTCCTGGTCTGGCTGCAAGCGACAAGAAATGGATAAATTTTGAAAGAAAAAAGAAAGAAATGAAATTTTAAAAAAAATAGAGCAAAATAATTAGAGACAAGCAACAACTTGTGAAGATTTTAAGAAATAAGGAAGGGAGAGAAGAGAAGGGAAGAGAAGAGTTGGTTGTTAGGAAATCTCACGACCAAGATATGGTTGCCATTTGGTATTTTTCAAAACCAATATTAGACAAATTTGGTGCTGAACAAAACTATTTGGCTCAGCTTAGTATAGATTTGGTACTGACGGAAGATTTACAAGAGATATCAATACCTTATTCACGAAAGATATGATACAGTATGAATATAAATTAAATATAGATTGAGAAAATATCTCTTATTCTATTTTAACCGCAGGGTTAGTCTGATGATGGATTCTAAGTTTCTACGATTTTAAGATATATATATATATATATATATATATATATATAATTATGTGTAAATGAATCTAACGCTTAATTATGACCATTTAGTTCTGCGTAGGGCAGGGGTAAAATCTCTGCCTTTGGCTCTGAAGCAAGGTTTCGATCTTACCTCGTAGTACTGGAAGGGATGTTGGCTAATCTATAGCCACACTGAAGAGTTGTAATCCAGCAAAAGAGCTAACTGTGTCTGTGGATGACATAATTATGATATATATATATATATATATATATATATATATATATATATATATATATATATATATATATATATATATATATATATGCACGTCTTTGCATGTATAGAAGTGTGTAGACAGACAGTGAGGAGTGCGTATATTGTTGTGAGGGTATTCTGCTACATGAATGCACACATTGCAGCGTTTTACTTATTACTAATATGAGTAAAGAAAGGTATAGGGACAAAATTTTATGTGCAGTAACATGAGTAAAAACAAATACATGCCTAAAAATATATTTTCAAATATACTAGTATGCATTTATATACATCAGTGCATGCATGCACACATACATACATATACATACACACACACACACACATATATATATATATATATATACGCACACAAAACCTTAGTTTCATTGATTTCCTACACTTTTATTTAATTGAAAACAGCTAAAAATAAATTTGATAACGTGTAATTTGATAGGAACACTCTCCGGTTAGCTCATATGAAGCATATATATATATAAATATATATATATATATATATATATATATATATATATATATATATATATATATTTCATGCGTATGTATATATTTACATGTGTGCGTTTAGTATACACACACACACACACACACACACACACATATATATATATATATATATATATATATATATATATATATATATATACATATATACATACATGAATATGTATATTGGCTTTCCCAGATTTATATCGATTTTTTGTTTCATCCAATGCATTTTATACATGTTTTCCATCTAATTTTTTGTAGTTTTATGTGGCATTAATAATTTGAGAGAACTGTTTCATGAATTTCCAATATTAAACTCAATTTGAACTTCCTACAGAAGTCACCATTTTTTTAAAATTTTCATGACGAAAATAAACTCATTCTCATATATGGAAACGTCAAGAATAGTAACGCTGATTATTACTAGCCATTTTTTCTTTCCGTCTGTGATGTCAGCAGTTTTTCTTTTCGGGTCCTAGACCTGCTCTAGTAATAATGTGAGACAGTCATACAGCGTCGCCCTCTGTCATTTTTTTTGAATAACGGCAAAAATACGCGTCAAGTAGTTATTAAATGAACAGCTATCATGATAAAGAATAGTGCAATTCGTCGAGGATACTGATAGATTTGAAAGGAACAACAATGGCGCTCTGCAACATATTTCTACTTTTTTGACTATTTTCTAATTGTGTATTTTTAAAATTATTGAAAATGTCAATTATTCCTTTCAAACTTCTCTTTCGTGACCAGGAGAGTGATAGTTCGATATTTACTTTTAAATTGGACAACGGGTAAATCTGAATATTTTCAATAATATAAAGTAAGAAAAGCAACTGTAAATTGATATAACTCTCATGGTCACAAAAACAAAACTTATTAATGGCCATTTTCTATATTTTTAAAGCAATTAGAAAAATAGCACATTTACCAAGAACTAAAATCATTTTGACTTGTGTCAAATCAGGCCTTGTTTCGTGAATGTATATATGTTATACGTCCGGCGATATTAACCCATTTACAATTATTATTGCCCCTTACAATCAAAAGTTATGCAGCAAAACCTTTACCATAACAAAGTAATTGTGGAGGAAGTTGTTAAAACCAAAAGTTCGTTATACCCGATGGTTACAGCCCTTCCGGTAAAAAGCAAGTACGTTCGGTAATTAACTGCATTAAATGAACATACAAAGGCAGTCCGGTTTTTCCTCGTTCTATTTTGGACTTCACCATATATGATGGCCGAATTTATCTAACTTTGTTCGTTAAATAAGAATGAAGTTCAGTACTTCCCGATTTCGTGGTTTCGGACAAATATGAAGAAATCCTTTGCGAAATATTACTCTGGTGTTATCTAAAACAATAACTGTGCCGAAAAATTCCACCATTTTGGAATAATGACACAGTTTTCCCAGTTTTTTATTTTTATTTCAATTCCATTTTGTTTCTTTCAGTATTCAAAGTTTAAATCAATTTTTTTAAATTCAATCCATCCAAATGTTACCCCAAACAATAATTGAACCAAAGGATTTCATCATATTAAAATAATGACACAGCGTTCGCGATTTTGAATTTAATTTTGATTTCATTATTTTTCCTAGTATCTTTATTCGATTAAACAAATTTTTTTATTGATTTGAATCAACCTTGCAAAATTTTGTTTTTTTTCACAAAAACAAAGCTGTTATGTTTTTTAACCAACACTTTCACGTGAAGCAGCATCATGAGATTTAAAGTTTAAATTTAGAATTCATTCCAATCCACCCGAAACAATAATCAACTCCAGTCTTTCCAATCATAAGTACTTTCTCTCAATCTATTTTTATTTATTTTTTTGTGCTATATACTTCCGTCCTAATATTCTGCTCGATACTTATCGCATTAAAAGAAAAGAATGTTTGCAATTTCTTTTCATTGCAACACTGATTTGGTTACAATTGTCAATGAGAATGGCACATAGCTTCCAACGCATTAAATTTGTTCTGCTTCAAAATTAAATTAAATAAAACTGATTTTGAATAAAACTATTGTTAATTAGAAATATCTTGTTTTAGAATAATTTTGTACATCTTTTTGATAAGATTGTTGTGTTCCATGTGTGAATTATTGTTTGTTTTGTTGAATTTTGAAGAGAACTCAGTCAATATGACAGGATTATCTTCAGCACGGTTATTGTTTCGGCTAACACCGGTATAACATTCCATCAGGGATTTGTTTTCGTGTTTGCCACAAACCACGAATTCGGAGAGGATTGGAAGTTCGTAATGTTCAACGTGTTTGCTGCATTCATCGAACCCCTTCCGGTCGATCCGAGGTCAGTTCGAATGAATCCATGGGTTCGTTCGCCGAAATTCGTTATATCGAGGTGCGTTATAGCGAGGGTTTACTATATTCATAACTATTGTCCTTATCAATGATTTTATAACTGGAAAGTAGAGTCAAAGTTCTAAATTTTTTCTCTGCTCCGCCTCATGGCTGAGATAGTTGCATGTTTTTCAACCGGTGTCTTAGGTCAATCTATTTTCAAACCAGGCAGACTTTCTGCACTTGGGAAAGTAGTGCTACATAATCTTCCAACTTTGTATTCTCAATCATTGGATGCTTTAATAGATTAAGCCAAGCGTAGAAAGTATCTGTAACAAACTTGCTGGAAGCCTGATGAGAAAATAGTAAGAAGTTATTTTAGGCTTTGATTTGATTACATTCTTCTGAGATATTCGAAACAATCAACCAAAACTGTCACTAAAACTGTTAACATCGGTTTCTTCAGTTTTCAAGTTGGTCTAGGCTGGCTGGCTGTGTATATATCATTCATGCAGGCCGCACCAATCGAGAGAGAAGTCTACAATCTTGAACAATTACTCTTTATTATGTTAAAAAAAAACATTTTGTTTTTTCACCCCCTACGTGATATTTCTTTAGTGGGGGTTCAGTTTGCAATGTAAGTTCATACTAAATTGATCCCCAGTTTGTGCCCGATTGTTTTTTTTTTTGAAAAATCGGACATTTTTTCGAATCACTGTCCAACAAAAGACAAGAGAAGTAACCGATTTTCCATTTTTCTAATTTTTAAATTGATTATTCCCAACACGGCATGCTACCAAATGATATTAGTTGCGTGAAGGTTTCCATTGAGTGACTAATCTTTGAAGTCATTTATCACACATCGATAATGCCTCCTTAGGCATGACGTTCACACTTCAAATCCAACTGTTCTGGAAAATGAATATAAATTTGTTTGAATCAAAACTGTATAGTCTTTCCTAAACCTTTTCATGATGTCAACAATGTAAAAATACTTTGATGTCATATATATATATAAATCGATTTCTTTACTTATCATTGTTAAGAAAAAAGATAAATGAGAATTTGACTAATAATCAAGCCTTTGGGTGCGTTGGTAAAAAGGGAGAAAAATCCTTTTAGTCAACCAATATTGTTTCGCCTTTAGGGTTACAAAACTTTTTTGAACTTGATATGTCGACATGAAGTCATCAGGTATAACTTTTCATTCATGCCGTAAGTATTCACCTTTCTCTTTTAATGACTGATATTCCAGGTATAATGATTGGGGCCAATGTCTTGTGACATTTGATGAAAATATTTTGAAAAGAAATGAACAGATTTCCAATAGAAAGAGATTTCGTTAGTTTTTGGCCAAGGGTTCTTTATTAGTCAAAATAGTTGAAATTCCGAACTATGTGATCTGTATTCAGTTAGAATGTATGAATAGTTTCATATTGCTGGTACCAGTTGAGATTTTGGTGTCATGTATCTTATCTGACTTTGAGAGTCTCTCTTGATCTTCACTAATTGCATCTCTCCGTGTGTTGTGATTGAATTCCAGACGACAGCTGTAAAAGATTTTCAGAAAATCTTATATCGAAAAGTAGATATGAATTTCTTTTTTTTTTTTTACACGTACCATACATTTTTTGGACCATCCTAATTTTCAAGGTAGCTTTTATGCAACGTTCCAGCAATTTTATTCTTCGGGCTTCCGGTGAAGATTCTTAGTCTGGAGTTTGTTGCTAGTCTGGTCGCTGCATTGGTTTGTGTGATGTCGTAGATCTTTTTTGTAATTTTATATTTTCCTTCATTATGAGTTCCATGTACCCTTACATACAAAAGGATTCACTTAGTATAACAAAGACCAATCTCAAAGAACCAGACACGATAATTCCCCAGTGAATTCTCTTTTCACAGTGCAAAAAGTGCAGGGGAGATAACTGAAGTCTTACTGGTGAATAGAAAAAAAAGCTACAAATGAAAAAGAATACTATCTAAATATAAGAATGTGTAATTTGCAGATCTTCGGTCCTTCGGTATTTGTGAATTTTTGAACAGTGCAAGTGATCAATGTTCGAACCCAGATGAATGCTAAACTTTCGAAAGCAGATTTTTGAAGACAGTCAGCCATTGCCTCACCGGCTTGGTTGGTCTGCAGTACTCAATCTTCCTGCACATCATTTGACATTTCCCTTGACTTATCCAAGCTTGGTACTATTCTATTTAGGTAGCTTGAAAATTCATGTTTGAAACATTTAGAAGTCACGCAACCTTTCAATGATATACTGATTTGATGTTCATTTATATTGAACGAAATTAACTTGTTGTCACTGATGGAAATGGGTTTGGTGAACTGGGTACACGATATTGCTGTATCTACGATTTACGAGTGGAGATCACAGTGAGACCCGTTAGGGAGGAACAATGTGAACTTATGCAGAAGGGTGCTGAATATAGCCAATTTTGGGGGCATTTCGAGACCATATCATTGAGAAGCACGTATACGCCGGAACTCTGCGGACCTTCTATTTCCACCATTGTTTAGTGTTTCAAATTCAGGTTAAAAAAAAAACTCTAGTACTCTTTTGAAAATATAATCTGTAAATGTTCGCCATTTTGCTTCGAAGTGAAAGAGTTAAATACACACAACGAAATCCGATATTAATAAATCTTATGCCTCCACTCAGTCTACGCCTCTGATATCATCGCGTAACACGGCGCATATCGATCAACGTGTGCAAGACTGGACGATATCTGCGGAACGAGTCTCACTGAGGGTTGCTATTTCTGAATCTAGTAAATAAACATTAATTATATACAGGGGACCGCTAAGAAGTTTTGCAGTCGATATTTAGATAGTTTTGTAAAGTGCTTTTCATGGTCGAATTAATTGCATTTACTTACTATTTCCTGGACTTACGTGTAGATCAACTCTTCAATTTATCCGTGTTGATTTGATTATAGTCCAGAGTTATGTCTGGTAGGTGTTGGCCAGTTCATTTCCGGTTGGCAGTTCCTTCCAACTTTGATGATCAAGTCACGCTCATGTAGAGTAATGTTATTCATTTTACTTATTGGCTTTACGCACACACACACACACACAAATGCGCGCACATACACACGCAATATGCCTATGTATGTGCACTGAATACATACACACACACACATATGTATATATATATATATATATATATATATATATATATAGAGAGAGAGAGAGAGAGAGAGAGAGAAAGAGATTATAAAGGTTATACATCCATTTCTTAATAATAGTAATAATAATAATAATAATATATATATATATATATATATATATATATATATATATATACTTCTGTGAATCGTTTATCTGCAAATATATGTAAACATATTCAAATATGTACATAAGACTCAGTATTTAAATGCATGCATGCACACAAACTCTCTCTCTCTCTCACACACACACACACATATATATATAAGGAAATTTATGCAACTGTGTTTACGTACATACTTCTAAATACCAAGATACACATATTTTACGTATGAATAAGTAATTGCATTAAACCAGAGTACCAACACTTGAATAGAGTGATATGATGAAATTACGCATATATGTTATCAAATCTTTTAATACAAAAGTGTATGCTAAGATTTGTTTGCTTTTGTATATACATATTCAGTGCAAACACACACACACACACACGCACATATATATATATATGTGTGTGTGTATATGTGTGTGTGTATGTGTGTGTGTGTGTGTATGAGTATGCAGGTATATCAATGAGTCTGCAGCCTAATGTTTAGAAAAGAATAATTACGAAACAATGATTTATTTGTAACAAATCATCATCATTATCATCATCATCATCTTCATCAGTCTTTTATCGTCCGTCGTTGGACATAAAACTTCCCCAGGATTCGCCTGATGTCTCTATCATGGGCGTAACAGAGCCAATACTTTTTGAACTTGTCTAATTCGTCTCTCCATCTTGTACTCTGCCGGCCTCGTTTATGCATGTAATCTCTGAGGATCCATGTTGTGAATCGTGATGCCCATCGGTTGTCTGTCATTCTTGCAATATGACCAGCCCATTGCCATTTGAGTTTTCAAATGAATTCTATGATGTCTTGGTGCCCTGTCCCCTACCCCGATATATTGTGCTATTTTGTGATCATTAAGTGTATGCTCTTCTTTTTAGGTATTTTATTTTTCTTGAAGGTTGAGCTTGTCCTGCCAAATACACGCCATCCTAGAGTGATTCTTTGCTTGATTTCTTCTTCTTTCGTGGATTTCACGGAGTCTCGTTGTCCCACGTAGATGTAGTGGTCTACTCCTTCCAGTTTTGTGTTTTCAAAATTGATCGTTTTTCGTTTATTTCCGATTGTTGCACATGGCCATTGTTTTGCTGGAGTTCATGTGAAGGCTGACTATCTCGCTTACTTCAGTCATTTCATCTAGCATTAGTTGGAGGCCGTGGAGGTTCTCTGCAAAAAGGACAACGTCATTTGCAAATCTGAGGTTGCTCTGATATTCCCCGTCTATTCTGATTCCTCTGTTTTCCCAGTCTAGGCTTTGGAAGATCATCTCGAGGCAGGCTGTGAAGAGTTTGGGTGAGTTGATATCTCCCTATTGTACCCCGTTTTGGCTCCGAGTCTTTACGTGAACTGATACATGAGTTGCTGTGACTGTATATATGTTGCAGTACACAGATTTCACTAATACAGGTAGTGGTAACTTCAATTAAAGTGGCTGTTATTTTGTTGCTGAATTCGCTGATGTTGGTGTCGTTCTCTTCTGGTTCCGTATACATTTTATATCCGTTTTTCAGTTCAAGCTTGAAGGATTGAGTAAGTACTTTTGGTACGTCCAGTGGTTGCACTTTGATGTCTTCTTTGTTGGTGTTAATTTGCATTTTTCATCTTACTATTCTGTGGTTGCTTCCTACGTTGACTTGAATTAAGACTTGGGTGTCTTTGATGGTGTCACCTTTGTCCGCTAGAATGTAGTCTATTTCGTTCTTGGTTTCGTGATTGGGGCTCTTCCGAGTCCATATGCTATTGGGTATCTTGAAAAGGGTTTCATGATTATAAACCTGTTTGCAGTAGCGAAGTTCACAAGCTCTTCACCTCAATTGTTCTGTACTTCATATCTGAACTCGCTGACGCAATGTTTTTCCCCTTGTCCCCTTGTGTTGATTTCTCCCATAATGGCATTGAAGTAATTCCTAGTATCTTAGAGTAGGAGGTTCAAATCCTCATAGAAATTGTCTATTTCTCCTTTGGTTGACAGCAAAGTGGGAGCATAGACTTAGATGATATTCAGTTTGTACCTCTTTGAGAGTTGTACGGTGACACTAGCTACACGGTCAGAGACAGCTTTGAAGCCTACCATGTTGTCTTTGAGTTCTTTCTTGATGAGAGAGTCTACGCTGCTTTGTTTCAATTTCTCTTTTCTAAAGTTGTAAAGGATATATTTGTTCTTTGAATCGATTAGATCTTCTCCAGATCTTCTAAATTTCACTGGATCGGTTAGGTGCATGTCTGTTGAGAATGTTCTAACGTTGTGGGTGCCAATGTATAATGTTGTTTTCTGGGTTTGGGGATTTTGTTTGGGTAGTCGCTGTTGGAGTACATCACCCCCACCCTAGGTAAGTGATTTGGCTGGGCCTTCTGGGACCGATGACCCAACAGGAATAGGTGTTTCCTTGGTGTAGCATTTGGGTATTCGCCCATGGAACACATCATCCCCACCCAAAGCAAGTGATGTTGCTGGGCCTTTGGGGTTGATAAGCCAGCTGTTATGACCTGTATAATTTCACCGTGCAAACCATGGGTAGAGTTGGGCCATATCCTACCACGCTGGCCCATTACGTGTTGGTAGCACTTATTCGCAAAGCTCGTAATATCTCTTTTTTAGTGTCCCGGTATATATATATATGTTGAAGAAAGTGACGATTAGAAGGTAAAAAGGAAAGATTCAAGAAAAAGCAGATATTACATCTCGTATATTTTTATTATCATATGTGCATGTTTTGATGCATTCCGACGGTTGCATCTGTGAGTGTCAGGCTTGTTTAAGATAAAAAGGGGAAGTGGCACTCCCAAGACACAAACCTGATACTCACAGTCACAGATATAAACACCCTCTGATCACCTCTTAGATTCTTTTTTATTTCAGACCGAAATTGACACAATGTCATCTTCACTTTCATCAACATTTTTCTCGGATATATATATATATATATAGTTAAATATATGTTTTTTTGGGGTCATCAAATTATATTTTGATGAACGAGGAATAAATAGGTATAAAGTCTCACACAAAATAATAGCAGTAGATAGCTAGTTAATGCTCTAATGCTGGTTACGACATTAGCCATTCCGGCTCTGGCTTTACATGTTATGAGTTATTTTTTTGCAAATTCCGATATTTGACTTACAGGTGACAATCACTCGTATTGACGTCACTACACCATTCTCACTTAGGGCACTTAGTATTCCCAGGCAGTCACCCATCTTGGTATCAACCGGTCTTGACATGGCTTAACTGTAGAAAGCCCAGTGGATCAAATGTGATTTGGCCGTAAGTATCATCCTCCCAATAGACACTTATGGAGCTGAATCATGGAACCTAACCAAGAGACAGATCTGCAAATCGAAAACCATGCAACGTGCACATGAAACAATTATGCTGGGTCTCACATGGAGAGACAACAAGACAGCACAGTACATCTGGGAAAAGACAAGAGTCAGGGACATCATAGAATCCATTAAAAATCTCAAATGGCTGTGGGCTAGCCATGTTGCAAGAATGGCAGACAACCGATGGACATCGCGACTCACGACATGGATCCCCTGAGATTACATGTGCAACCGAGGCCTGCAGAATATTAAAAGGAGAGACTAGCTAGACAAATTCAGAAAGCACTAGCCCCGTGACGCCTATGATAAAGAAGAGTGTCGAATCCTGAGGAAGGTCTATGTCCAACAACGGACGTTGAAAGACTGATGATGATGATAGCAGTACGGATACTTCTAATAAATTCACTGACAGTCGCTGAGTTCAAATCTTTATTCTGACTCAAAATTATATTATATAAGTATATATAATAAAACATTATATACATACACACACACACACATATATATATATATATACATATACAATTAAAAATCATACATATATATATATATATATATATATATGTATATATATATATATATATATATATATTTACATATATATACATATTAGCGTGAATGTATTCATCTATAAGAAGGAAATTGGCCCTTGTGCATCTGTGAGATAAATTGTCGTGGTAATGTAATACTTACCACTTTGGCTTAGTCGGTAAGAGAGCCTCAAACCGATCACTCAGTCATACTTTCAAATCAAGGTAGGGAAAAGTTCATTCCATACATCAGTTTGGTTTAACGTGGTGGGAAAGACACACAATGGTGAGTTTACTCCCCTAAATCAGGTGAAGATTGTTCTTTCTGTTACGGTGGGGAAATAAAGTCGTCTCCAGTCTCCGACGAAGACTTGAGTTGGACAATTAGTCGTGCTTGGTCTTTGACTAATACTCTCTTTCTTCAAGTCATGCAACAATGGCGTCAGTCTCTCGACACGGACTGTGTGATGGCGACAATTACATCACAAAATGTGAAATAGTGTTGACTGGCAATATCATTGTTCCTAGCGCCAAGTCGACGGCTGGGATTAGGGCGTCTGACCACTGCTATTAGGAATCAACCCCTTCTTCAACTTGCCAGGTGACATTCTCCATTTGATGTAGCAGCCTAACAGATAATTAGACCTAATGGAGACTACATAAATGCAGTCGGTGATTGGTGCATTGAGAGAGAGAGAGAGAGGAAGAGAGAGAGAGAGAGAGAGAGAGAGAGAGAGAGAGGGGGAAAGAGAGAGGGGGAAGAGATCGAAAAAGAGACTAAGATGAGAGAAAATGCAGATATGGTAAGAATGAAGACTGAAGGGAGAAACATAGATAAATTTCTCCTCCACATTTATTTTTCAGATAAGTTAATCATGGCACTAGCTGAAATCAACCCTACCAAGTCGTTTCCTGCTAGTATGTAAATGTATACGTGTATATTGAACGGAAAGTGGAGATTCAGTTAACATCATAGTTATATTGTAAGTAAAACCCTCCTTCTAAAAACCCTTTAGATTTTCCCTCCAGATTTCCTACTTCAAAACATTCCTCAATGTCCACAGAGTAAGTACGCCGAATTCGGTTAGGTTACGCCAACGTTTAAGGGGAAGGGACACAGTGACAAACAAGGTAAGTTGTTTTTATAAGATAGAAGATACGTGACACAATAAAAAAAAGATGAAACAGGAAACTGCAGAACAAACAT
This sequence comes from Thysanoteuthis rhombus, assembly GCA_963457665.1. Classification (NCBI taxonomy): domain Eukaryota; kingdom Metazoa; phylum Mollusca; class Cephalopoda; order Oegopsida; family Thysanoteuthidae; genus Thysanoteuthis; species Thysanoteuthis major. The sequence goes on from OY735205.1 coordinate 56,236,704, forward strand.
TCTATATATTTACTGGATCATCATCATCATCATCATCATCATAATCATCTTCATCATCATCATCATCATCATCATCAATCTTTTAACGTCCGTCGTTGGACATAGACCTTCCCCAGGATTTGCCACACTTCTCTATCATAGGCGTCGCGGAGCCAATACTTCCTGAACTTGTCTAGCCGGTCTCTCCATCTAATATTCTGCCGGTCTCGGTCGCGCATGTGATCTCGAGGGATCCATGTCGTGAGTCGTGATGTCCATCGGTTGTCTGCCATTCTTGCAACACGGCTAGCCCACCACCATTTGAGATTTTTAATGGATTCTATGATCTTAGTCAAATGTCTGAGTTTTCCCACTATATGATCTAGTTTATATCACGAGCTCTTTTTTTAAAATTGAAGTCAAAATAATCAATAAAAAACTCTAATTATTAGCAGAAAAAGAGCTCGTGGTGTTTTAATAGTATTCATTGTAGTATTCATTGTAGATTGAGCACCAAAAGTGTCAACATTGGGTTGGGGTTAACACTTTCGTTTTTTTTTTTCTTTCAATTTCCATCATTCTACCAGCATGGACAAGTCAGTCATTTTTTGAGCCACGTTAGTTTGAATTAGAACATTAATCAATTAGAGGCCATTTTAGTCTTAGGCCTAAAGCATTTGGAGACGTGCTGGTATGGTGGAGTGATTAAGATATTAACAGGAACGACTGCTTCGAGGCACAATAGTGATCCTGGCACCCTCATCAGGTTATGGGATTCCAGTTGAGCTTCCAGTTAATACACTTGCGTAAGGGTACCCGCAATCACACATTGATTATAAGTGCACACTTTAGTATATAGTCCGCTCAGATATTGTCATATTAGAGCGTCTATCTCACATGCAGAAGGTTTCAGTTTCGATTCCCGATACAAGCGAAGTGTGGAAAATTCTTTGAGTACACTCTCAGCTGTATGATAAGGATGGGAGTGTTTCTTCAGTTGACTTATATCTCACCAAGGGTTTGGTCATAAAAACTTGTAAGAATAAAGACCAGATTTTAAGGTGTAATGTCCAGTACGCTGGAGATTACCGTTAGCATTGAAGAATTTAGTTAATTAATTGAAAGAGCAACATCCAAGCAGAAGGAGAAAAATTACCGTCTAATTAGCAAATTTTACTGGTAATCTTTAATTTTTCCATGCTTGATTAATTGATAAGAGTCTTCAAATTTACTTGTAATTTCTAGTGTGTTGAACATTATAGTAAATAGTTATTTCCCTTAGAATTGGCATTTCTATATAAAATCGGGCGTTACTTTTGGGTGACATTCGTTGTCGAAGGTACATCGCACATTTTCAGCAATTGAAATCATTGGCAATTTCTGCTAAGGAAGATCATACGCGTAAATAATTTCTTTTTTAAAACATGATTCTCTACGGAAAAAATTTTTTCAAGAAAACAATATTTTTTCCTTTTTGGAGAACTTTTTTTTTTTTCAAGAAAAGATTTCTGGTTTAAATTCATCAATATATTAGAATGAAACAAATTTTATTACTTTTCTATCGATATTTTCGTATTAACATTGCTTTTGAATTCGTCACATTTTTGACTGCACGTGTGATATATTAGATTCTAATTAAAACTACGTATTTATTTCATTTTTATAGAAAGAAAATAAGTAAATAAGTATTTCTAAATTTCTAATACAAAAAATCACGTAATTTCAATTTGATAAGTGTATAATGATATTTTCTATGCCAAAATAATACAAAAAACAAAAAACAAAAAAAAAACAAAAACAGAGTCTTTTCTTAAAAGCAAAAGATGTGCACTTGATATTCCGTAGCGAAAATAGCGAATATTATAAGTCGCTGAAGATGTGTGAGGTACCTTCAACGGGTAACCTGTATGTATGCACAGATTTTTGTACCTATTGATATTAAAACATATATACACTTGGGTGTCCGTAATGGGGTGCTTTTGCACCCCCTGGAAAGGTACTACGATTCATTCAAACTTCTCATTCACTTTAATAAAGTGATATAAGCAATCTACCTAATAAGACATTTGTGAAGAATAGACATTCCAGAGTTCGTATATTTTTCTTTTTAATGTATACAAACATGGGGACGCGCTGGGGTTTCAAACAGGACATTTGCCCACTCTGGGTCGGGCCTATCACATAGGATGAGGGGGTTGAAAGTTTAAGTCTTGTAGTCAATAAAGTATAATGTCGCTGTACAATTGTTTTATGCAACCCCAACTCAATGCATCTATACAAAAAGATGAAATTGTTCTTCACTGCTAACAGGGTTGCAGCTGAGACAAATACTGAAAATATCTTTTTGCACCCCATGGAAAACTGGCAGCGGACACCAGAATATACTTGAATCAACAGGCTTTAAATACTAGCTGATTCAAATACATATACGATGCACAAGCATAAAAATGTAGCATATATAACATTTACTAAACTAAATTCTTATTAATGAGCTTGCAAGAGGGAAAAGGAGATGGGAAGTGATGAGGTCTTACCTTGAAAATCAGCTTTGGGAATATAGGCTTTTATCGAAGTTCAATCACTCACTACTCACAGTTGTCAGGAATGCACATTTACCCCAACCAACAAGTCCATACTATAGTCCCATAGAACGGACGCACACACACGCTCTATAGTCCTATAGAGTGGACACATACATACATCCTATAGTCCCATAGAGCGGGTGCACACACATAGACGTAGAGATATCTATAGATACAAAATAATTCTTAGATGGAGGTAATTCGTATTGATTTTTTCTCGGGAAGGCAATCTTTACAGCAAAGCTGCTCTACCACTAGAGCAAGGAGAGTCAACTGCGTAGGAGATCTAATTCAGCCAAATAGACTTAATCCCTTCGCTACTCACTGCAAAATAAGTGTACAAGATCATTTAATGTTGCCTCTCCGTCGACCCTGATCCCATGGGAGAGTAGCTGTTCATGCATGAACGGTAAGGTCTTTTTATGTTTTGTTGCTAATTTACATCGAGTTCGCGCAATCGGTTCACGAGAAATTTTTAGTAGTTGGATACTTTCCGGACAGATTTCGTACAGATTTTGATATTTTATAAAACTTAGCTTCAGCTGGCACAAGGCCACAAATGCTAACCATTAGTTAGGATCAAACTTCTTACAACAGTCTGCGAGTATATCTTACTAACAGTTACACCATGGCGAGTCGACTAAGTGTAATATAGTAATGTTGCGGTTATTGTTATCTAAGCAAAAGTGTATACATAGTGAACCTCTATGTGTGCATCTGTGTATGAGTATGTGTGTGTATGTGCGTGTGTGTGTGTGTGCGTGGAAAAGCAGGTTCGTTTTGGTTTTTCCGAAGTATGAAATCCACTCTGATAAGCTTTCCATCGTCATCCATTTTCCGTGACTGTTCGTTGAATGGAACCAGATCAATGTGACCCATGCATACGTTTCACATGCTAAGGGCCTCGCCGAGGTCACATACCATCTGGCCTTCTTCGACACAGCGTTCATTTATCAACCGATGCTTCAATATGAAGAATGCCCGGCAATGTTCACTGATTCAGATAAATGAATGACCATCAGCCACAGCGAGGCTCTATCAAAGTAGTCAACGGCGTAATGTCCGCCCCATCACATATGTCATTGGTCGGCCAGCTGCTAGTTACGGTGAGAAGAAAACCCCGACGTTCGCAACGAAAAGGAACATTGATTATCCCCCCCCCTCCTGGTTGGAATCGGTGGGCCCTCACAGAGCGAATAAATGATGCATAGGGCTTTGGTGATTCGTAATTAGTGACTTATAAATTGTTTAGCCCGGTGAGTGCAGATTTATGTGCATTGATATCTTTGCTTTCCAATGAATGAAAAGATAGAGGGATGAAGTCGTAAACTGATTTGAAATAGTGTTTAGAAACGTTTTATCTGTTTCATTGTAACGAATTAAGAGATAGCGTCCCCTTCCGACATCACAGCTTCATCTCAAAAGTTACATCTGCTTCCAAGTTTCTTCTTATTTTTTCCTCTCTCAGACTCGACGTTTTCCTGTGTGAAGTGGTTTGGTCCCATTCGTTAACTATTCTGCTGAGTCACCTCCAATGCCAAGAGGATACCGTTCTTCATTCTCCGAAGCGATTTACTTTCCTTGAATTTCCAACATTTCTTGAAACAGCAACAAGTAGAGAGCATACCTTTGCGAACCCCATTGTCACTGCAAGCTGAAATAAAGTCAGATAGTTCGGGTGCAGGGGAGATAACTGTGAATTTTTTTATATCAGCACCGAAATTAAATCATTTCTTTCCTAGCCTTTGCCCCGAATTTCGACAAAATGTCATCAGAATTTATCACCAACTTTTTGAAAGGGGGTGAATAGATACATTTATAACAAAAGAATGAAAAATATATCTCACGACCGGAAACAACCCTGGATTCTCCCCAAAATTCAATCATTTCTTCTGTAGCTCACTGTGCAGCCAAGAAATTAAATGAGAACTTTCGGAAATATTGAGTGGAAAAACAGACAGAATGAGGGAAAGACATAGGTGAATAAAAATACATCACCAAATTTTATTGGCAGGTGAAAAAAGTTAGAAGCTAAACTCTCAGACACCAATTGATTCTACAGTAGACATTTTCTTCAACTGCAGATAAAAATTTGTTGATGATTTTTCTTCCTTCCAGTTCTTAACATCAATTTAGAGACTTCTTGTGACCCAATATTAATCTACTGCAAACGGGAGTCAACTCGAAACTTATGTATAATTGAGAATCGGACAGTTCTACCGTTATTGTAAGGTTTCAAGCCAATATGATCTTATAAATGACGTTGATCAACTGGTCTGTGGGCATATACCTGGATGATCAGAAAACGAATAAGTTTTAGAAAGTACTTCGTCCTTTTAATCAAAATGACTGTTTATCGAAGTGACAATCCGTAGAAACGACCCTTTGTTGAGGCTTTTTATCGAAACGATGTTCAAAAAAGTCGTTCGATAAAAAGTTGTGCAAAGTGTATGTGCATGGCTATATGTATATATCTATACGTAGATGAAGATGATAATAAGAAGATGTTAGAGACTTGAGAGATAGCTGTCACTTCTCAATTTTTTTTTATTATTCCGTGGGGATATTTCGATGCATTCTGACGGAGGCCAGCCGTTACCCTCATTTAAACAGATACAAACGCCACCTACCGCTCCTATCAAACAACCAGACACAGAAATATTCACATTCTCTCCTCCAGCATCGAACCTGTAAACAGCAAATTTCATTTTCTCTGTGAACTGCAACACGTATTTTTTCCCTGAAAATAAAAAATGGCTGGCCCCCGTCAAAGTACATAAGAAATGTTGAGATTTTACACCTGTCTCTTGTGTTTTTCTCTTCATTCTCCAATAGTTATTTTCATCAACATTCTTTTGGATAACTTCATATCTACAATACAAACACTTACCCATGTATAAATTATATGTATTTTGGCAGGAAACCTTTCTGAGAAATGGTATGAGTTCAAGTCTTGATCAAAGCTCATTCTTTTGTTCCAACCCAGATTGCTTACTAACGGCCCTTGAATGGTGGATTTACGCCATGAAAAGTAACTGTACAGAAGAGGAAATAAATACTAATGAAAAAAAAAAGTAATTGACAACGTTTTAACTAATTATACAATTCAGGATAATATTAGTACAAATGATCCTATTGTATGTAAACAAAATCAAGTATGGTGGCGCCGAGAGTTCAAGGGGAATGATGCTTATATTTTAGCTCCTACAAGCGTTGGCTCTTATAGCTCAATATGTAGAGGAGCTATCACGGTAAAATACACTTACCAGAGGATGAAGGGAAAAGAGTTCGAGCCTCACTGAAAGCTTTTTTCGGTCCATGCTGCTTACTATTAGCTGTAGAATGATAGTCTGAGAAGTTGCAATAGAAAGCAGCTGTATTTAAGATGAAAGAAACACTAGTAAAGAATCAATCACCAAGAATGTCTGGTTAGGTGCAAAGTGCACAGTCGCGTAGCTGGCAAAACCAACCTTTTTGGTAGGTACCAACAATTACGAATGGTGGTTTTAACGGATCTATTGTATTTAAGTGTTGAAAAAAAGTATATCAATTGGAAAATCAACCGAAAAATCGAATTCTGCAACAACAACAACAACAACATCATCATCCTTCTTCTCCATACTGTCATACACACTTATAAATAGATAGCTATCGTATTTATTCATTTGGCAAAAAAAAAACAACACATAAATACTGACTCAAAATCAGCCAGCTCTACAATGTAATAAATGAAGTATCGTTTTTCTCTATTTACAGAAAATTTGTTCTTTTCCCATTCTAGCAAATAGACGCACTATAGATATCCCACTGTGAAATTATTTCACTGGTGGAATTATTTCTTACAAACTGATTTTCAAACATAGCGACCTTGAAACTCGCGCCTCTCTTCATCCTAGCACTGGGGGACTCAGACCAAGTTTATTGCCTTAGTCTTCACAGTGAGATTCCCCAAGCAAACATTTTTTTCACAGCTGTCAGTTTTCAAATATATTTTTCTCAAGGTACTATTACCAAACCCACATTTTTTTTTTGTCCGAAAAGTCATGAACATTGATTTCATTATACCTTCTTTTGGTTTGTCGACGTTAGTTGAATTCTATGGCAATAAAGAGTACACATCCATCAAGCTTAGCTTAGTTTACAATAAAAACGTTTGATGGGAATAGATGTAGGAAGATTATATTACACCCAAATTTCAAACTGGAAGAACATAAGTTTCTTGAAAATCAGCATTCAAAATCCTAGTTCTTCCTTTGATCTCAACCTCTGGTCGCTGATAATAGTCAAGTGATGGTTAGTGCCAGGGCGGTCATTTCCCTTGTCAATCCACCATTGCACTAAGAGGGACAGCTTGATGTCTGCAGCAATAGCTGATTGAACCTAGGAGTTTCTGGTTAACCCATCATGTACCTCTGAGTCGGATATGGGTCTAAAACACAGAAAAAGACCAAGTGTCGTATCTATCTTCGTGGCTTGATAAGTGAATTTCAAATACAAAAATTCTTACTCTGTTAAAGAATCAAGGATAAAAACTGTGTCTGCAGGCTTGAAAACCAACAGCTTTATAAGACGAGCCAATATATATATATATATATATACCTTTATCCAGATATTCGTGTTCTTCGAATACCGATGAAAAGAAGATTTAGATAACAGATCACACCCGCAAAAATTGTTGGTATTAACATGTACTATTGACAAGAGAATTGCTCAATAGAAATTAGTCACTGAAAACCATTGTTTATTTCTGTGTTCTGATTCTTAAAAATCGATTTAGATTGCTTAGCCTATCATCTACCCGTGACCAAACACGCCCAGCAAACGGTGACCATCACCTGAGGCTAATTAAGGGTATGAGAGGGGAAGATTGAATGGTGCCACTTTTTTTGCTTAGTCTTTAAAGGATGTATATACTTCGGATGTTGTTCAGGGTATGCGGACAAAAGTAAGTTGTAATCAAATTATATGAACTGCCAGTTACATCAATTGATACTTAGACCTAAATTACAGTTAATGAGTAAATGATCTATGTTTATTTAAAAAAAAAATGACACCAACAACGGTGAAAATGATTAGTATCTGGCACACAATGTAGAAACGAATGAAGTGAAGAAAAGGTTGTAAAGAAAGAGACTTCAACGAGGGAAAGAGAAGAAGTAAATGTGTTGCTAAAAAAATGAAAAAGAGAAAATGGGAATGTTGAAAAAGGAAAAAAAAATAACGGAATAGGAGAGAAAAGATCTTTTTAAAAAGATAAAAACCAGCATAGTGCCGGTAAAAAATTAAGGAATTATTCAAGTATGGATCGTCGCTTCTGCTCAAGTACAGAATATCCACGTGCTCAGCCGAGGATCAAGATATTGCTATCTGTACCTTTGCCAAGGATCAGTGTAGTATCTGTACGTTTTACATAAGATAAAAATCCGGCTACCCATCATTTCCACCTAGGATCAGAGTTTAGTATCTGTGCGCCGATCGAAAAGCGTTTTTCACACGCGATGTAGGTATCTAAACAAATATTTGAACCACTTCTGTGTTTGTCCGTACCACTTCTCCGCGAAAAATGCAATGCCTATCGACTTAATATTTTGCACAGATAATGAAAAAATATCGACTTCTCACATGAGCTAACCTTGGAGGCCATTCAATGCCAACAGAGCCCATTCTCTTGAAAATCTTGGTTCTAAACATTAGAAACAAATAATTAAAATCTTGGAATTTTCTTCGATATTTCTGAATTTCTAAAAAAGTATAACTTTAAAACAAACTCTTCATCAAGTGAGTAGAAACATTGACCATATTTTTTGTTGATAGCTGCACTGGTTCTTACCTAAAAAATTAATCAAACTCTTCCATAAGAAAGTATAAATATTTTATTGTATTTAATCCCCCTTATAACTGGGAGATATTCAACTTTCAGATAAGAATCAGAGCAGCTGTTAGCTATTGAAGCGTGAATTCATTTCTTTAGACACGTTGCATTTTAGTATAATTGTATTTATTGCAGTGAATCTTTCTTGAGTTCGATCAAGGACAATTGTGTTGTGCTTGACAGCTTCTTCGACTGTTTCGTTTGCATTTCTTTGATATCAATTTGAAGAGACTGAATCAGGTCTCCCTGCTTGTTGGTCTTCTTTTTTCCGAGGTCTTAGTCAGACCTTTCTTTTCCTCGATAATCGATGTTTTCTTTCATGCGAATCTTCCATACTCATAAATAAAAAAATCAGTAAATCTGGAGAATTAAGTACCTACATTATTTAAAAAAATCAAAGATGAAAAATAAATGACTTATTGGACTAATCGTCCGTGCTGATAAAATGTTACAGGAATACAAAGAAAATTAGAGCGATGGCTGTCTATTGTTCAGTTAAAATGTAAATTTCACATATATTTGAAAAGAACAATCAAAGTGTTGATAGCTTAAAAAACAAACTCCAATATCATCTTTAAAAAAGAAAAAGAAACAGTGTGATAAATATTTCATGGCGTTAACAGTTAAGAAAATTGCATCCGATTGTGAATTTAATATTCCATTCACCGTATAGATAATGTTATTGCATTATTTTTTTCCTTCACAGAAATTAATATCCCAATAAAGATAAAATTAATTGTAAGTGGAAAAGATTTTAAACTTTCAGATTGACTGTTAACTCTTAGTATTTGGAAGTGAATTTTATCCTTTGTTCAACAGCCTAACGGAAATATCGTTTACATGCTTCTCTCAGGATCATCATTATCAGCCTTATAACGTCCGTCTTTGGACAAAGACCTTCCCCTGGTTTCGCAACGATTCTCTATCATGGGCGTTGCGGAGCCAGTATTTCCTGAAATTATCTAGTTCATCTCTCAATCTTGTGTTCTGTCGGCCTCAGTTTCTCATGTGATCTCTGGGAATCCATGTTGTAAGACATGATGTCCATCGGTTGCCTTTCATGACATGGGCTTTATATAATAAGAACTTCGATATTTACCAAACTTGGATCAGTAGACTATAAATAGGGACAAAAATATTGTATCGCACTAATCTTTTCAAGTGAGGAAGGCTTGCTTTGTTTTAAAATCAGTATACAAGATAGTGGCGTTAACCTGGAATCGAACACCGACCAGTTTTGCAAGGGAGATGGACGCAAGTAAATGAACCGCTCAACGGGATTACACAGTATTTGCGGATCTTGGATCAGTGGGCCACAAAACCGCAGGAGTTGGTCGACCAATGAAGATCAAACACAATTTAGTGGTAATGGTCTGTGAGATTAGCTTGTTAGCCGTTGCTTCGTGGTAAGGCAGAACTAAGATAGCAATTAATAAACAAAAAGAGATATATTGTAAAGAAGAAACAACGTATATATATATATATATATATATATATATATATAAATTGACATTATACATACACACACACACACACACACACACACACACACACACACACATATATATGTATATATATATATACATATATATAAAGAAAGAGGGAGAGGGAGAAAGAAACCCATGAAAAACACGAATGAGAGGGAAGTAAATTGAACAGAATAGAAGTACTGAATATGGCGAGGAAGAAGACAGAGAGTCAAGAGAAAGCATAAAAAGTAAATCCTAAAAGAAAGAGGAAGATATCGACAATGGAGGGCATCAATTTTATGTCAAGGAACATCGTGCACATATTTTATGTATTCTCCTCCAACAACATCATCATCATCATCATCGTCGTCTGATCCATTTTTTTTAACACTAACGTTTCAGTGAGGCATTTCAGTATCCGGCCACAAGAAGAAGTGGAACTCTCCCCACCGTTTCGGCAGTAAAGACACAGTTATCCATCTTGAACTGGAGACTCAAACGTCATCATCCTGAGCGTAGATGTTGGCGTGTGCGAGACGCCTGGCACGCAACAGACGCAACGTTCCCCTGTATGTTACGTATAATTAAGTAGTGCCTGTTGGAAACGGCGTTGTGGGTAAGGTCACGCTGACGTTAATGTATCAGGAGGACCTCTATCAACCACGGTCGAGCAATGCATCACAGAGGCTGGCGCAGATCCCAAAAACAATAACAGAGTAGGTTCAATTATGCGGACTTTTGACCCCTGATTGGCCGCTAATGGCCCGAACTCAAGTAGCTATCCATCACGACAACGGTGCGTGACTTGAGCAGACGTAAGGGGAAATATATACGGTAAAAGCGAACACGGAAGCTGAGGTTGAGAATACATGAAAAGGAAAGGACATATAAGGAGAGGCGGAAGGTGAGGTTCTTGAATGGTTCTGTCGGGGTTAGTAGAGGGTTTGGTAGTGTTGATGGTAGCGAAAGGGGTGGGATTCGGGTGGGTGTGGGATCGGCCAAGAAAATAGAAATTAAAGAAGAGGGAGAGAAATGTGACTCTGGAGACAGGGAGAAAACGCAAAACACACTAAGCGCACTCAAGGGAGACAGAAGGAATCGGAAGTAATTGAATCAGTAAAAATATGGCCGAAAGAAAGAGGGAGATTGAGGAAGTTTAACAGAGGGAGAAAGGGGGGAAGGAGAGAGATAAACTTTGGAGTACAAGGTAAGTAAAATGAAAACATAAGTAAATATCACCTACCAATATTAAAAGTACAGTCCGTTCTGATTTCATATCGGGGATGCACTCCGTGGGGAGGTGGTGTGAACAAAATTGGTGCGAAATGAATCCACCATGAAAGCATGTTTATATATCTTTTACTAATGAATATAATGTTAATTCGCTCTTTTGATGTATGAAACAGATAAATAATAAATTAATTGATAGAATACTTCCTGAATTACCAGAAAGAAAAAAATAGCAAATTTCAAACCGGCGTCATCTTAAATTGGTGCAAATCAAACCGGCCTAGAAATCAAGGCAACCAGTTTTTTGATACATCAGTGAGTCAAGTAGAGGGTTATTCCGTGGGGTTACTCCTCTCAAATAAGCATTACTTGCCATGAGAAATCCTGGCTTTTACCAATGATCATGATCATCATGATCATCATGATGATCATTATCATCAGTCTTTTATCGTCTATCGTTGGACATAGACCCAGGATTCACCAGACCACTATTATCGCGGGCTTCGCGGGCTTCGCGGGCTTCGCGGGGCCAATACTTTCTGAACTTGTCTAGGTTCTTCTCTTCATCTTATATTCTGCCGGCCTCGGTTACACATTAGATGTTGGGGGATTCATGTTGTAAGTTGTGATGTCCAGCGGTTGTCTGATATTCTTGCGACATGGTCAGCCCATTGTCAATTGAGTTTCGTAATTGATTCTATGATGACTCGGACTATTATTTTTACACGAACACTAAACACTGACAAACAAATTTTCAACAAGAAAACTGAAAAAAACAAAAACACAGAAAGAAATTATATAAAGACAAGTCCGAAAATAGAATAATGAATGTAATGCTAGTGGTAGTGAGGGGCAAATGGTGAAGGAAGCTCTGTCCTTCGTAATCTTCCAATAGTACTTCTAAGTCCGATTCCTTGTTCCACTTAGAACTACGTACATGCTGTTGGCCATGGTTGAATACAGGTCGCAGGAGGAACAGATCTCCTTTCCCAAAAGGTTGTCTTGAAGATTAGTTTAGCGTCATTGCTAATGCTGCGATAACGGTAAATTGTCGTCTTTTTATTCGGGAAAAAAAGTTGTGCCGCTTGGAGTAAGATCAATTATTCGTTGAAAAACATAATTGAAACGGTACGTTCAAAAGTCGTGATGCAACAGTAGACACTATAGCTTATTAACCGCCAGATTGAACTTCTGTCAATCCCATTCACTATTTGTTAAAAAAAGTGATTTGCTGCTGGTATGCTTTCTGACTGAGATCCTGATGAGGTATTAGTTTTATTGACTGAATCCTGCTGTAATTAGAACGTCTGACTTGTTATAAAAAGACAATCGACGATTGCAGTAAGCCAACTCAACGCTGCTTGAATATAGGGTGAAATTAAGAAAATTCAAGGTTCAATTCCAATCTTATTTTGATTTTGTTCTATCAGATATCCAGGGTCATGAATTTGATTCGCAACAGGAACTTCATTTGATCTATACTATCAATCTATTTACTCACTATTAAATGTGAACCATATTATTAATTGAGAATGAAAAGCAGCAACGAATAGGATGATGGTAAATCTTAGCAAAAAATCAATAATAATCAGAGTTCAAAGCTTAAAAAAATTGATTACTTGAATAAGTCACTTATATTTTTCTCAAAATGATTCAGTCATTTAAAACAATGAAAATTAAATTGAAAATTTTCTTTGAATTTGATTTCATTTTAACAGGAGAGCCGTCACTTGAAAGTTTCAAATCAATCAACGCTCCTTTGATTATTTTTTTCAACTGACAGTTTATTTCAATGATTATCGTTCAAATATTAAATTCACAGAAGGAAGATGCAAATGAAATGCAATTAAGTTGACTTAAGTCAAAACTCAACCCTGGTGGTAAGGACTCTATTTATTGACTATTCCTTGTATAACTGTGTACGAAATGGAAAGAGAGAATTTAAAAGATAAGAATGAACGTATTACGTAGACAAAATAAAGTTTTAACTATCCATTTTAAGTGATAGGTACGAATCGATGAAGAAAAAAAAATGATACTACACATTACGATGGAAATAACGATATATATGTATATATATATATATATATATATATATATATATATATATATATATATATATAAATACATATATTTATATATATATATGTATATATATATATATATATATATATATATATATATATATATATATATACATACATACATATATTTACACACACACACACACACACACACACACATATATATATATATATATATATATATATATATATATATATATATATATATATATAAACGGAGAAAGAGAAAGAAAAGAAACCAGAGTTAAAGACCAGTGAAAGTAAGGGGTATATAAATTGGTTTGCGGGTTATTAGATATAATAAATAACAGCAGAGACAAGAATGTGTGGCTATTGCAGCAAACGGAGTGACAAGTCTGAAGACGCAATAGAGTAACAACAAATTACCTGCCCTTGCCAAGTTAATGCACAAGGCGCCGGCATAAGCTTGAAACCATCCTAATCTGACACCAGGCCAAATTCATTTTGACTGACTTGCGTGTTGAGTTCCATGATTGTACCCATATTTGCGAAACCGCATCAGGTTTGTACATTGAGATAGATAAAGCAGATAGCAGACACATTAACATTACTATAGACACATATGTAAGCAAATATATGCACCTACCTCGTATTTACCAAGTTTTGCCTAGTCTAGCTCAAAACCACAATTTAGGGACTCTCGATGAGGTTGGTACTAACAACATGTAAAATTTAATATTCGCTTTGTAAATTAACTAAATTGTTTTAAAGTTTCAACCATAATTCTTGCTTTCTTCTGCAGGTTCTTTGAGACGGTAGCCGACAAACAGCTGCTTACACTCCGGCGATATACAGAAAGTCAAGATGCATACAAGTACGTTGCTTTATTCCGATGACTTTAGCTTTTAAAAGACTCTAACGTAAAGCGAAGGCTTTGTCAGATTCAACATTGACTGAAATCTGGGCTCAACGAGATCCGCTTCAACAGGTGAATGTCTGGGTATGTAAGTTTTTGTAAATGGATTTTTACCTACTCCCCCCAAACAAACAAATTATATATCTTACATAACTCTTCAATCGTATTCTTTAGACTGTAGTCCAAATCATTGAATTACCAGTAAATACTTCAATTCGTTCGCAGATGTACTTTACATGGTCTCATCATTATTTTATCACTAGTTTATCCATGCGTCCAAAATGTATACATGAAATATACTAATGCACATTGCATTTTATGTATGAATTATAAATTGCATTGATTTATGTAGAAATTCATCAGAAATGATTTCCCGTCGTTACATGGTTAATGCATCATTCAGATTAGACATTGTAAACAGAATATAGAATGGGCATTTAAGATAAATGCTGTAGGAATCGAACCTACAACCGATATGTAACCGCTTCTTTCAAAGTGCTCAATTTTAGTGAGCTAAACAACAGCTAACCCATTGAGACACTATGACAGAAGTCGAAATAGCACCCTTCATACATTGCCTCCCTTCTACGATAGTTGGCCGGGTTTGTTAACGGGTTGAACAACGAGTATATCCGTATTTCTACGTGTATATATTACCATTGTTACTATGTCGACAATGTAATAAGTAATAGATATTAGTATTTGACAATGTAAATGAGGAAAGACAGTTTTAGGAACTAAATTTTGCTCGAACCGAATTATTTAAGGTTGTAAGCGAAAAAAACGGTGATGATCGGTTGTGAAATTGGGGATTACATAGAATTACTGATATGATCAGCTCAGTCAGCAAAAGGTTCTGCATTCTTTTCTGACGTAATGGTGTTCTTATTCGCACTCCCTAAACTTTCGGGGTATCGTGGGGATATATCTCATTCGTTTGTGATGTGGTAATGATTGTGTGGTATTCCATGATACGAAACTTATCACTCGACGTGGTCGTCTTTCCCGACCTTTACTTGTTTAGCTCTTTATTTTAGTACCGTTCAAAATTTGCCCGAAGTCTTTGATAGATAAAAGCAAACGCATATTTGCATATATACACAAACCGTCATACACATATGTATACGTGTGTGTATGGCTGTGTGTGTAGAGAGAGAGAGAGAGAGAGAGAGAGAGAGAGAGAGAGAGAGAGAGAGAGAGAGAGAGAGAGAGAGAGAGAGGGGGTACGTGTGTGTGCATAGACACGTGCGTACGAATTGACCAAAACACAAGGACACAGGAACGTATTCTTACAATGATTCGACGTAGAGGACCCTGATATATCTGAAATTTGATGGCAAATATCTATTGGCTTTTCTTTATTCATCTTCTTTTTTTCTAGCTTTTTTTTCGTTTTTCAGTATCAATATCAGTTAATTCTCATTTTCTCTCTTTCTTAGTTTTACCGTATCAATCTCCGTTATTTTCCTTCCCTCTCTTCCTTTCTTTCTTTCTTTCCTTCTTTCTCTCTTTCTTTCTTTCTTTCTTTCTTTCTTTCTTTCTTTTTTATACTCTTCTCTTCACGTCACTTGTAGCCCCCCCC
Source organism: Thysanoteuthis rhombus (assembly GCA_963457665.1). NCBI lineage: Eukaryota > Metazoa > Mollusca > Cephalopoda > Oegopsida > Thysanoteuthidae > Thysanoteuthis > Thysanoteuthis major. Next base: position 56,252,379 of record OY735205.1, read on the forward strand.
CAACTTCTCTATCCAAGTCACACTCTACCTGCAATTCGAGATTATCCAGATCAGAAACACAGAGGACCACATTGACTTCCCAACGGGGGAAGGAGGATGTCCGTTGGTGACCGCCCGTCGGCAAAAAAAAAAAAAAAAAAAAATGGTGAGACGCACGTGCCAACGAACGACGGCACGTGACTCCAATTTCTGCTCTGTTGACTAAAGTGAACTTTATCGTGCGTGATGAACGTTGAAAACCAAAGAGCCAAAAGCAAAAAAAAAAAACAAACAAAAACACCCCCTCCCCCAAAAGACTGATATACCCGAAAAGCGAATTGACCGAACGATCTCGATCAACAGGTGCGAGGGTGGTGCTTGCTTCGATACAACTCTCGCTTTCATTTCTAACCGCATTCAATTATCTCCCGCGAACTCGCGTACGTGCGCATTGCATGCATGGCTGTATGAGAGCCGGAGTTCACCTGACAGTCTGGCTTCTATCTTAGAAAAAACTCACCTTTTGTATAATCGCAACAGAATCCGGGTTGTGTGGAACGCTTTAAAAAGTCAACGAGTTTTCAAGGCTCCAACGAATAATTTTTTTTTGGTGGAATATGAATTTAAAAAAGATATCGGATAACCGAAAAAGTTTGTTCGGTTTATCAAATAAGAAAAAAAAGATAAAGAAAATTCACTAATTTTGATATCAGTTTCATAGAATAACATATGAAGAGTCATGTTGCAAAACACGATAAGCACTATTTAGAAAGTAAATGTGTTTAATCAAATTGGAAATCAAATTATTGATTTGAAAGTTTATTCCAATTAAAAACCTGGAGAGTGTATCTATATATAAGAATGGTTGTAATTAGATGAAAATGATAAAAACCAAAACCTAGGATTCTATTTTCATTCAGTCGAACACATTTCTTAAATGGTGCTTATCGTGTTTTGATACAAAATTCTTCATGTTCACCGTTTTGCTCCACTATCTTATGTCATCTCTCAGGCAACTTCATGATTCCGCCTTTCCAGAAATTTTATTTTTCTCAGTAAAGAACTGCTCCAGGTGATAAGATACCCCTAAAATGTGCCAACATAAAAAATACAAAAGAAAAATACAACCTCCCCCCCAAAACAAATGATGATAATGTGGAGTCTGCTTCATCATTATCCCGATAGTAATGACCATATCTCTGTTCATATCTATCTAAGACTGTTCATATGCACATATGTATGTGTGTATCTAACTCGGTCTGTGCATATCTATCTATCTATCTATCTATCTATCTATCTATCTATCTATCTATCTATCTATCTATCTATCCCGATTATCTAAATGTGACCTCTAAGTAATTGAAATGGTGAATTGTAAACGGAGGTAATGAATTGAGGTACATCAGAAAATTTGAAAACGTTTTGATCCCTTATTGAGTCCAAAGTCTTCGCTTCGGCCTTACGCAGGAACTACCTGAAAGTTTCACCTGTAGGGCGTTCTTTTTTTTCATCTTCTATGTAGAAACTGCAGTTGATAGGCGGCTGAAAATGAAAACAAAAAAACAACGAATGCGGTATAATGAGTAATCTAAGCCTCACCAATCCACACTCTTTACCCGTTGTCAATCAGTAGGATTATGTTACAAAGGGTCTGTTGCTCTACAAAAAAATCATGCTGTTGACACATGTACAAACAAAAAGATCGTGCGTATCCCTTTATATATAGAAGAATATAATATTACACACCTTTTTATAATTCTTTTGTTTTAGTCAAGTAAAGGTGATACTGAATGATGAATGGAATATACACACACGAATATGTATACATATAAACATACAAACACACACACACACGCACCACACAAACACACACACACACACACACACACACACATTTATATATACATATATATATTTCGTGAGTTCATTGCCGTTTCTGATAATCTGCGTCAGATGAAACAAAGGAAAATACTCACATGTCCAAGTGTACGGGTGTAGGTATGAGTGAAGGAGGATAAGTGTATACGCGGTGTATGATTTTCCTACGCTTGTTACTTAGCCAGTATGTATGAAAGTTTATGTATATACACGTATAATCATACATATGCATACTGATATGCAAAAGCAAACACGCTCTTATATATATATATATATATATATATATATATATATATATATATATATATCAATATGAGATAGAAATGACAATATCAGAAGGCCAATTTATAAATTATTTCTTATATTGTATTTCGTTTCGCACAAATGACTTTTTGAAAAGGCAATTTGGGCGAAACATCGAAATAAAATATCAGAAATAATTCGTAAATTGGCTTTATGATACTGTCATTTCACCTTCATATTGTTGGATTAACTATAATGCATACCAATACACTGTTTATTTGTCTATATGTATAAGAATAGTTAAAATTAGGTATATATTTAAATTCATATGTAGCTTAAATATATATATATATATATATATATATATATATATATATATATATGTGTATATATATACGCATGAGTTGCATGAGTATAAGTTTATGTAAATACATTGGCGCCATTTTTCTTTAAATTATTTATTCCATTTACGCTGTCTTGGCTGAGTGACTTATTCTCCATGTAAAACCGATTTTTTCGAATAGAGTTTCAAATGATATAACGCGTACATAAACATTCGGAATATATTTCCATTTCTCAATAATCTAGATGTATGTATATATCTATCTATATCAATATCTATCTCTCCCTCTCTCTATATTATATGTACCAACTGATACACATATATATATACGCATTTTTCTATGTACATATACACGATTATATCCATAGAAAGTATGTTTATCCGTAGAAGATGCATATATACATATAGAAAGTGACATACAGACCCATTCACATTCTCACACTCATAAATGCACACTCAAACACACATATACAAATGTATGTATGGATATATCTATATATCTATATCTATCTATCTATCTATCTATCTATCTATCTATCTATATATATATATATATATATATATATATATATATATAATGATTTCTTCTCGTTTCCTTAGGTTTCGATAAACATAGATATTCACCAAAAGATAAAGCGCCATTTTCAATATCAGAGTAGAGTAGTACTGCTCACTTACATAGTAAAAATATCAAACAAGGTACTATTTCAACGGATTTTCCCACAACAATTTTAGAATTGATTTTAGGATCCTGATGCATGCAATTAGGTTATTTTCAATCTTATTTTAATTTTGGGTTTCATCAGCTGTTTCAACAAGGCCCTTCTTCGGGTATACACATATATATATACGTGTGAATTATCTAGACATGTCGACCAATGAGATCACATAATCTACTTCCTTAGGGTAAACAAAACGAAACTTTGATGATCACAAGACTTTAAACCAAGGAAGACGTTTTTCTAATCGCTCTAACTCTGTCTCATTGATCTCCTCTCTCTCTCTCTCTTTCATGAATATCTATATTCTTGTCTTTAGTTTCATCTTTTTTCTTTCACATACGCAATACGTATATCCAATTACACATACACACATACAAAACATGCAAGAAGGAAATGTATGTGGATATATCTATTTATCTATCTATCCATTTATCATCCCCTCTCTCTCTCTCTCTCTCTCTCTCTCTCTCTATATATATATATATATATATATATATATATATATATATATATATATATATAACCTTTTATTCAATCACTTCTTTTCACTTACATACAAACATGTCCGTGTCTACTTGTGTACCATAAAGAGTTTACGAATAACTGAATGCTGGCGTTCATAGTTTCTCCTTTGTTTCATCCTGTCTATTTAATTTTCGTTGGATTATTTTTTCTCCCTTTTTTGGGGCTCAGCGATAAGTGTCCGGGTCGGACCCCAACGAAAGTAAAAAATAGATAAGTTTGCATTGATGTCAGCGTGGATGGGGGTCTTCATCGACGGCACACGACCAGATTTGTATCCATAGGACAGGTGAGGCATGTGCCAGCAATAGATAGATAAAAAAGACAAAGAGTACAAAGAGAGGTGAATGAGAGAGAGAGAGAGAGAGAGAGAGAGAGAAAGAGAGAGAGAGAGAGAAACATGGAGTAAAAGACAGAGGGGGAAAGCAGAAAGAGAATGATGGAGAAAGAAGGGGGAGGACCAAGTAAAAAAGGGGGGCAGGACAACGAAGGAGATTGAAAGAGCAAGAAAAAAGTGAGAAAGAAAGACGGAGATTAAGACTGCAAAAAAGAGAGAGAGAGATGAGGACAGCAAGAGAAGGAGAGAGAAAGAACGAAGAAGAAGGATTACGATGGAAAGAGAGAGAGAGAGGGAAGGGCTGAGAGACAGACAAAGTGAGATAGATAGACATAGAGAAACAGAGATAAACACACATAGATTAGGGTCAGCGATGGAGGAAGGTAGAACGATAGAGAGAAATGATTTCGGAAAAAAAAACATTGGGCTCTGAAACTTTCACGGAAATCATAAATCGTGTGTCCGTGCCTGACTGGAAGGAAGTTCGGGGAGTCGAACATTTGTCATGGATGTTGGGGAAAAATAATATATAGGATGGATATATGAGAAAAACCAGAAAAAACAAAAAAGAAATAACAATGTAATTGATAATTGAAAAAGTATAATAGAGTCACCAAAGGGAACGAAAAGGTATTGGAAAGAACATATATATATATATATATATATATATATATATATATTTGTGTGTGTGTGTGTGTGTGTGTGAGTGTGTGTGTGCATGTGGATGTGTGTGTGTGCATGTGGATGTGTGTGTGTGTGATAATTACGAATAAGTTATATAATTTGTTACTCTATTTGGGATGAATTCCCGTTATTACACGGACAATATGTCACTTGGCCTAGCCAGTGTAAATAGAATAAACAATTATAGGAAATGAAACAGGTTTGATCCCTGCAGCAGCCCCATTTTATTTAATCGTTTATTCTATTCAACATAATAAGAAAAAACATTTCTTTCCCTTATTTATATCCCAGCTTTGTCTTCATTACACTGATACATTTTCACAAATGTATGTGTGTGTGTGAATGTGTGGGTACGCATTTATCGATGTATACAATTACTTAGTTAATTTTACTGAGGTACGAGGTCTCAAGGCATGGGTTTACAGATGTTTTGTACTATATTCCTAGAGAATATTTTTGATTGAATTTAATTGTTAAATGAGTGGAAATATGTTTTTTTCTAATTTACTAAAATCTTGTTCAGAATCGATGAAGGGAATTCAAAAGACTAACATCGATATTTGGAACAGTCGCCAAATTTGTTAGAAATAGCTTTGAATGAAACCAATACACATTTCGGGAAGTGTGCGATCATTGGTCAGAGATACAAAATTTGCCTCTGTTCAAATACTCATGAACATGTTCATGCATCTGAACATTACAGCATATACGTGTTATATAGATGTAAGATAAATACTTGGTTTCTATATGTGTATGTTATATTAATAAAAATAGTTATTTTGTTTTTATATGTATGATGTATTAATATGATAGTTATTTGGTTTGAATTTGCTTATCAGCAATTATTTTTATATAAACATACAATCGTCTACGTACAAATTATATATAGATTTTGCTATTAAGTATCTGAACATGAAGCCTTACATAGCGTGGCACAAGGGTAAAATGAAGATGGATGTTCCTAACGTTATAGTGACGTACGAATCTTGTTTGTTATCAATTTGCTCGACAGCAAGACTGAAGTGCTACACATGCCGATAATAAAGATCATTATTTTGAGACTTAGTTTGACAATGAGAATACATTCGTTGGGATCGAACAAAACATTAAAAAGATCCAGTGTCAAAAGAAATTTCAAGTGTATCGCGATTTATATATATATATATATATATATATATATATGTATATATATTGAGTTAAATAAAAAAAACAGTAATCAAATAATCAAAGAATAACACCATTCCCTGAAAAAAAGATAACGATTAGCATAATAAAAAGAGCAGTAATTTTTAACAATATTCAAGATAATGACATGAAATATCCAGGGTTTTTTTTGGTACGAGATATTCGTGCTCATAGTTAAATACGAACCGATGACGAGTAACTGGAAACAGAGCTAGCTAGCCAATCAGAGGAATCGTTCGCATTAGGAGCCATCCGGTTTTGCGTCATTTTATTCGTTGAAATGAAGATTTTTGTTGGAAACAAAAAGAAAAGCACGATGAGGCCCAAATTTCATTTCCCTGCGAAAATTACGTGTTCCTAACGAAAATGCCATTTACTTTTGGCAAATGTACAAGACGAATCGAGAGAAAGAAGGATCAAATCATCTACCATAAACATTCCAAAAAAGACAACAAAAAAACCAAACCTACAGCGTCCAATATATTATATGACTTTCTTTGTGTTTTCGCCGGTCCACATTGAGATTAGATTCATCGTTGTTCTTTTATTTATTTATTATTCTTCCATGGAAGAGGAAGATCAGAAGAAGCGGAAATGTTCTATGCACTTAATTAACAACGAAAGACATTTTGCAACTGTGGTTTTGGCGATATAATTGAAGAATAACAAGGAAAAATAAAAGCACTGAAATCTGAGAAGTTCTCGATCCAGTGAAATCTCGGTAACGGCCTCTACCGCGCATTTACACGGTGAAATAAAATTATGGTTTCATAACTTAGCAATTAGCTGTGTCTGCTTAATCTAATACGGTTATTTTCTTCAAAATCAGTCGGTCCCAAACACTTTATTTGAGTCACAATAAGTAGATTCCCCACATGTACATCCTTTGCTTGGTGTTATCAGTCGGTTATTGTTATTTATTGTTCAGCATTGAAAACTTGTTGAAATTATTCGAATATGAAGTAATAACACTGAACATAAATTCAAAGACGAGATGTTCACCGAAGTGCACTAGGTGTATAAGTATAAACCTATCCATACGAAGTCAGTCAGAAAGGTACACGGCCATCTTGAATATCTCGAGAACCGGACGAGCAACCTTGATATAACTTGGCAGAGGGACCGTTAGTGCATATACATAAACAGATACTTTCCTATAGGGTTACTCAGTTGGCATTGAGCGCCATTAAGTGAACTCGTGTACTCTGCGACAGTTGCATTCATAGCAATGAACTCTGCACGTTCTTCACGTCTCGAAAAGGGCTTTTTGGTAAAACATTACATCATGTATATCCATTACCACCCCTCCAGGTATGGCTCTTTGCGATACCTGGCTTCTCATATTTAAAAAGAAGGGATTCCAGAACGTTGACGAGATTAAGGAGAATGTAATGAGTCAGCCGATGGAGATCCCAAATGAGGACTTAGCAGGCTGTTTTGAAAAGAAGAAGAGACGCTGGGATAAGTATGTGAGGTCCAAAATCGGGTATCTTGGAAGACACCAGGGCAAAATTACCCCAGTGAGGCTATTTTTCGTTAATATCAAATAGCTGGATTCTTTCCAGGCAGACCTCGTTCAAGCACCAAGAGGATTTGATAAATTAATTTTTTTTACAATAGCTAAAAGTATCTGATTGATTTTTGAACATCACATATGTATACATGAGTGTTCATTCACGCAGTGAAACATGCATGTAATTCTTTGTCAATTTTCTTTTACTGGAATTTTGAAGAAAATTATCTCACCTGTTAGAGATGATGAGTGCGGAAATATCTAGAAAAGACAAACACGAAACTGGCCTGGTTAGTCGCTCAATATACCGTCACGTGAATAACGTCTTTTAGGATCATGTCGTGTTGAAAGTGATCAATTGAAAAAAAAGGGGTGATCGATGAATAACTTACTTTTCTCGCCTTTTGTTGGACAATGATCACTGAAAATAATCCTGAGTGAACACTGCAAGACTCAAACTAAAGGGTACGTTTACAATAATGTAAAATCACAAATGCCTTCCCTCATTACCAAAAAGAAGAAAAAAATTAGAGGGATGATTTTGATAAGATAATTTTCTGGACATGAGGGGACAATGTTTAAACTTTTAGCCCTTTAGCTCCACTGGTGCAGCTTGCATGCGAGATACATTTATACATACACGCATACGTACATACATAACTAGCTAGACGAGCATAAAAACCGAAGAAACCTATGACAAATGTTTTGGTTGACCGTTCTTTATAGAGATACTTATACTGTTTATGTACGCATTATATCATTTGAAACTCTATTCGAAAAAATCGGTTTTACATGGGGAATAAGTCACTCAGCCTAAACAGCGTAAATGGAATAAATAATTTAAAGAAAAATAGCGCCAATGTATTTACAGAAGCTTATACTCATGCAACTCATGCATATATATATATATATATATATATATATATATATAAAAATATATATATATGTGAGTGTGTGTGTGTTCAGTGTGTGTGTTCAGTGTGTGTGTGTGTGTGTGTCAAAAAGACACAAGATAACAAAAAATCGCCCCCGAGTTTACACGTGGATTCACAGATACAAAAATATAACGGGTGCATCATACACACATTACTAAACATAAGCACTTCCTCACACTTAAATGATCAGTTGAGGGCATAGTTAATGCCTTTACACATTCATTTTTGCGTGATGGTACAATCAGCGTGACGTCGTCTTGCTAGATGAAATCTTTTTTTTCTGGATTTCGCCCGTAGATGAATATAGTCTATTAGCGATCCAGGCAAGTTGGGAATGATTTGTATAAATAAAAGCAATAATAAACAAACTTGCTTATTCTTGCTAATATCTTACGGCCTTTGTAATCGGCACAGTATGCAAAACACACTGAGAAGTACGCGAAACAAAATAGTTATTTCCATTATTATTGCGTGAGGACATAAGAAGAAAAAAAGAATCTTGGAATGCCATTAAGAATATTAATGATTTGTGAAATTTTATTAAAGTCTGACAAATTATATCTCATTTGTAAATACTGCATCTATTATACAGATGTGCATTTAAACAATATCAATACGTCCATATGTTGATGTTTCACACATACACACAATTATATATATATATATAGCATACGATTTTGCGTAAAAGCGAAAATAAACAAAGAATATATATATATATATACATATATATATATATATATATATATATATATATATATATATATATTCTTTGTTTATATATATGTTTTATATATATATATATATATATATATATATATATATTCTTTGTTTATTTTCGATTTTACACAAAATCGTATGCTCTTATATTGTATGCTTGCATCTACAATATATGGACGTATGGACTTATATATATATATATATATATATATATATATATTTATACATATATATATATATACATATATATATATATATACATACTTATATATATATGTATATATATGCATATGTATATATATATATACATACATACATATATATATATATATATATATATATATATATATATATATACATAGTGTTGCATTATACAGAAACCTATCTGAAATGATCACCCATCATTACAAAGTTAATGTATCACTTTCTGTAGCAGATTCTATATAATATAACGCAATTTGTAATCATTCTGTCGGAACATATATATCTATTTTCTAATGCACACACACATACACACACACACACACACACACACACACACATATATATATATATATATATATATGACATACGTACATAAAGTGTATATATTTATGTTTGAGCATGTTTGAGTAGCTTTATAGACATAAAACTAAACCATGCATTTCGTTTCATGGAACTGGGATTAAGACAAATACATTTCAAATTCTCAAGCATCATTGCTCACACACTTTAATTTATATACATACATTCATGAATGCTTCATGTTATTTGAAAGTCTATTTGGAATGACCTCCTGTTGTAACACGGGGAATGAAGCACTCGGCCTAGACAGCGTAAATAGAATGAATAGAAATTGAGCCGCTGCAAAAATCAAACCTGTAACCGATAAGCTACCCACTTAAACAAAGCGTCTCTCTTAAGTATTGAGCTAAATAGCTCTACGGAAAGGCAAAGGCCCAAGAAAGTCAGATTACATATCCATTTTTTTATATATTATATGCATATAAGAGGGTGGATCAGTAAGTGCATAGCTCGAAACATTGCTATTAGCTAGAATTCTATCTGAAATTTCTCCTGTATAATGTTCGATCAATGTGATCGATATTCTCTACTAAATTAAGTGCATTGACAAGGAAGGATATTATATTTAAGATAATATCTGCTGGGTGAAGTGTACACTAATATGCTATAGGCTTTTTGTACCTCTGGATGTATGATAGATTGACGTGTACTCCATATGTATGATGTATTGACTTGTACATTCATTTAGAATTAAATTGTTTATACTGTTTAAGTTAAAAGGAATACTTGTTAAAGATTTTGAATTAAATCTACATACACCTCTCTTACTTTCACGCACACACACACACACACACACACACACACACATATATATATATGCTTCGTGGAACACTCAAGTTTAAATTCATAGAATACCTGTATTTTTTGTAATGATTGCATATCATTGGGCTTTTAAAATGACTTATGAGCTAAGTGTTCGTCTTTTTATTTCTTTTGTGACTAAATATTGACGATACAACAAATTAACAGACACAAGCTTCCACACTGGAATAAAAGTTATATTAATAGTTACCACACAAGCAATCATCCTATTACGATACCACTTGATAATCGAATTTAATAAAAAAGTTGTCTCAGTAATCATTAGTATAACTATTATATATGCATACACGTCTTCTAACATAATCGCAAAATTATACATATATATTCACTCACATTTACAAATCCCCCAAAGCATGCACACACAGAGGGATGTGTATATGTATACACGCCTTCTCATCCACACTTACACATACGCACGCATATGATACTCACACATACTCACTCACACACACACAAACAATGCTTCTCTATTCAGGGTTGAGCACTCTTTAAGTGAGGTAACTCGTTCACTGTAAACATTATGCAATGCTTTTCCATAGGAATAGAGAACTCTGGTGAATGGGGGATTTAAGCAAAAATAGAATATATCGCTTAAATTCAGCCTTACTGACCGTCCAGTTCTGTGGCTCAGCGATAGGATACTGAAGCGATGGTTTCAATCCTGTCTCGTTGTACTGGATGGGATAACGGATTGTCTATAGCCAGACTGAAGAGTTGCAATACAACGAAACAGCTGTCTATAGATAGCACAATATATATATATATATATATATATATATATATATATGTATGTATCCAAAATTACATACATATACGTACGCACCTCACCCATAGAGAAATGAGTCAAATGAATTGCGAGACACGGAAAATACTGGGTAACTTGACCTGAAGAAATTTAGTAAGCATCTTGTATGGATTGATTTCGAGTCTTATGGATATAGAAACAGATACAGAAGGATAGATATTAATCTTTCTAAATCTATATATCTATATCTATGCGAATCCGGACAGAGCCTACCAAGTTGGTGAGATAGTTGCCAAATGCAAATCGGCACTAGTGGTCGATGTTTGAGTGGGGATTTTCAAATCTTAATTTCAAACGTCTCTAACCCCCTGTAACCTTGTGTCAGATGAATACAAACTTTATTTATATATATATAAAGGGATATCGAGTCTGAAGAGTCATAATACAACGAAACAGTTGTCAACTCATGACTCGATATCCCTTCCAGTACCGCTTGGTTGGATTGAAACCTTCGCAACGGACCCGGATGCAGATGCTCTACTCCTGCCCCACGTAGAACTGGAGGTGGGTAGGACCAAATTAAGCGATATATTCATTTACGCACAATTCCCCATTCACCAGAGTGCTCAATTCCAGAGTTAGGAGAGCATTACGTAGTTACTCGCAGCAGATGGGTGCCCAACCTAAGAGTGCTCAACCCTAAAGGAGGGATCGTAATACATATATATATGTGAGCGTTATCAAGAAATGGATGTATGATTCAGCAGAATGATTGTAAATCGCACTATATTCTATAAAAATGATCTCCTATTATTACACAGTGATTGCATCATTTGGCCCAGACAACGTAAATAGAATAAACAATTATAAATGTAAATAACGGCCGTAGTGACATAGGGGGTATGCGACAATAGAGCGTATACATATTTCTAGATTTCCATTTTTTTTTGTGTGTGTTCAATATCTACAAATGGAGGATGCCGTATACCCAGTTCCCTTAACCCAGCTTTATTGTATACTTAGTTCCCCGTGCCGAGCCTTGCCGGATACTTAGTTCCCAAAACCCATTTAGATCACATGTGTATGTGTGTGTGTGTGTGTATGTAATTTTATACGGAAATATACAGTAAACATGTTAGCGGCAATGTTTTTCCTTGTATCGTTGACTCCTTGAGTTATTTTACGTAAATGGTTCGCAGTCTCAAAACGAACGTAGACAGTCTGAAACATCGACATAAGCTTTTGGCGTTTGTATCATTGCCATCCAAACAACTCCAAGATTATGGATAATCTTGGTAATTTACAGGAAAAACATAGAGTCGAGTTTCCATTCAATCTTACATACGCATATGCACACCCTCGCTCTTTCTTACCCCCTCTCTCTCTCACTCTATCTCTCAATCTCTCACACACTTACTCATAAATATATCTATACGTATGTATATAGATCAGGGGTTGTGTGCATCAGGGGGAAACGTGTAACAGTTAGAAATAAAAGAACGTAGCCATTTGGCTTCTTATAGTTCTAACAAATCGAGCAAAACAAGAAGTATTGATATGGAATCATGTTGAGTTGATAAGACACCAATTTCAAAGTGATTGTCGGGTTTGGCAGCGTGGGCTGGCCGGCAGGCGGGCGGGCAAACCAATCCGTAAATATAGCTTAGCATGCCGTGAATTATAGTACTTTTAGTATGTAATCTGTTGTATCAGCCGTCTGCCAGCTTCTCCCTCGCTCTCTTGTTCTCTTGTTCTCGCTTCCCGTCTGTGTTTAGCGCCCTTGTATATCTGTACATTGAAAACACATTGTTTTCCTTTTGTCTTTTGATAAATAGCTTAAGTATAGGATAAACTAACGTTCATCAAAATGATGAGGGTGTACAACTATCAACGGTTTTATGAATGAACGAATTAATGAATGTGTTAACTGTGGCACAGAAAGGAAGAGAAGGAAAGAAAAATGAAAAAAAAATGGAAGAAGAAATAACAAAAACAGATGTCTTCAAACGGTGGGGAATCGTTGTAAGAAGGGAAGGAAAAAGAGAGAGAAAAAAATGCTAAAAAAGAAGGAGAAAATTGCTAATGGTTGGGGTTGGGGAAGAGAAAGAGATAGAGAGAGGGAGAGAGAGAGAAGATGAGTTTTTGAAAAAAAGATTTTCTTTAAAAATGATACGAATTCACACCAAAATCTTCATGATTGAACCATAACAATTGGTAAAAAAATTCGGAGAGTAAGGCCTAATGATAATGGCCTCAAAAAGCTTTGTGCCTCTTATTGTGTTGCTATCCACGATATATATATATATATATATATATATATATATATATATATATATATATATGTGTGTGTGTGTGTGTGTGTGTGTGTACGTGTGTACGTGAGTGTGTGTGCGCTCAGTTTTCGATGTTTTGAAGGTCAAGGAGACATGAAATCGAGAAAGTGTTTTTTATACGTTCACCGCAAATAGTTCTAGATGGTACTTCCAAAAAAACCCCCCAAAACATCGCATTCTTTTCATTCATTAAATGAAGAACGCGGACATAAAGGGATAAAAAGTCTTTTCTTCATAAAAGAATTAAAAAAAAATCTTTTGGTTCAGCGCTAACTCAGCTGAGAGCCTGGGCATTTCTGTTTCGATCCCTAATATGCGTCCGATTATTCAAAAATGAAAAACCGTTTATTATAATCACAGATAAGGTTATCAAGCTGTTATTGTAATTAAAATCAGTCATTTGAAATGAATTGAAAATCATGAAAGATGTTTATATCAATCATAATGTAAGCTATGGTCCAAATATTTTTTCTGTTTCTTGGTTCACAGCTTTTCTGTCGTGTATTCCTTCGACCCTCGCTGGATGGTTTTGGTTTTATGATTTGGAAACACTCCTCAGAGTGCATGCTCGATTAGACTGGACATGTCAGATCCATTTTTTTGGATACGGTGGTTGTGTTTTCGGTTTCAAATTCCAAGTTGCCTCCCTTGCATTGAATAATTTGTTTGCTTTTTGAAAGAAGTCCCTTATGATAAGAGATTCCCGACGAAGGTCGAAGGGTACACGGCCTAAACGTTGTGAACAAATAACCACTTTGACAACGATGATAATCCGACCATGTCATAATGATTAATACGTCCCTTCGAACAAAATTCAGACAAGAATGTTTACATCAATCACATCAATTTTTTTCATATCATAAAATTTTCATAAAAAATGAATTGTATATCATAACAATCAATATTTAACAATGAATGTAAATTTGTAGCAATTAGTGTAAATTGTTCCAATATAAAGTTTGTTTTACGATATCAGATGCTTATTGACCTAAAATACCCTCTACCAAAGTGATCTCAATGAGCTGCTTCTCATGTATCTATTTAGTATTAGCAATGTGATCCCTTCTTGGGGATTTTCAAAGAACGAATGCAACCTCAATGCACTTTAATGATTACCTTTATGGTGGCATACGAAACACGAACTGTGTATACATAGGATGTAATCAAATTCCAATACTTCCAGAATATACTTAAAGCAAATACAATTTTGATGATCCGAAAAAAAAAATAGTTAATCAAAACCTAACAATGTTCTTCAAGAGAACTCACACAAGGTAATAAGTCATTTACTGCGAATGGCGGGAATTTCCATTACAGCAAACTCAAAAGAGGTTCCGTGTTATTGTGATTGATTGCAACCCAATTCTGTTTTTGATAAAGGGCTTTTATCTTTCAATGGATAACTTTCAATGGATTATCTTGCAATTGACAAAGGCTTTTATCTTGCAATGAATAACCATTATTATTGGTCGTCTTCCGTAGTTGAAGTGTTTAGGGTCATGCCTAGAGGGTAAAAGTGTTGTGAATATTGCTTTGGTACAAGTGGGTGAAGCTTGTTCAAAGGACAATGAAAATCACCATGCATACACTAGCAATGGAAATGGAATGTGGAATTTAGAATACAAACCCTTTTTTGATCCCAAGGACCAATGCCGGACGTGATTAATATAGTATTCCAAATATCATGCCCCATGCATAAAATGCCCGATCCGATATTCCAGGGAAGATACCGAACGTTGCAGACACTTTAGAATGATCAGAGTATATAGGGACTAGAACGTTGATATGAAATTAGCGAAGGTCAGGAAAATGGTCCCAAAGAGTCATCATATAGGATAGGAAATAAAGTATTGAAAGCATTTGAAATGACTCCTGGTGTCGTATAAGATATGAGAGTTAGATAATTGAATATTTTGTGTAATGTCAGAAAGAACACTTATACTGGCTGCGTATGAATTTTTTTCTGCTATAGGAAGTTTTCCACCTGAACATATATAATTCAACCATGCTGATTGCAAAAAATAACAACAGTTTTGCCTAATTGGGACATTGAAAAAAATAGCATCTATTTTAGTTAATACCTTCTTTTATGGTTGAAGTTGCTAGTTTTTGAAGGATAGAGATATGACAAAACCATGATACGTTTTAATGTTATTAAGCATTGTAAAATTGTATCAATAATCTTGGAAAATAAACAGATGCACATTAATGTAGGAAAAAAAGGTCTGTTTGATGATTTTCAGTTACATTTTTCATCAAGCAAGTCACATTTTAAATGAAAACCTAAAAAAACATAGTTGAAAAACCTGACCTGACCCCCAAACAAAAACAATTGCAGATTTGTATTCAACCTGTTCAAACAATATAGAATCAGTTTTAAAAAGACCCTTCCAGCAAAAATGTCACGGACCATTCTTATTGATCATATGATTAAATGACTGTATGATGACGATATTTGCCAACTATAAACAAACTAATTAACGAAATTTATTTTAGTAAATTCATAATTTCATAGCAACAAAGAAATCCTGAACTGCTTACTTTTTTATCGTAAAAATGCTGTTGCTTGCATGTTTTGTGACTTTATAAATCCTAAAAATGTTGCCTTTGGCCTACATATGAAATAACGAAATAATTGATTTTTGCTAATTAACTGATAGACTTTCCAAAGTAAATTGATAGTCCCTTTCTTTATCTCATCCAAGAACGACTACCGAGCTCCAAGGGCGACTACTCATGGAAGATGAAGCGTCTTCACAAGTGAAATTTTGCATTTCAGTTCACGTGTAAGCAGGCGGTTGCTTATTCGATTAATAAATAAGCTCACTTTAAAGGGAACATTTGCAGGAAGACAAACACGAATCAAGAGAGAAGCAAAGTGGAATAGATGAAGAGAGATAAAAAAAAAGGAAACTTGAAATGATATTTTAGAATTCGCAAATTCAAAGAGTGTTTTGAAAACAGTGGTGTATTGTTTTTGACACAGGCAAACAAACAGCGAAATGCATTAGGATCTTTGTGATTGATTAACGATACAAGAGGCAAAGAAAAGTACAAAATTGAAATCGCTTCAAATATGCGAACCTTTTTTCGAAAAAAAAAAAGGTTTACTCAAAGACGAGATCATACAAAGACCAAAACTTGTTTATAATCCACTAAAATGATAGCAAACACTTCCACGCCACACACACACATACACATACACACACACACTCATACATACACACACACATACACACACACACACACACACACACACACACACACACATATATATATATATATATGTATATATATGTATAAGAAAATAAAAACTAGCAAAATTTGGAGCATCAAAATTTTGCTTACCAAAAGATATATTCAATATGCTATCGCGGTGCATGGTTAAAGGGAAAGGCGAAAATGATGGAGTGGTGGTAAAGTCAGTGCACAGCAATTGAAATAAGAACAACAATGTTACCTACTTGTATATATACCATCGGTACTATATTACAACCAATATTATTTCATTCTCCTCCGTTTGTTGATATCCGTTGTGTCAGTCTGCATATAATGATAAGAGAACACGGAAATGTTGATGTTCTTGTCAAGTAGAGCCTTCCCATAATATCATTTGTTGCATGAATAGTCAGTTTAAATAGTGTTTAGCTCCTTGAGAAGAGCGACACGAAGGTTAAAGCGGCTAATTTATCGGTTGCAGGTTCGGTTTCCGCCACAGCCCATTTCAATTTAAACATTTAAAGAAATTGAATCGATCCTGTCATCGATAGGGTAGCTGTTTCAATGGTAAGAGCATCGTTACGTTGAAACGGCTACCCTATCAGTAGCAGGTTTGATTTCGGCAGCAGCACCATTTTCTTTCGTTGTTTATTCTGTTTACACTGTCTAGGCCAAGTGACACATTCTCCGTGTAATAACGGGAGGTTATTTCAAATAGAGGTTCAAATTATATAACACATTCTTAAAGATTCTATCAGATTATATATCCATTTGTTAATAATAAGATTGTCCACTCTGAGAAAAAAAAAGACATGTATATTAGCCATTATCAGTCCATTGCTGGAAAAAGACCTTTCCCATCTCCTTCGTTGTGCACGAGACTGTTCTGTGCAAACCTCTGCTGGTAAACCATTCTATCTTGTCTAGTCTATTCATACTGCCTTTACTGTTTTATTGGCACCCGTTACTTAACCTTGCGCTCCATCTTTTGTCATCCAGCCCATCTCCATTTTTGTTTCTTCACTATTTGTATATTATCATTTACTCTGCCACCTCTCTCTCTTTCTTTCTCTCTCTATACATATATACGCATGTGTGTGCGTGTGAATAAACAAACACACATACACAAATATATGTGTATATAAAGATTGTATACGTTCTTATCGATAATGTTTTTGCTGTAGATTCCCCCAAGTTTGCTTTGAAAATCGTGGTGAATTCAAAGACATTGATACAGTAATCTCCATAATTTCATGTTTTTGACGTTTTATGTAAAAGAAACACTCTTAAAAGTATTCTAAAGAGATATCATACACACATACATATCTATCTATCTATCTATCTATCTATCTATCTATCTCTCTCTCTCTCTCTCTCTCTCTCTCTATATATATATATATATATATATATATATATAGAGAGAGAGAGAGAGAGAGAGAAAGACAGAGAGACAGAGAGATTTGATGAATAAAGAATTACTGCAAATTTTGTAATGCCAATATTGATTAATACACTATGGGATGAAAGTGTTGCGCCAGCCTCCTGAATATACCGAGAAAATCAGCATCCTGAAACCTTACTTTGTCAGGAATGTTGCATTGATTACTGTCACCAGAGATAAACATGCAACCATTTTCGCCCACAAACTCAGGTCTAGATATCTGAAGACTGCATATATATATGTATATATAGGTTAGTTTTTGCGCAACATGTGCAAGAATTTTACTGCGCTTGGCCATTCCTCCTAAAAAAAGGAACAATGAAGGTTTCAGGACATTACGTGTTTGTATTAAAATATGTTTCGAATTGGGAAAAAAAGGGGATTTTTTCGAGCGTTTCAACAGTTTTTTTCGGAGTTGTATGCAATGCCACGAGCATTTCAAGTGGGGAATAATTTCCACCTCAGATGTCGAATCTGTACGAAATTTTACGTCGACGGTGGAAAATCAAATGAAAAAATGCATGCTGTGATTCGTGCAAATCGTTGGCTGATCGTTTATTTATAGAATCATATCGCACGAACTTATACAGATTCTTACCTTCTCGAAAAAATCATGGACAGTCAGGTGACAAATAACACAAATCCCAGTACTCCTTAAACCTTTTAGTTCAAATTAGGGCAAAAGGTCCAAGCACACTCGACCTATGTTAATTCTTACAGGTACTGCTGAAAACTGACCAGCGTGGCTTAATGCCTTTTTTTTTTCTTCATACAAAAGGTCCAAGTCACTGCTACATAAAATTCAAGTCACAGCTCGCTAAAATGTCTCTTTGGCACATTGTTTTGAAAGTTCCGTTCCTTTATGGACATACCTTGTATTTATATATACATATGTATATACATTGGTATATATATATATATATATATATATATATATATATATATATATATATATATATATATATATATTATATAAAATGAAAGAGTAAGATAGATATGTTCCTTTATATGAGTGAAACCAATTTTGAATACGCACAAATACAGCTTTATAGACGCATGGACACAGACATACACAGAGACACAGCTTTATTCCTATTTCTGAATCGCCATGTTCAACGAATTGTCCATTCCAAGTGATCGTTATTTTTCAGAATGTTGGACAGCAATTACGTGAAAATCTCTCATCTTTTGTCTCCGGCTGTTGTTTATTTGCTTTGCACTTTGAATTATTCTTTCACCTTTCCTTGTTCTGCTTCTTATTCTTTGCTTTGCTTTATCGATTACCCCTTTGTTTTTTTTTTTCGGTGTTGTTTTCTTTCTTGTTATCCACTATTTTTCGCATTGTTGGGTTGTGCAACTATCGACACCGTTGGGCAAAGAGGAAAAGAAAAAAAAAATACAAAAAAAAAAAAAACACAACGTGGGAAGCCAAGATGGACGTTAGAGAGTAGCAATCAACTTTATCATTGTCTGCATTTGTCTCCACGAATTCATCCTTTTCGGCGCTCACGTGGGTCGATCGCCTTTTTTTTCTACCTGCCAATCGCTTCGTTCCTTACGTTCAGCATATTCTGGTTCAAAGACCTTCAATCTTCTCTTTGTTTTACTGTTTTGTTTTGCTCTCTCCGTGAATCTCCAACCCTTGGCATCCTTCATTCAACGTTATTTTCGATCGTACTCCCCTTCTCCAGATTTGCACCAACAAAATTCCTCTGTATAAATTGTATTTCCCCCACTTTTTTTTTTAATAAACTTTACCTTTTCAAATCCTTCTCTTATCTCATTTTTCTAATATCTTCTTATTTCCTAATCATACTTCGGGTGTTTCTGTATCATTTCTTATTCAATCAATTGAACTTTTCCTTTTTATCAAATTTACCCCTCCTTAACATTCATTCTGAATTGCTTTCTATTCTCACAATCTGTTTCATTATTCATCATCCTAGATTTCTCCTTCTTACCATTCGTTATCTTACAATATACTTGGTATATCTAGAGAGTATCCATCCATTTAATATAAACGAAAAAACAGCCGACCGAACAAAATCCTTCCTTATGGTCCCCCCGAAGAAATCTCCATGGGACTCCACACACCTATCCCAGCATCTCTTTCACTTCAAAGACAGCATTCAAAGTTTTCTTTCAGGTTCGCCATCAAACACCCCGTTGTTTTCAATTCGATCTCGTCCACAATCTGAAATCCCTTTTGGAAAAACCGGTAGACGCAGGGAAATAAATCTAGACTGTTGAAAGAAGGTGCCGACAGATCTGCGTGATGCAATATTCAACAAAAAAACCCAAAGAATGGGCATGTTTGATCTTTGTGACACTGATGGTCACACAGTACACATGCTCATCTACTGATGTCTCACTGATGACGGAACACCACAACAAGAGAAAAAAACAAACCCTGCGATGGCGTTACATTTCTCATTCAATGTACGTCCTTTTCACGACCCTCTGTTATATTTTTCAACGATAGTTCCAAGGTTGACCAGTAAACAAAAAATTGGAAAGAGATAGAAAAAAAGAATCAAACAAGGTTGAGAATCAGATCACAGAGGTCCAATTTCTCACCCATGCACTTACATGGAAAGAAGAGTAAACGAGAGGTGGTGGGAGTTTCATTGTGACTTTGCAATTAGATTTTTTCATCTATTCTGTTTTCCCATCATCTTCTATCAAACTTATTGTTTGCTAGTCACTTTTCCAACTTTCGCTTTTTACAAACTAACAGTAGATTTCGGCCGATTTCCAGCTAGTTCTGGTAAAAGGCCTAATTTATTGTCCTGACAGAATTGCACAAGCGTAGCCACCGACGTGGCGAAGGGTTTTACCTTTTTTTATGTGTCTATGTGTTCCAGTATTCCTTGTCATATCGTTTCGTCTCTAGACTTGTAAGTTGGCATCAGCACTCCACTAGACTCTTCCTAAGAATTAATTTTTGGGGAAAAAAGGAGGAATTTTTAAATTTTGTTGACTTATTTTGACGGGTATAGTTTGCTTATGACATCATCATTCTCCAGAACCTAAATGTTTCTAGGAAAACGCTTGTGATGTCATGAATAGAATTCATTCTGATCAGATTTATTTTCTCATGGAATTCTTTTACTTGACGGTATGTTTTTGATCATTGGTGAGTCTATAGTTTTTTTTTTACTTGTTCTTACTTGAGATAAAAGATAATAGATTAGAATTATATATTCATTGAACCATATCTTATTTGAAAAAACATCACTGTCATGAAAACTTGGATAACATTCAATTTGAATGCCTGAAGTAGGAGTATGATTTTTTTTCTCCAAAAATGAAAAAAAGTCTTTTGCTCCAGAACTTTTTTCTTTTGGTCCATTGCGTAAGCATACCCGATTTGGTTGAGATACGCCCACGTTTAGTTCGTTTCTATAGCGTGACAGAAAAACGAACATTTTCCCCTTATTCATACGGGTGTCCTGCAAATCATTTTTTTATCCTTGTCTTCATTCAATATTCTTTGTTTTATTTGACCCTTTCTTTCCCTTATACCTTTACATACCTTGTGTACCTATCCTTGTCTCCTAACACCTGAATATTTTCTCTTTTTTCTTAGACATTTTGTGGACCATTTTTCTCCATTTTCCAGTCTTTGTCGATGCAGTAGTTTCATCCTAATCTTCCATCTTTTCTTTTGTCTTCTCTTCCAACTGAACCCTTCCCATCTTGCTCTTCCTCCAGTCATTGCATCGTTTCATCTGGAACATTTGCGATAAAACAACGTTTTTCAAAATCACGACTTAATCTCTTCCCGTCGGCAACACTTTTCTAGTATTCTGTCTTTGCATTTTGCTCTTTGATGAACAGTATATATATATATATATATAAATAAATGTATATATATATGTTTGTATATATATATATATATATATATGTATATATATTTATGTGTGTGTGTATGTATTGCTGTATATATATATTGCTGTTTGCTTTTCTTCCCTTTTTTGAGCAACGTTTCTGCTTTCAATCCGTCTTTGATGTTTTTGTCTTCGCTATTGATCTTACCAAAACATATATGTATAGAGTGGATAATACCCGTGCATGTGTACATGCACATACATGACTCTCTCAAGCACACGTACATGCGCGCACACACACACACATGCATATATATATATGTATATAATCACTGAGTATGTAATCATTGATATATGGAGACACACTTACACACAAATACATTTACATTCCAAATCTGCAACTATTAGACAAAATTGATTTTCACTTGTTTGTGAATCAATTTATATATATATATATATATATATATATATATATATATATATATATATATATATATATATATACTGTATTTCCGCATATATAATTCACGTTGTTTTCGGAAAATGCTGAACTTGAAAAATCAAACTCCATATTATCCATGGAAACATTGTTGCATACGTTGCTGTACCCAAGAGACAATGCATTTTCCATTCAGGGTATTTAAATGATTCCCAGATTGGAAACGATTTAAATAAAAATTGATTAAATTTTCCCCATTGGGGATTTCAAACAGTACACTGCTCCTATACTTTCCGAGCTTTTTACCACTGAGCCATTCGTACTTCCACTGATTTTTTTACAAATAAATACAATCTTACAAATTTATTTGAGAAAAGTAGTTTTGAACCTATATATATATAAATATATATATATATATATATATATATATATATATATATATATATATACACATTATTTGACATATAGACCCACGTAGGTCAGTGTCACCTATGTAATAGAAATCGTTTGGTCAAGTTATTATTATGATTATTATTATTATTATTATTATGATTATTATTATTATTAGGAAAATTTCCAGCCTTTATGGTTCAGTCTATTAGATGTACATACATAAGCCAGCAAGATAATAAAAAAAACATTTTTGGTCTGTATCGTAATACCTACATGTATGATATATATATATATATATATATATATATATATATATATATATATATATATATATATATATATATGTATACTTATGTCTATCAGGAAATTCATTACATACTAAATGAAAAATCTTGTTGTACGAAAAATATTTCAAAACTCCAAAGGGTGATAATTGAAAAAGATAATACAAGTACACGTCATTGCACATGAACCTTTCCCTAAGATTCGCCTCCCTATCATGTGCGTAGCGGAGCAAATAATTTCTGAACTTGTCTAGTTTGTCTTGCCATTTTATATTCTGCCGGTGATATAGAGGGATCCACGCGATGTCGTGATATCCAGCGGTTGTCTGACATCCTAGCAATATGACCAGTCCATTGAACTTTCAGTTTTCTAATGGATTCTATGATATTTTCCCTTTAATATACTGTACTGTGGTGTGAACTCTCCACGTTATGTTGATTCTTTCATGTGTACGTTGCAAGGTTCCCCGTTTGAGGGTCACTCTCTTGGTCAGATTCCATGTTTAAGCTCCCGACAAGCTTTCAGTCGAGCAAGTTCAATCTTTAAGAACGAGAAAATCCCACTAGTATGAAAAGAAGGGTATACAACCAATGCACCCTCCCGGTAATATATATATATATATATATATATATATATATATATATATATATATATATATATATATATATATCTTTCTCTCTCTCTCTCTATATATATATATATACATATATATATATATCATGTTTATGAATAATAGTTCACAACGTCGATGTCACTCGACATAAAGAGTGGAAAAATGCGGGAAGTGGTTTACCGCATTAAAGACGAGTTGGAATCATGCGACGAGTGACAATGTGCATTTTTTCAACGATGCGGGCTAAGTGCCCAGCGCCCTACTGCTGAGATGGTTGGCGGTTACGTTAGCTCGGAAAATTTGTGCGAACGAAGAGAAATGTAATAAAAGTTTACTTCAATTGTAAGCAACACGCAAACATGATAAACATGGGTGCCTTTAATTTTGGTCTTTTGAGTTCAGTCTTCACCGAGAAAGCCAGTGTTGAGGACCTCTGCTATTGATTGAAAATTTTCAATTCTTGTCCGATGAATACAATTCTTATTACCTATGATGGGCATATCTCCCATATATATATATATATATATATATATATATATATATATATATATATACATATATATATATATATATATATACATGCGTGCTCGTGTGTATATATGTATATATATATAAATCGTATTATTAAGATATGGAAAGAATACTCATTATTATTAGCAATATTATTTGGAACTGACCGCCCATTATTACACGGACAAAATGTCACTAAGCCTAGACAACGTGATTGAAAAAACAGTTAAAAAAAATAGGGCTGCAATAGGAATTGAGCCTGTGATTGATAAAGTAGTCGCTTCAGCGTTAGCATCGCTCTTTTAATTGAGCTGAACAGCCCAGCGGAAAGGCGAAGGCATAATAACTGGTATATATAACAGATGAAGCGCATCTTTCAGAATCTTTTCTCATTTTTGATCAAATGAATCAATTTTGAGACCAAAAGTATGTTTACTTATTCGACTTATTTAGTGAAATATGTATGAATGTAAGTTTGCTGCAATATATATATATATATGTATTTGAAACCTTCAGTTCAGACCCGGGGGCCGATATCCAACTACGGAACTGGACGGTCAGTAAGGCAGAATTTAAGCGATATATCTATTTACATGGAAATTTCTCATCCACCAGAGTGCTCATATATATATATATATATATTCGTAGTTGCATTAGTGATTGATCCTTTGTCAAGATTAACAAATTGTCACAACACTTGAATGTTTCCATTGCCTCAGCAGGTTAGTTAGTCATGGGAAAGTGGTTAACCCATTTTCAAGCCCACCGATTTCTTTCTCTGCCAACCACCACCGTGTCATGCCAGTGACGATACCCTGCCAAGATATTTGGGGATGGGACAGATCAGAGGGATGTGGATTCATTCCTTTCAAAAAGGTAATTGTGCATCAGTGAGTTTAAGCAGCATCGACGATAATTGGAACTTGCTTTTCTGGTTTTATGTCAGAAACCATTACACCACCCCGTGCCTCCACATTCCAACAAAGAGACACATACTCCCAACACACACACACACACACACACACACATATATATATATATATATATATATATATATATATATATATATATATATATACACACACCGCTGCAGATGTATGAGAATATATACATATATAATCAGATACATCTGCAGCGAAAATGGCAGCAGGTGATAACCCTCAGGTCAGCCACAACGTCGGAGCTGAAATATCATTACCACTCACCCAGAGAACCTCAGGAGTACTTCACAATATTACCAGTACAAGCTTTATTGGTTTTCCTTCAAAGTATGGAGGTTTCACACTAATCCAGATTACTGCCTTCTAACCAGTTTTTTCTTTCAAAGAAATATGAATAAATGATAAACAAATCACTGACATGCATGTTGTATTCCATGCTGTATGTCGTACGGATGTTTCATTCAAAACGCCTCTTTGCATGCGTATGTAATACTGTATTTATACAACCTAATGCGGCACTTGACATTTGGGCTCCAAAAAAAAAACAAAGACGAACGAAAAACAACTGAAAAGTTGACGGTGAATGTAATTTCGAGAAACCGTTGGGTATCTGTTGCATTAAGTGTCATTTATATAATAAAATAGACTAATTTAGATGTTATGCCACATTGAAAAATTATGCTTTGTCTGTTATGCACCTGCGTCTGCAGTAAGCAAACATAGCAACAAATTCGTATTTAAAAAAATATGATCCAATAAAACCCCAGAAGACAAACGACGCCATATTGAATTTCTCACAAAAAATTTAATTGTCATATTCGAAAACCAAAACAATTAATTACACACACTGAGTTAATACGAAAAATAAACAACAAAAATATACACATAAAAAAAAAAAAAACCCTAAAAAGAACTATACTAACCTCAACACATTTTTATGACAGATATAATATGTATATTTTATGATTCTGGTCGTGCTGAGATATCTTTGATATCTTATATATGCTATCATGCATGGATAATTGATCGGTCGTTTCCTTCATTTTGACAGCCCCTTCCGGAATGATGTCGGTCACATCCGGTTGGTTGGTGAACAATGGCTGCGGGACCCGTGTCAAACGGTGACAATTTCCATAATGGGACACGATAATGGCAGCGCGCAAAGGCCCCGAATAGGGGGGAGGCTAATTAAATCATTGGGATGTGACATCGAACAATTAAAGCTAGAACAAAAGAAGAAATAAAAAAAAAAGATCGACGTTTTTGATATGAAAACTGTAAAACTATGGAATAGGAATAAAAAATGATATCTAGCATTTACTTGGCTAAATTTATAATTTATTACTGTAAATCACTCTCACACCTATCTCTCTCTCTATCTATCTATCTATCTATCTATCTATACATATAAATAGAGAGAGAAAGACGGAGACCATTTTATAGACGGATAGATAGATGCATAGATATATGGATAGATGTGCATCTATGAGAGATGGGCTAGCAATCGCCTCACCGTAGGGTATTGATTAACCTGGATAATTCTATTGTCACAGTAAAACAGTACCACACACACACAAACATGTGCAAACACACGCACACACACACAGACACAAAAGTATATATATATACATATATATATATAGATAGATATAGATACACACACACACACATATATATATATATATATATATATATATAGAGAGAGAGAGAGAGAGAGAGATAGATTGATAGATATAGATATAGATACGTATCATAAAGCTTCATTGCGCAGCCAGAAGAGTTATTTCGCCTAAATAGCTCCGCTGTCTAAGGATCCCATCGTCATGCCACCACCCCCCACCAAAAAATCTTCGTCCGTGATGCCAAGCCATTTATTGATTTATATTTGATTTGACTTAATTGACAAGGTTTGACTTTTGAGTTTTTAATCAGTTTTTTTCTAGTCGGTACATAAGCTGACTCAAAACTGGATCCGGGGGTAATTTATCCTCCGACAAGAAAAACTGACTTAAAAACTGAAACAGTCAAACCTTGTCAGTTAAGTTGAAAAAAAAGTTTAAATGAAAAACTGTCCCCCGACCCCGAAACTTTGTTTCCACATTTCAACTGTTTTGAAAGTA
>OY735205.1:56282191-56324691 GCA_963457665.1 Thysanoteuthis rhombus
GTGTGCAGACAAATGCGTGTGTGTGTCTGTGTTTGTGTGTGGGGACAAGTATGTATGTGTCTATTGGTATGTGTCGACACATGTGCATATCTACGGTAATCGAAGTGTACTATTTAATTATCATCTATTCTTCCATGTTTCAATTCGTGCTCACAAACATGGATAATACTTAATGTTTCTTCTCGAAGAAAAAAATCGACTCTTCTGTTCGAGCTGTATCCATTTTTGAAGCCACCGTGGTTGGCGCTTACGTCTTAAAAAAACATTAGATGGATATCCTTATCCCCAATCGGTGATTTGAGACCGATTTGTCTCATTCCAAGTGAATCAATACTTTCTATCACCACACACACACACACACACACACGCACGCACACATTGTCACCGGGAAAGGGCACACGCTCTTTACATACCGATTGGACACCTAAAGAGGGTCGTCGAATGGATCGGCTGAAACGTTGTAGGAATGACAAAACTGAGGAAAAAGAATGAATTTAATTACTCGAAAAACTCTTTTAAGGCCCTGGGATGTTCCACCACGATCATCATCATCATCATCATCATCATCATCATCATCAACAACAACAACCTTTATTGTCCATCGGTGGACATTGATCATCCCCAAGATCCACCGAACTTCTCGATCATGGGCGTAACGAGCTAACATCTTCTAAACTTGTCTGAGTCATCTCGTCATTTAGTCGGCCTCAATTTTGCGTAAGATCTTTGTTATGAGCTTCGACGTCCAGCGATTGTGTAATATTCTTGCAACCTGCCCTGTCTATCACCATCTGAGTTTTCTGATGGATTATTTATCTCTCACTTCCTTTTGTTCAGTACTATAATACGCTGTCTCGTGATCTCTCCCAAGATGTTTGTTCAACTGCGAATTCTTCTCAAATGATAAAGAGAAACAACATAAAAGCAGAATTTATCTTACTGCTATAATTTCCCTACGAGTGATAATAATACACATTAACTGCTCTTATTCGTAATTAGATTCTGCTTATTATGATCAATCTTTCCACTTTGGTTGGTGCACTCGCTTGCTTAAGCCGTTGTAAGTAGACATAGATAGGCCAGTGTTGGTGTGATAAACATTGTATTCGATCAGTTACTCAAGCCATGAATAATCAGTTTCCTTCAGATCGATAATGATTGGAAAAGCAGCCAAATTATCATTGTTGGCCCAAACAGAACTTCCGAAAAATTCGGTCCCGGTGACCGGAAATAAGTAATAATGAATCTGATATCGATCAGTGTGAGGAGAACATTGAGAAATCGATACGTCCTCAGCTAAAAAAAAAGTGAGACCCTTCCTTACTAGTAAGCTTTTTTTATTTCTTATCGTTTCTCTTTTTACAAAGCCAGGTATTATTCGATGATATGGAGCATAAGAAAAAAGAAGAGATGTTTCAGTGGGTGACTTCTTGGCATGGAAGATATTTGAGAAGTTTCTCAAGCAGAAAAACCACATTACTTATTTGCCACAGTGCTATGGTTTGTATAAGAGTCTCCCAACTTTTTTTTTTGCACTGCAGATCGGTTTAATATTGACGATATTCTTGTAGAACGGCTAACAGGGGTTGGGTGTTAATCACCAACAGGATGTAGGCAATAAGTCAACTATGAGTGGCTAATCCCCTCAATTTCGTTTCTATAACGGTTTATATGATTTGATATAAAGATCCACCTGAAGTGAAAAGCTCAAATTGATTAAGAAAAAGTTCTGTGTCTCAACCACGGAAATACTTTTGTCCAAATTTTTTAATTTGTAGAATGTCAAATATATTACTTCATTGGGTTGCGATTGGTGTGACAAGGAATGAAGAAACGTACAGCTTACTTGTTCCGTTTCACATTGCAAAATCATCTGGTTTCCTTGCTGCCCAGTACTGGTCCACAGCCCGATGGTTGCTAACTACAGGTTTATATTTACTACAATGGCAATTGAGTCTGGTTCAAAGCTACAACTTAGATGAACCCTGAGAGAGTCGAAATAACTGGACGAGCAAAGTGTTTGCGAGACTTGCTTGCTAACCATCGCTCTGTAGCTGGCTTATAGTTACGTCATATTCATTCTTCGCAAAGGGCCACAAATCACTGAGCACAAAACTCATCAGTATTTAGTCTAATCTTATTCAGATGAATTGTTATGACTCAAACTATTGTTTTCATTCCGGTTGTTCTAGATGTTTCGGTCATGTACCCAGCAGCCTTTTTCAGTTGCCGATTTTGTTCTCATTGTTGCTATATGCTAGCGACATCTGGTAAATCCTGAATCAAAGTATGTATAAACTCGTTGTGCTAGAAAATTATTCCACGATACAGGTATGTTAAACATCCTGCTACGGTAGACTCTTAATTGTCCATAATTTTTTTTGTACTAAGGGTCATAGTTCAGTCAGAACTGAACTCACTATATGAGCAAAATAACTTGCGAGACAGGCTTACTAACCATCGAGCTACGTTAAGTGTTTCCGGCTGCCTTTGCCATGGCTTTTTGTTTGGTAGTTTTCTTCTAAATTAGTGGATTCTGATACGAATTTATATGAATATATTATACGCATATGGCTACGAACTGGATCCAACGTAAAATGTTTATTATTCACCTCACTTCGCATCATATCTCTTTTACATCTTTTATTAAGATATTTTACATCTTTCATATCTTCTATTCGAAGATGTTGTTTTAAAAAAACAACAACCAGTGCACAATGCGACGGATGACAAGGTTTGAAGTATTTTTTCTTGTTGTAAATTCATATACACCATTCATGAATATATTATGTCCAGTAATCCGTAGTTTTACTTAGATAATTGGCTAATAAGCTATCTCTATTTACGAGATGTTACGAAAACATTGTTTCGTAAGAGTATATATCTAAAGAAAATGGATAATTATTTCCTACAAGCTGGATTTGAATATAAAAATATAACTTACGCTAGCACATAGTTTTCCTTGAAATATATTCTGGTATGTGGTTTGCACACTGGCAACTGAGTACTGATCACTAAGTGTTACAACAAAATAATTTCAACCGCGCTGTTTAATTCTCCCCTTAAATATGGGCCGCATAGCAAAACACAGAAAACTTCTTCCAAGTGACACTCATCAGAGGATGATCCATCAGGAAATTTTCAAATATACTGCATATATTTCCTGGTGGGTCATACTATGATGAGAGTCAGTCGAAAGAACCTCTTATGGTTTTATTCGAAAAACAAAAACAAAGCCAGTTTCCCTCCCCTTTCTTTTCATTTTACTAAGCATCCACTAATTACGGCAATTTCAAAACATCTGTAACACTAAAATGCATTTCTTATTTCTTGTTAGATCCCCCATGCATATTATACGCTGGATGGTATTGCATGGCAAAGAATGAGGTACATCAAACGAAACGTCGTATTCTAAAGTCGGTTAGAAATATCTTGAAACAGCACAATTCTTAGCATTTTCGTAAAGACATCCCCAACATTATACAAAGTCGAACAGAAGCGACAATAAATACGAAAATCACGTTACTGACAGGGACTACAATTTACACTATTTGTCAAAGACTGAACGAAAGCACAAAATTTTTACATTCCGTGACAAACTCTCTTCTCTGAATTGATGGTTCCACGTACCTTACTCGATTCCAATTCTATGGTGTGCTCTTCATATCAGAGATACAAAAGTGATATGGATGTAAAATTTACTGCGGTAGCGTGATTATAATCATTCTTGCATTTTCAGCTCGCTCTACCTAGCTCCTCACACAGCAATATCCAGTTCTCTGTAATTCAACCTAAAATAATCACGAGGACTTCCCTAACATCAGCATCGCTTGCAAGTGGGTCCGTGGTACGAGCAGCAACAAGGAGCAGAAATTTTATGCGCTGGTTGTTATCAAATAAATAGACTTAGCGTTAGGTTTAAGGTCATTCATTGAATTCATCTATTGTTACGGGTAATAATTAACGTTCCCAGTCGGCACTGAGATACTATTGAATGATTTTGTGTACCGTGTGACGTTTGCATTCTTGATGATCGAGATTACCAATTGTACACGCCTCTCAATGTTTTTTTTTTTGTAAACTATCACATCACCCAAGGCTGCCATCCCCTACAGTCTTAATTTGGCAAACTATGATCGTTAGCTTTTTGCCAGTGAATTAGATGAGATTTCAGACCGAGAGCGAAATTAAGGAAAACAACGAAACAGCCGATAGTGATCTCGTAAGAGCACTTTACGAACTTGAAAAAACAAAACAGAACAAAGGGGGTCCGGGATAAATGAGTGAGGTGCCAAACCAAGTGATTTAAAGTAGGACAAGGTACCGTTACCATAGGAAGGTATTTTGTTTCGCTGATATATTGGTGGATATATTCCGAAGAAATTTTTTATCAGATGTAACACTGTACCACCAAGGATGATTGCTGATACCCTTAAACTGGGACTTTTCTTCACAATTTTGATAATTTGCCCAGTTCAGACGAGAATTGGCTTCACAGGGAGAAAGGGATTCTGCCTCTGCGAAACTCAAAGATAACTGCATATAGATCAGCACAAAGATCTGGTTCATTTTTTTATGGCTTTCCATAATATATATTTTTTTTATATCAATTTCATTCACTCTAATTTACTATTGAATAGTTCACAGTCTGAAATCTCTCCCCGTCCTCACTTTCAACGGAGAAAAAGCCAGAAGTCGTAGGGAGCCAAGGTGGGGAAAACTGACGGACCTGCATGACGTGATGTTTTGTAAAAAAAAAATGAGTGCATGTGACTGGCCCCTGTAAAAGCGACGGTAACACAGTATGCAAGGTCAATCTTTGGTGCCTCTCTGCCGATCGAGTCAACCCTAGGGAGAGTGCCTGCTTACTCATGCACCGTAAGGTCTCCTCTGATTTGCTGCAAGTTAAATCAAGGCTGCAGAATCGATTCTCTATTTAAAACTGGCTGGAGTCTTTCCGGACAGACTTCATACTTGCAAGCCAGCTTTGCAAATCTATTGTAAATTGCTATTTTTTTTCTCATTCTTTTCTCTTGTAAAGTCATCTCCTTCCCTGTCATCGTTATTATATCTATAGTAAAGACATATGTATTACCCCTTGTCTATCCATCTGTCCATCCGTTTGTCAGCTCGATATCTTCAATGAATTTCAATAAAATATCGTATAAGGTTGGGTCATGAGGCAAGAAAAAAGCCTGTTAGATTTTGACTCTATTTTTCATCCTTTCCACGCAGCTATGTATTCGTTACTGACTGTGCGCACGATATCTCCATGAGTTATGAATGAATTTCAATAACATTTCGTAGAAGAGCAGACCATGGGCAGAGTAAGAAGCGCTCAAATTTTCTGATGGATCCTGTAATTTGTATTCGACAGGAAAATATTTATTATTACTTTGTGTGAACGAAGGTTAAAAACGGACTGTAAACAAAAATGCTAAATTTGAATCTCAGGGGAATTAACTCAATACTTTTACATTTTTGCGAGGATTTAAAAAAAACAACATATTATCTTTATTCAGATTAAAGCTATTGCGTTGGCTGAGGCATGCACTCTTCGAGTGCCTCGTAGTTCCTTTAATAAGTAATTCAATCACACTCTCTGTCTTATTTATTCGCTCTGATACAAATTCCCCCTTCCTTTCTCATTCGGTAATATACCGTCAAGATCTCTTTTTCAAACTATTTGCAATTTCAATTCTTTTCCTCTGTCTTCAGTGAATTGTATTTATATATTTCCTTTTGTCTTTGCTTTCTTTCGATCAGCCACTGTCACCGTCTCTAGTATTTCCTTTGTCACTTTTGATAAGACATAGGACGTTTCAAACATTCTGTCGTTTATTTAAATCAGTTTCTATAACACTCGTCTCCATATCTCTTTAATAGAACACTACCTTTTCTTGAACTCTCTCGGTACCCTCCACCCCTACTCTTCCTTCTTTCAATCTATTAAAAGACTTCGTTCCTCTTCTCCTTCTCTCTATCGTTTACTTAATGTCGCTCTTTCCCCTTGATTCTCAGTTTTATCACCCTCTCTTTTTCTTTCAAGTCCGTTTATTTCAATCTATTTCAAAAGACTCTCCTGTATTTCTCTCTATCTTTCACCCGATGCCCCTCTTTCCTCTCTCATTCTCAGTCTCCGCATCCTCTTTTTCTTTTAAGTCCATTTGTATGTCCGAACCGCGTTCGTGATGGCGCGAATAAAATGACACGGAGGTCGAAGTTTTCTTGCCAACTCAAGAAACCCACATTAGGCTTCCAAATTTTCTTCAAACCAAACTGGGCTATTATCGCCAAGGTGCGTGTGATCTTTGCTACTCACTCCAAGTGTTTCGAAGGTCAGCGGTGAACAGATCTGATGTGGACTTTTCAGTCGCTTGTACTTAGATGTAATTAGCTTGTCGACAGAAGCAAAGAGACGACTTGAAAATGGAGGGAGTGGCGGCACACCTGGTGTGCGGCTTGTTGACTTTACAGCATTCCTGCCCCTCGTCCTCTACCCCACGCCAGAAAATCAATGGTGAAAACATCTAAAACCAGGAGATATGAATACATGAAATTGTGACCCCCCCATAATCCCCAACTCTGACATTTGCTCTTGCTGTATTTCATCAATCTATCTATGTTCATATCTATCTATCTATCTATCTATCTATCTATCTATCTCATTCACTTTATATCTATCTCATTCACTTTATATCTATCTATCTATCTATCTATCTATCTATCTATCTATCTATCGATCTATCTATCGATCTATCTATCTATTTGCTCGTAGCTACCTCACTCTGTCAGTATCTATCTATCTATCTATCTATCTATCTATTTGCCCATGTCTATCTATCTATCTATCTGATCATATCTATCTCATTCCGTTCTTGTCTATCTATCTGCTTATGGCTACCTCACTGTTAGTATCTATCCATCACATTCTGGTCATATCTATCTATCTATCTATCTATCTATCTATCTATCTATCCATCCATCTGCTCATGACTACCTCAGTTTGTTAGTATCTATCTATCTATCTATCTATCTATCTATCTATCTATCTATCTATCTATCTATCTATCTGCTTATGGCTACCGCATTCTGTGAGTATCTATCTATCTATCTATCTATTTAATTCTGTTCATATCTATCTATCTATCTATCTATCTATCTATCTATCCATCTGTTATTGGCTACCTCACTCTGTTAGTATCTATCTATCTATCTGCTCATCTTTATCTCATTCAGTTCCTAACCATCTATGTATCTATAAATGTATTTAATTCTTTTCATATGTCTTTCCAAAGAACCCAATCATCAATAAATCAATCAATTTATCAACCCTTCTATCTCGATGGCTGAGGGATTTGGGTAGTGCCACCGATGTTATCGTATATTGATCGACTTGAGATGGATTTTAGACCCTGACTTTTTTTTAGGATTGGTAGATTTATATCGAGTGTTTTCCACCGATCGGTCAATCAATCTATTAATATATCCATCTATCTTGATGGCTGTGACATGCTCATGCTTGATGATCGATTCCAGAAGAAACCCAGGATTAAGACTGATTTTAAAGGTTGGTAATTGATTTTTCCTTTCAAGCGAGGTAATGTACAATCTTGCCCTAATAGTTAATACATTGATGTACATATAAAATAATGTCGATTAATCTTGCTTGTCCTACCGTCTATGAACCATTTAGAAAAAATCATATGTACCAGAGAGTATCCAGCCATTTCGAATACATAAAGAACAGATTGCACAACCTTAATGGAATTCAGCAACTTACGACCAACTTTGCGAGCCTGAGAAAAACATCTTCGTCGACACAGTTACGATTGAAAACTATACACTTTTTTAGCTTGATATCGGCAGCAGCTGTCGTAATTGACGATTCAAATCACTAAATAAATCATGGATAACAATAAATAAAGATTCAAATCAAAATAAAAGCTGCTTCACCTGGGACAATGAGTTATAATCATACGGTGCCTTACTGCCTTTGTAAGCATACAAAAACTCTCCCGTATGGTTACTCAGTAGATGACAATATGCCATTGAGTGAGCTTGTCGACTTTATAATCGTAGTATACCTCGAAAGACAGGACGTTGGGATCACTGTGTTCCCAAGGGTAGTACTTTGAAGAAGAATAAAGTGCCATCGCGCTATGTAGGCAGTCTTTCGATATTATCAAATTTACATTTCAAGATAACTAAACAATGAGCATGGCTATATATACTGGACGAGCTGTATGAAAATCAATAATCTGTGTTATTCTAGTATGAATAACAATAATATTGAATGATAAATGTTAAATTTCTCTATACAAGATCGCTGAGACTGGCATGAAGCTGCGCTTAATGAGAAGTTGGAAATCAGCGGGTGGGGTGAATTATCGCAGATCTTATTATTTGGCTCGAATGGATTGCTTCTGAAGATTACACACGTAGGTAAATCAATGACCGTTGCCAAACGGTGAAAAAAAAACCCCAGTTTATTTCACAAAACAAATATTCATTTTTTCACATAATCCCCTTCCTCGTCAATTCATTCAATCAAGTGGGGAATATAAATCAAATAGATCAGTTGAGTATTAATCAAGAAGATTAGCTGATTTCAGATCTGAAATTTTCACTGTACAATGATGCAGTGAAAATTTCAGATCTGAAACCAGCTAATAACTAAGTGTCAAGCTACGAACCCTCGTACATACCATCACGGAGATAGAGCCTCTGCCTTGTAGTCATGGTTGGCAATTTTGTCTAGATAGAGCATTGTTAGTGAAGTGAGTTTGATTCTCACGGGCTGCCTCGCTGTAATAGCCTTGTGCCAGACTAGGCCAAGCTTAATAAATATCTGCATTTCAATATACTTTCTCACGGGCATATATGTATCACAATGTGTGCACTTGTGTCTGTGTATGTGAATATACTGTTGCTGAACG
This sequence comes from Thysanoteuthis rhombus, assembly GCA_963457665.1. Lineage (NCBI taxonomy): Eukaryota > Metazoa > Mollusca > Cephalopoda > Oegopsida > Thysanoteuthidae > Thysanoteuthis > Thysanoteuthis major. Next base: position 56,291,131 of record OY735205.1, read on the forward strand.
TGTAAATCATGTTGCAACCTCTCCGCAGGGGTCGATGGGCCCATTCTTTGTGCGTTCCTCTAAACCTTAGAGCATCTGCAGTGGCCTTCATCTTCCCGCTCTCTTCTTCCAAACATCTTAGAACCTTTGACTGAATCTGAAGCGTTCGTAGTCCTCTGACCTCGTTGAACTGCGATGTCGACAGGAACCTGGGGCAAAAACACTTTTATTCGCTCCAACAGTTCAAAGATGTATTATCGGTCGCACATTAACTTCAAAACTTCTTCGTCACGTGATCACGTCAGATCAGATTTGGCTATTAAATCCAATCTGCTGCTTGGGATTCCCCAGTGTTCTGCTAACTATCATAATTGTTCAATATGTGTATTGCAGTTTTCCAGGTCTCAAAAGTAACACCAATCTAACTAAGAATATATATATATATATATATATATATATATATATATATATATATATATATATATATATATATATATATATATAAATTCTAGTATACATATCATGCTTAGATGTAATAACATATACATTTTATTACCCTGAAAAATTACAAATTTACAAGTTACATCTTACAGATACGATATACCGTTCTCTTCGAAGTATTATATATATATATATATATATATATATATATATATATATATATATATATATAGTAGAATGCCGATTCGCTACACAAACTAACTCATGTTTCTGTCCTCCCAACGCCTCATCAGGCTCTACTCTAAAAAAACTTAACTTCAATAATAAAAAGTTGTATGTGTCGAACATTCTATATAATAAACTCATTATACATCAGATATAGCTTTATATTATTGATATATCATTATATTATGTTATACTGCTAGCCTGATTTGTACCATATATATATATATATATATATATATATATATATATATATATATATATATATATATATATATGTATATATATATATATATATATATATATATATATATATATATATATATATGTATATATATATATATATATATATATATATATATATATATATATTGTGAGAGAATTTCCTCTGTTATAAGGGAGTAAATCGTTCCTACAAAATCATTTGTGAGCCTAAATTTCTTACATTGAAGCAGCAATTACCATCAATTTGTATGGGACAAATCTCCTAGCGCTCCTTGACCGTAAATTAGTACCTGGATAGTTTGAAGCAGAATATGAAGGTTTGTGCCGTGTGATTCAGTTATTCAAGTAAAAGGTCCTGCCTGGTCGGTTTCTCATATTTTCCACTGACGCCATAGCTCGGCGTTCGTGCCCAGGTAGAAAACCAACATTTCTTTTACTGATTTTGAAGGTAGATAGAATCCTTTCACTTGAAAGATTCTCATTAGATGATATTCCGACTTTTTTTTTTACTCCCGCCCCGTATTCAACGTTGTGCAATAGTAATAGTTCAATACATATCAATAACTCAGGTACTTACAACCACGAGATAGAGGGAGTTCTCAACAGTAACCAAGCCGCTCTTAGAATAGGCATTCTCAACCTTTTTTCCAGTGTACCCCTTGGTTCTGTCGAACAGTGTTAGGGCACACTTTAGTCCTTTCAGGAAAGGTCAGCTTGCTCATCATGAAAAATGAAAATAGTTCATTATGTATATGAATATAGTTTAATTATAGTTTATATCTTTTATAGTTTGTACAATAACATTATATTAAACTCATTACATTATAATATTATATATATATTATATATCATTACATTGTATTCTAGTTATTATATTATTGTTTATATATAGCTTATATTTTAGTTCATAATGTATATGAATATAGTTTATGATGTATAGATACTATTGAACAGACAAAAGCCACGTAATAGTTGATAGTAATTTCATTTAATTCGATGTTACCTTTTCCATGAAATGGCTGAGCTAGCTTCTCCAACAAGTAACTCAATTCTAGGCACGGTTTCAAATAGATACAACCGCATATCATTTGCAATTGGAAGTTTTGTATAAGATTTGTTTTCTGCTGAAGAAGCACATCTTAAGGAAGGACGTATATACGTCCAAACAAGAGACGTTTAATTTTACAAAATGATACTTTTGATTTCCGCAATGTTTCAAAATTCTTGTGTCTTTACAGACAACGCGTACCCCAGTAATTTTTCTGTTGCATGACTCTAGGGGTACGTGTGCTCCAGTTTGAGAGACCCTGCTTTAGAAAGAGGCATCATGAAATATCGCCATGGATGGGAATCGATTGATTTGACATGATTTGAATGAATATCAAAGAGAAGTCCTTAATGCCGGGAAAATGCGATTTTGAGTTGAAAACTTTCGTCAAAGAACCTCAGACGAAACTGCACTAGAATGTAAAAGAGAGGGAAGTCATTTGTCAGCCAGGAATAATGATAATTACGAAGATGATCTGGTAATAGTGGTCAAAGCAGTCACGATGGCAATAGAATTGATGAAGATGGAAGTGATAGTAATGTAATGTAAGGGGTGTGGTATTAGTAGAAATGAAACACAGAGAAGGAGAAGGAAAGATCATGGTGTTAGATTCAATAATGGTAGTGCCAGTAATTAATACAACAATTAAGAAGTTGATGATGATCATGGTGATGATGTGACGATGGAGGTAATTATAATGATCACTATTGAAGATGGTGATGATGGTAGTGACAACGTTGTCCGCGATAGAAGACTTTTAATGGTAATGAATTTAGTGACCATGGTACTCTTTGTATTAGTTAATAATCATAATGAGGGTGAATGCGGGTAGTCGTGGGAGTGAGAGTACTAGTGAGAATTTAAGTAGAAGGAGGAGAGGTTATAGGAGTAGAGAGAGGCTTAGGACGAGGAAAAGAGAGACGGTATTATTAATCAGAGTGATGCTATCAAAATTGGCCTTGAATTATCAAAGGTGTGCAAAGTCATACACGAAGAAAGGTTTTTGGGCAGACACTAAAATTCAGTAATTTCTTCAAAAGAATCGAAAGAATCATTTTTTTTATTGCTTCCATCAGTTATATTAGTATAAAGTGTCAAGGTTGTTATTTTTTAGGGGGGGGGGTCCTCCATGTTTGATCACCAACTGCATCGCATTTAGCAACTAGAAGATTGATCATTGATAATAGCGTGTCAAGAAACAGAACTTTTTTTCTCCTTACATAGCGTTGTGAAAGAAGGATTTCTCGGTTATAGTTTTGTCATTTTATTGCTGTAACGAAAAATCAACGGTGACATTCGTTAGCTGAAAATATAAGGATGGTGAAATACTGTTTGAAGATACTTCTAATGTATCAAAATCTTCTCTGAACTTTTAAGACAGTGTAAAAAAGATCATAGTATTTTGGCTATTTCCGACGAGCTTCTTCAGCTTGGTTGTTATTTTATAAGAGAATTTCGGTCGCTCGAATCTCGAGCCATTCTCAGGTGTCTATTATATTTTGGAATGTTGAAACTTGCTTTGAAATATCATGCAACTCTCTTTGCAATGATAGATTTCACGGAATAAAACACACACACACTTTAGATAGGCTTTAAATAGGTATATGATAAAAACTTTGAGAACACGGAAATTTGTCCAAATTCATTGCAATACAGATACAGTACAGGTATTTTTCAAATGTACTAACATTACATTATTATGATAAAAAAAAATGAATATTTGAAACCATTCCCAGTCAAACAGAGCTATCCTCCGGCGAAATGATCTCCACAAATATGAATAAAGATATAGGTATTCGTATTTACACTCGGTTTCCACATGGTCTTTTTTCGCCATAATGTCTAATGCACAGCAATATCCCACCAGAGTAAGTGTTCATTTCGTTGGGAATAGAGTCATTAAATCATTACTAAAACGACAATTCTTTCGTAAGATGCCTCGAAAGTAATGGCATAGGGAAAACCAGACATCATAAAAGATACACACATACACACACACACACACACATACACACACATATACATATATGATCACGAGAACAAAAGTTCACAATTAGTATTGTAATATATAATTAAGTGTAAAACATCAAACCTCTTGAAAATTTTGAAAATTGCATTGACAGATATTTGGAAATAATTGACTGAAAGGACATACATTAAAAGAAAATGCTTTCGTGTTTAAAGACTATATATTTATGAATAAATAGACACACACACACACACACACCTAAATATATATAAATATATATATATATATGTATTAGTTTGGTCAAAATGATATTCAGCCATTTGATATAAACAAAATAAATAGCCTACCTGGCGTATGGGTACATTAGTCCAATTCAAAATACATCCTTTGTGACGTCACACATCTCAGCGTCCCTTCCATTTTTTGCAAGTCTGCATAGCCCTCTCTTGGGGTCACAATTAGCTGTGTTGTCTCCTCACCTTAATCTTTTTCACGGTCTGATATATTTTGTGGGAAAAAAAAACATAGGTCATTGACATGGTTAATGCAACGTTTTGATATATAAAAAAAAACTTGCATGAGATGTCAAGAATGAACAGGCGAATGTGACCGTTGCCAGTAAACAAGTCCATTCAATGGCGTCTAGCTGCCAACTGAGTGACCTGATGGGAGAGTATTTTGTGCATGCTCTGTAAAAGTCAATATGTTTTAATGTTGGCTGTCTCTTAATGCTTCGAAGATCGTCGATCTTTCTATCCCTCATTCATCACCTTGTTGACCTTGTGCCAGACTTGTGGATGGAGATGGAACAGAGCACATGGAGGTGGATTCATGACTTTCCCAAGGGTATTAATCTTTTGTGATCACGAGTTGCTTCAGCTAAATTCGAACTTAGTTTGTGTATTCCGTCTTCCGTGTTGATAACCGTTACGCTACCACTCATCTCCTCTACTCGGCACTAAGCCTTTTCATACTTATCCAGTAAATAACGTCCGTGTGTAACATAATAGGAGGATGCCGAGAGCCTCTAAATTGTATTTAGATGAACATTATGGTGTGGAACCGACAATTTTGACTTCCACTGCTTACACGAACAATCATGCAGTGATCAACTCTGCCCAGAAGAAGCCTATAGAATACACTCTCCTCTACGAAAAGAAAAAAAAATCTCACTTATACTTAATGTATTGCAATTGGCGAGAGCCAGAAAAACACGCTCTTCATTATTGCAGCATAAAATATTCACTCAAACTAAAGACCAGTGTCCATCAATTTCATATTTTCCTGATGTTTCGTTCACTTGCGTTCTCCATTGATACATCGATCTCATTGATCGGAACTTGATTATACGCTGGAAAAAGAAATCAATCATAAAACGAAAGATTAAAGTCAGTGTTTTGCGCCCTAGGCTATTGCCCTACCATTAGCGACGATTTGAAAGTTGTTATTTGATAGTATAAATGATCACTTGTTATAGTCTAATCAGAGATTAGTTAGTTGGAATCTGTTGGCAAAATTGTGTAGTTATTATGTGTAAATGAAAGACTTGCTTGAATTTAAACCGTCATTTGATAATAATTAGATAGGCCGTCAGTTTAGAAAAAGCCGATTTAATGATGGCTATAGTTGGCGTTTTTTCACACCTGTTTATTAAGAATTATCGGCGGAAGGCATGTTATTACGTATTGCGCTCAATGGAAAAAACAGTTGGAGTTACTGCTGCTGCTGATATAGACTTTTTCTTTAGATTTTATACGTCTATTTTGAGAAAGCAATTAAAAATCGCTTTCTGCTGTCAAGTGTAATTGTGATTTAAGTCTTAATAGTTGTATGCACACACAGAGACATATACACACACATACACACACACACACACACACATATATATATATATATATATATATATATATATATATATATATATATATATATATATACTAGAAAGCTTTGACTGAGTATTTTGAAAGAAAAATTTTCAAAAAATAATGCCATTGCAGTCAATCCTTTCCTGATATCTGTGAATACATTCCATGTAATTTTTTCAGTTTTATACAAAGTTATGTATAACGGTAAAATGTTTGGATTTTTGTGTTGTGATCATCAGGTGTTTACCATAGTACGGTTTTGAGGATTTAAAAAACAAATCAGTTATATCAACATAGGTCCCTATCAGTGTGCATCCAACACCAACTCCCTTTGAACTATGATTTTATTACATGGCTTCATTTCAATATTTTCAGGTTCGTATCATTAAACATGTTTGTTATTCTAGGTAGGATATATATATATATATATATATATATATATATATATATATATATATATATATATATATATATAAAAGCTTTCCAAAATGACACGGAACTTCAAAAACAGTACACGAATGAGACGTTTTAGAGTGCTCACTGCTGTTATGTAGCAGTGACCTTTACCTTTTGCATAAAAAAACAGTATCACGCTGCATTGGTTAGTATGTGAGCAACACGCCTCAGAATGAACGTGTGTGTAGTGTATTTGGCTTTTTTTTCCACGAACGACAATTACATCGAGAATCGATGTACGACTTTCACAGATTGTTACCTCGTCTGGTTTTAGTCAGGTAACGATTTTCAACAGACAAACAGTCAATTTACTACCCAAATTAAGTGAGGATTGTTGTTATTGCTATTTTGTTGATATGGTGGGAAACAAAATCATCACCAGCCTCTGACCTCTACTCAAGTTCAACATTACATATATATATATATATATATATATATATATATATATATATATATATATATATACAAATCTGTAGGGTCAAACTCTACTCCTTCTATTCTAGCTGAAATACTTCAAATTTTGTATTGTATAGATAAGTGAATACGTAGATATCTAAGACTTGTCACCCAGGCTCAGTCTGTAAGAGAGTCGACTACAAATCATGGTTGGGAAATCTCAATTTCATCAATGTATTCATTCATTAGAATGAAATATTCACTTGCGTATTTATAACATCGATTTTGTGAATATGTAAGTCAATTTAGTTCAGTCGGTACGGGGGCCTCTTACTAGTCAGTTGGTCGTGATTTCAAATCATGGTAGGGGAATTTTGATTTTACGCATCGATTTGGTTCAACGTGGTGGGGGAGATAAACAGTGAAGAGTTTACTCCCCTGAATAAGGTGAGGATTGTTCTTGTCCTTTTTAAAGTAAAAAATTCAAGTCAACTCCAGACTTGGACTGGAATTAGAAAATGTGTATATGATGTATTTTCACAGTCCTCTTCCAATTGTAAATGCATATTTTGTAAAGACCATCGATAAATACATTTAAAAAAACATTAAATCAACTTTTTTTGTTTTCGAGCATGAGTCTGCTTTCAATGTGTATAGATTATGTCGAAACGTTTTGGATTGAGTGCTGTTGGTTATACTCTTTGTTGATATCAGGATCAGAGAATTAAAATCTATAGACAAAAACTTTTTCCAATCCAACATTATAGCGCTCAGATGGTATGATTTCTCAGATCACAAGGCAACACAAGCGGAATACTTCACTGGGCTGAATGTACCAATTAGTTAAATACGGTAAAAATCCCAGGATTCAAACTAAATAAGATCTCGTTTAACTTGTTTTTTTTTTTCTTGTTTTATGATCGTCAAAATCAGAAAGCATCTTTGCAATTGACATTGTATTTTATACACATATCATTAACGATTATTTGACATAGTAAATATAACTTTTTTTCTATCTAACGATCCCAAACGCCTCAAAGAAGAAGCTTCTTCGAAATTTACTACCAACAGCGTCAGTCACATATATTACTTATTCTGAACGTTTCCTAACGTTTCTCCATTGAAGATTATTCACAAGTGCATATACAAGTTGACAAATATCAAATATAAATACATCCAAACATACACATAACTGATGTACGTAAAAGTTAATTTGTCGATGTATGTTTGTGTGTCGACATATTCACTGGAATATCAACCATCTCTGGAAAGACTTTATATATATATATATATATATATATATATATATATATATATATATATATATGTGTGTGTGTGTGTGTGTGTGTGTGTGTGTGTGTGTGTGTGTGTGTGTAATTACAAAAAAGAGGTTTCTATAAATGAATTGTTGAGGTTAGGTAAATGAGCCTCAGATCAATCGACAGCTGCTGCCCAAGTCATATACTGATAGGCAGAATTAATTCAGTGCAACGGAGTTATTTGCCTTTTGCTTTTATGTGAAATCTTGGACAGTTGGCATATTACCTATCAGATGTATCAGTTAGAATAATTGATTCTTCATTATTCAAATAACTCTATCTACCTACCTATCTATCTATCTATCTATCTATCTATCTATCTATCTATCTATCTCTCAAATGGTCCTCGTTTCTTCGCTAATTACATTTTTCGAAATCTATCAATGATTCAATTTAATTCATAATATTTTTGATGACTGGGAAAGTTGAGGGTTGACTTCTGGCAATAAATAGCCAAGTGCAGGCATTGGCGATGATCTCGAATGGTGATTTTCCAATCAGTTCCGCCTTCTCAACTACAAAAATTGTCACTTTCTACAAATTAGAGTCAGGTATATTCTTGTAAAACTTAAAAATTACCTATCGATCAATTTTTTTATCTATCTATCGATCTATCTATCTATCCATCTATTTCATATCCTCAAATTCTGAATATATATATATTGAGATTTAGGTGAATATTCACCCGGTGAATGTAAATGTTTTGTTCCTTACGCACTCGGCAACTGTGAATATAATATTATACAGCTGGTTGCTGAATCGTGCTTAAAGTATGAAATGTTGACATTCACTGGGTAAATATACTAATAAAATTTATCTTACTATATCTATCTGTTAAATGAATATTCAGTACTGTGGGTGAATATCAACAACGAGAAAAATATGTCCCTTTTTTGTGTATTTTTACGAATTGATAAAAACATTATAAACTATATATATATATATATTGTATACATGCATACGTTAAGAATGATTTTTTTCTTTGCAGAAAATCAGAGGGGATCTTACTGCACATTCAAGAGCACTCTCCAGTGGGGTTACTCGATCGGCAGTTGAATGAGCTTGCGTACTGTGTCGTTGTTGGACTAACAACGACCGATTCTCCCAATACTTCAGATCTGCAGTGTTGGTCTGTTATCCCCTACCCTTGCCCTTTAGCCCAGAAGTGATGATATTTGATCGTTGATGATATTAACATGAAAAGGAAGAGACAACTGATGGTAATCCCGGAAAATAGAATCCAGCGTTTGTTTTGCAGTGAGCCGTTGTAGGAGCAGCGCAAAAACCTTTCCCTCTCTTTCCTACACCCCAATTTCCACCTTCTAATATAACCCTAACCTACAATTACTCGTCCTAAAATACCATTAATCACCTTTCTGATGGTCTGCAAACGCTCAAACATTAATGGTAATTGCTTCTTCGTCCGCTCGGATAGCGTATTGGTTATCATGTCTGCTGAAAATGCTGAAAGTTCTGGGTTTGATTCCTGGTCTGAGCGGACAGTGTGGAAAACTCTTAATTAAGACAAATTTCCCTCTGCATTCAGCAGCTAATTGAGTACACCCTAACCTGCGTGATCAGAGTGGAGGTGTTCCTTCGATGGACTTGCATCTTTCCAAGGTTGTGTTGATAAAACTTGTAGGTATAAAGTACCGGTCTCGAGTGGACTTGAGATTTGTAACGAGCATCAAGATATCACATGCAATAACAGAAACTGACTGATGTACTCCATCGGGTGTCGTCTCTCATGAGATGTGACGATTTACAATTGCTTCTTCGATTTACACACTTTCAGTTTACGAATTGTTTTTCTTAAGACTCAATTTTGAAAAGAATTACTCGACTATAATTTTGTGTGTAATTTGCAACCCAAATGCAACGAATATGTTCCCTTCTTGAAACAAATTACGACGGGCTATAGAAAGAGGGAACTTTCCAACAACGTGGATTGTCAAAGGTGGTGGAACCGTCGAAATGAACCTTCATTAACCCTACCAAAGTCTGGAAATCATCCAAACAAATTCATATTGGGTATATGGTCGGATTGGAAGGGAATCCTCTTCTATAAACTCCTTCCGGAGATTCAAACGATTGATTCGAACTGAGACTGCTCATAATTTGACCTATTTACATGTTTCTTTGGTGACTGATCAAAATTAGTTATATCATATCTGGGAAAGTTCTATTCATCGGTTATGGTCGGATCACCATTTTGGGCTCCCATAGAATGCTGAGGATAATTCAGTTCCCTGAAAGACTACAAAAGGCACCTCAAGCAGTTTTATGCTGAGAAAAATAACAAGTTCCGAACAGAAGCAATTAAGAAGTTCCCTGCAAGATACCAGGAGAGAATTTTACAAAAAGGTAAATGTTGTTTAAAAGAACTTTCATTGAAAATTTGAAAGAAAGTTTTTTTTAATTTTCACTAAATAAACCGATCTTACTTTTTTGACCATACAATACACGTAGATTGAGTGGGCATCTGAAAGAATGTAATACAGATGAATCCGTTTTATCTTTAATTTAAGGAAATATGATCATTTGGGTGCCTTTTTAAAGAAGAATAAAACTTTAAAAAAATGGATAACAGGGAACTGCTTCATAGTATCATGTTAATGTTTCATACACAAAATTACAAAATGTCTGCATATTTATGTAACCGTATTAGAATCCATTAAGAAATTTATGATCATTTCACTAAAAGTCTCTTCAATATGTATCCACCCTTTTCCTGGAACCAAATCAAAACATACGTCTTATTTGATTTTCCTATGTAAAGAAAAATTCAATGAAATTTCTAAAATAATTCACACGAACAATATTTCACCGCAATCCTTCATAGAAAAATCTAAAAATATCTATTATATCATCAGTCGACCATTTGAATGCTTTTGAATGATCCATTCAAGAAATTGTTGATTCTTCTTGTCTTAGTTGGTCAAAATAGATTGTGTGTTTTATTCATCTCAGATCTTCCAGATGAGTTGTTTGTTTTATGATTTAGTACTTTAGTCTTGTTTACTGTTATTGAAGCGCTTATCGAGTGACACTGTACCACATAGTTAAGCAGTGACAAATGCAAAGGAGACGGACAGCCAGCCAGAATAAATTTAAAACTGAAAAAAAAACCTATGTTCGCTATGTTGACTGTTCTGATTGACGGTTCCTGATTAGTATATTAATTCTTGTATCAATATTGAATAAAGTTGAGAAACCAATTTTCGATATATATATAAATAAATAAATATATATATATATATATATATATATATATATATATATATATATATATATATATATATATATATATAAAAACGTCAAACAAAACTGTCATGATAAGTTTCTTCAGGTTTTAAGTGTTTCTGATTGGCTGGCTGGCTATCTATTTTAGCATGTATCACATGTGCCGGTTGCATCGATGGAGGTAGAGGGCTGAAACATTCGCCATCCCCTTAGTCCTTAAAAAGAAGGGTATACTATCAATGTATCCTCCCGATAGTCAGCTATGGAGCTGAAATATGGAACCTAATCAAAAGATCGGCCTCCAAACCGAGGACCATGCAACGTGCATATGAGAGAATCAAGCTCAACATCACATGGAAAGATCACAAGACAGCACAGTATATCAGAGAAGATACAGTATTCGAGATATCGTAGAAATGATTAGAGAACTAAAATGGCAATGGGCTGGATATGCTGCAAGAATATTAGACGACCGTTGGACATCACAACTCACCACGTGGATCCCCAGGGATCATATACGAAATTGTGGCCGACCGAAAGTAAAATGGCGTGACCAGCTAGATAAATTCAGAAAGTACTGGTTCCGTTATGCCAATGTTAGAGAAGTCTTACGACATTTTATGTCCAACGACGAACGCTAAAAGGTCGATGACGATGATGAAAATGATGTTTAGAAATATGTATGTACATATAATTTTTTGATACCTGTATGCACACATTCTTGTGCAAGAGCATGTGGAGTTCACTGAGCTCAGCTTAGGCCACAAGTGTGGTTCATCCAGAAAAGATCGTACTTTATACACAGTTGATTTGCCAGACTAGCTAGCTAATCATTACTCCGCGGTCAAAGTCATAGTTGTGGGTCGTTCATGAAGATCTAATTCCCTACACTAGTGAAGTGGTCCCCGAAATGAACTTGCTAACCACTTATTTAATAAATGTAGCTTAGTTTGACATAAGGTCACAATCCGGGAGCACCCATTATAATCAAAATCTCTGCACAGTAGTATTGGTCTACTAGCCTAATTGATGAATCATTCACTTTGGGGTGCCATTCTAAATACTAGCCGGGGCCCGTCCCACAGGCAGGTTATTCAGCACGTTAAAACCGAGATGCTAGTTATCTCTTTGAATGTTTGCTTACATGGTTCATTATAATAAGGAAGACGAGAAAATTTGCCCATAATTTTGGTTACATATACCTACGTTAGCTTAATTATGATAACGACACAGGAGCACATTAGTGAGGTATTCGTTAGGATTGAACCCATTGCTCTAACAAACTGATTTGCAAGACAAGCTTGCTATAAATTGATAGGCAACTTACATATGTACATATATGATTGTCACGTATGCTGGAGTTTTAGATAGCGTATGCATATCTCTGAAATTATATATATATATATATATATATCTACTTGTGTAACTCTGCTTGTGTGTGCATGTTTTATTTATATGTGTGTATTTGTTAATGTGTTTGAATTGTCCTGTCTATATGTATACTATTCCTCTCCTTCAATGCCCATATCAGGATATTAATGCCTGAAGAAACACATTTGGTCGAATGAAGGAAGGTAGTTGAATCATGCCAAAGTTATTGTTGGTATTTAGATGACCAACCAACCGACCAACCCCACGGCCTGCTTGCTTGCCTGCCAGCCAACGGTTGTTAGAATAGGCGCAAAGAAACACACACATACACACATGCACACATACAAATGAGCATACACATACGCACACACATAGACAAACACGATCACTCACACACACATGTACACACACAATCACACAATCACGTATATGTTCACTAGAAATTCTGAAATCAAAATACGAGGATGCGAGCAGAGATGAGATTTTTTATGAAAGTATAAGCGGAAGAAGCCGAGTGAAAGGTGAGGTAGAACTAATGTAAGAAGAGAGATAAAAGCGAAAGAGAGAACGATTGCTAGCTAGGTAAATAGGTAGATATATATGAGCTGGCTGATATATATATATATATATATATATATATATATATATATATATATATATATATATATATATATATATATATATATATATATATATATATATAAATATATGTATATACGTAGAGAGAGAGATAGATAGATCGATATATATATATACATATATGTATGTATATATATATATATACATATATATACACATATATAGAAGTATAGATAGATAGATCGATAGATTCATACATACATACATACATACATACATACATACATTGCTCCATAGGAAGACAGAGAGAAAGGACAGTGCATACGAGTAGACAAATCGAATGAAGATATTTCAATGTTACATTAATTGATAGATAGATTGATAGATAGATAGATTGATAAATAGATTGAGAGACAGAGAGAGAAAGAGTGCAAGATATAGAGAAAGAGAGAGAGAGAGAGAGACAAAAGGGTCGTTGAGGCTTAATTATGAATTAAAAAAATAGGTGGAACATGAAGTGATTGGAGAGAAGAACGTCGTTCAATAGACAATGAAAAATTGGTATTCCTGAGGGATTCATGATAGATGGTTACGATTTTAAAGAAGGAAACAAAAACGATATTAGCCCTGCAAATATAAATCAGAGAAAATATTTAAAAAGAGAAATGGTGGAAGAGTTATTATCCAGAGAATAATGGGAAGAAACCAGCAGGGTTGGAACTTTGGATTTAGAGGAATTTGGGGATCCAAGAAATTTGGTTCCTTGAGAGGTCCTCTTCTACATCTTGTGAGATTTGACAGTAAAAATACCGTATGTGAACTACTGTTTATAGAGAATTAGGGTGCTCCCCTCCATTGGGGGTATATGGGGGGCATTTGCTCCCCCTGCTCAGCTACGTCACTGTTGCCAAACAAAGGAAGATCGCGGAAACGTTGCAATTCAAGGGAAAGGGAGAGAGGAAGAGAGAAACTTGAAAAAAAAAAAAATAATAATAGATTCAAAAAAAAAAAAAAGAGAAGTTTTTGAAGGGAAACGGAAGAGATAAATAAGTAGAGCTTTGAAAAAAATAAATTCATAGAAAAAAATAATTCAGGACGCCCAGTGCGTTACAAGCGAATAGTTTACTTGAGGAAAGATGAAACGAAGATAGATAAAAAGCGAAAGAAGGGTGGGGGCGGGGGGGGACTTCAAGAATGAATCAAGCAAAAACAAAACTTTGAGAGAAGGAGCAAAGAAAGACTTACTAGAGACAGAGAAAAAAGGGAAGAGAGAGCAACGGACAAAAAGAGACAAAGAGAGACTGAGAGAGTGAGAGGGAGAGGGGGGGTTACAGAGACAAATAGAGAGAAAGTTCCATAGAGTGAGAAGGAGAAGACGGGTGGGAGTGAGGTGGTTAAAACGCAGTCGGATGGATGGACAGACTGAGGAAAAAGGACGGCTTTGCAATGAAGTCCACTCAGATAATTACAGACTAATTATTGTGAATGTTCTCTGCCAGCCTAGACCAACATAGTTGTCTCGTATGACGCACTTAAAAGCGGGAGACAGAGGAAGAAAAAGAGGACGGAGACGGCCATGTAGAAACATATAAAGTGTAAGAGAGAGAGACAGAGAGACAGAGAGAGACACAGAGAGACACAGAGAGAGATGGGTGAGTGGGAAGGAATAGGGACAAAAGAAGGAAGGAGAGAGAGAGAGAGAGAGAGAGAGAGAGAGAGAGAGAGAGAGAGAGAGAGAGAGAGAAAAGAAGAATGTTGGTGAAAGAAGAGAAAGGAAGAAATAAAGAAGAATGAGGTGAACGCGTTTGAAAGCTGGAAAGAAAAGCGAGAACAAGCCTTTGAGTGCAACGAAATAGAATGAAAAATAAAAGGAGGTTCCACCCAATGGTCGTTGCACACACACACACAAACACACACACATACACACACACACACAAACACATAAACAAGAATACATGCACGCACGCGCACATACAATCACATACTCACACACACACACATATACGTGGGGACAACTAGACCAAATCTTATATATAAAAACGCACTGAATGAGATTACTTCACGAACAAAGTTCAGATTTTGTTCCCCAGTCTGGTCTAAAATTGAACGTGAATAAAAACGCCAAACCTGATTCACTGTTTAAGAAAAAGAAGAAAAAATTAACAAATTTTCATTTAAGAAAAAAAAAGGCCGTACATTTTACTCAACTAAGGTAAACATAAATCTTATTACTCTCAAACACATTTAAAATGGTACTTCTCCCGATGGGAAATGGCCGATTTAAAAATAGCTATGTGGTGTCATTTCTCGACCCGTTAGATATGCTCATCAAAAATTTGCTTCCGTTAAATATGTTCAGAAAAAAAAAAACAAATTTGTAAGGTAAGGCCAGTTATTCTAAATTGGCATCGAAAACTTTCGCAGCGGTAAATCTCCAAAAAAGTAAATAATATCCATATTCCTTTGTTTGATTCTATTCGGTAAAGGAACATTCAAGAAAATACATTAAGTTTGAAGAAGAAGAATTTGGTAAATCGCCATTTTATTGTCTAAAACGTTGTCCGCATTTTATGCTTCGGTTAAAACCGAAGTCGACAAAGTTTTTTTGGAGGCCGGCCAGATTAGAATTGTTTTCGTCTTGCGGACGAAGGCGAATGAAAAATGGAGTAATTGTCACACAAGGCAATTGAAATAACTTGTGTTTTTAATTACTTTAAACTTTTTTTTTATCATAGGGGTTCACACCTACATCAACTACCATGGTATATCAATCAATGTGACTTTAGGGACAAAACAAATTCAATTTGTCGTTCAAATTTTGTGCATGTGTGATGAAACATTTTTAGCTATAGAACATTGGTTAGTTTGAGACCACCACACTTTTTTTGTCATTTTTCAATACTGAATTTCATTGTTCGCGAACCGAAGTTAGATAAATAAATCTTTGTAAGCAACGTCACTCATTCAATGAAGTCGATGAGCCGTATAGAACAAGGCAATGGGTCGTAGTTTGCCGATCTCTGACTTGAATCATCTAATTCAAAATAGTTTCATCTGTGTAAAACACACAAACAAACTAACGGATATATCGCCCAAGACGTATCAACTTTGAATTAAGGGTAACAATGACAAAGTACATCTGGCTTTTTGACGGTGAAATTGCAACGTACATGTGAATCTTAATATTATCACCTAAATATGAAAAAATGTTTAGAGAACATAGATCAGTTAGGGACACGAAAACAGTGAAGCTCAAACTCAAACTTGACGGTGGGCACTCTTTTCAAAATATAATCAACTCGCCACTAAAGTCAATAATTGAAATAGCCTCAAAATTTGAAGTCATGTGAAAGAATTCCATCGAAAAGTAAGTATGATCAGAATAGATTCTATTATGACAAAACTAGCATCCTTCATTGGGAAACATCTAAAATAGACTATAAAAACATCTAGAAACATCTAGATTCTGGAGAATCAAGAGATTATTTTAAAACCCGCCAGACTACAGCCCCAAAAGGTTAAAAAGATTTTCTTCCAAGAATAGAAAAAAAATATCAAGGGGGTCTACTGGAGTACTGATGCCATATTGTCGACAAAATGGTATGGCTAGGAGTGCTGGAATACACAAATAGACTAATGAAAAAATCCAAAGAGAAATTCAGAGGAAATCTTTTTAGAAGAAATATAATGGAGTACTGATGTCATTTTGAAATTTTTTAGACAAAACGGTATGCTCAGGAGCACTTGGAAACAGAAACAAATAAACCTGTCAGAGTGTGGCACCCAGAAGGCCAAGAAATCATTTTTACCCCGAAAATACTTTTAGAAAGGATCTAATGGAGTACTGATGTCAATTTCTAAGTTTGTAGACAAGACGCTTGGACCAACAAACAACCAAACGAACTGACACAAACAAATACATGCATGCATGAAAAAAGAATATAACCCTCCACCATTTTTGATGTCTACGGTCGTTCAATTAGAATATTGCTGAGAGTTATTTTGGGGGAAATCATTAAGAAGATTTAATTGTAGATATAAGTCTATTCTGGCGTAAGGCCAAGCAGCTGGAAATAGGGAAAGTAAGAGTGCACTGCCCCAATCAATCAACTAGGCCTGTTTGTTTAAAAAAAAACTGTATTCGAAACTACATTTTCTCTTGTCTCGAACACTGACTATTGGTACTAGCAGGAAATACACAACTATCTCCTACTCGAGGTAGAACACTCTTTCCCCTATCTTTTTTCTAAGTCTTGCTCATTGTTTGGGCTTCTTCCTAGATCATCAAAATCACTGCAGTATCTATCGAATATACTCGTGTATTGGTCGTCCCTTGATTCAACGCCACGGTATCATTCGAGTGTTATATATATATATATATATATATATATATATATATATATATATATATATATATATATAGATCGATAGATAGATAGATAGATAGTATAATGTGGATTCGCTACACAAACTAGCTCATGTTCCTGCCCTCTCCAGGCCTCATTAGGCGAATCTATTTATTTCCAGCTCTACTCTAGAACAACTTAACTTCAATACTAAAAAGTTGTAAGTTTCGAGCACTCTATGAAATAAATCCATTACACATCAGAAGTGGCTCTATATTATCATTATCATTATTATTATTATTATTATTATGATGATGATGATGATGTTATACTGCTAGCTTGATCTGTATCACATGTACTAGATGGGAATAAATCCCCAAACATGTTTGGACCATTAACATCTACGGATGAATAAACCTTACCTCTGTCTCACTCTTTACAGTTCATACTATATATATATATATATATATATATATATATATATATATATGATCATATGATCATTATTTGATGATAGTAAAGATTGAATATCTTCCATTTTTTGAGCCGAGGGTGATTCCAAGTCTTTAGGATTGCATCTTGACGAAATTATGTTTCGAGTTTAAGTCGATACCCAATTTCTTGCTTAAAAATTTGGTCTTCAAAATTTGACCTATACACGAGCATAAGTGGTCTGTGAAATGAACATACTAATGATTCTACCCATGGAGAAGAGCCCCCCCCCCAACGACAAAAAAAGATTTTTGTTGATCATTTCAGAAGAAGAGAACAAGTACATAAATAAATGTGGACATTGCTTAAGTACATGTGTGAGTGTGAGAGAGAGAGAGACAGACAGACAGACAGAGTTTGTATGTATGTCTGTGTGTGTGTGTGTGTGTGTGTGTGTGTATATATATATATATATATATATATATATATATATATATATATATATATTTGTTGTGTGTGTATTTGTAAGTTTTATATTGTATTTGACGGAGGGCTGATAAGTAGGAGAGCTGTTTGAAATATATATATATGTATATATATATATATATATATATATATATATATATTAGAGACGACAGACCTTTCTTAATATAACATAAATATATTATAATTTCTATCATATCGTATCCATTTCTTGATTATACACACACACACACACACACACACACACATATATATATATATATATATATATATATATATATATATATATATATATATATATAGTTTGCTTTCGGTGAGGAACAAGTTAAATGGTCAACATAATTTTTAATAATTTTCCTTATGATCAAGTCGACGGATACAGGCATACCTTGAATAGATAGAGCCTTGAATTGGTTCCAAAATTTTTCGTACTATTCAAAGCTGCACTGCTCAAACTCTTATTATAATTTAATGTGTTTTTCTTTCAGGTTTATACTTGGTTGCATTCATTTCTGCAGCAATACATTAATCGTACTACACAAAACCCGTACTAATCGAAGCCGCGCTATTCAACGGACTTCAATTACTGACTCAATTTTTCTTCGTGGATTGGAAATTCTCGCGAATGATAGCCGGTAACTTAAGGCAGTCGGTAATTCGAACCTCCTTGTAATACTCCAGGGTTACAAGTTTGAGTCGGATGAGAAAATAAGTAATCATAAATGACTGGCATGCAATAATGATCGACATACCAATCTCACAAGACGAAATAAAGAAAAAAAAACCTTCTGAAAGTTCCAATAGACAAAAAAAAAAAAACAACAAAAAACGAAGGTAATTTTAATAAACAGATGAATTTTACCTTTCCACACTATTTGTTCTTACTTTGATTCGTTCGTTTCAAGTTTGTGCGTCTTTAGGCGAGGGTCCACAGAAAACATTATCCAAGAGTAATTAGAAGGTAATTTATTTCAATTAAACCCAAATTGAGAAATTTTCAAAAGTTCAAATCTCTACCATGAAGGCACGGATCAGAGGAGCGATCGTCAAAATGGCGGCCAGCTTACTTCGACGCTTTCAGATATATTTATTTGTTTCTTTTCTCTATCTACTTATTTGCTCTTACTAAAAGAGTAGAATCGACATCACTAAAAGGCTTGAACGAACACTAAAAAAAAAACAAAACAAAAAAAACAAAAAAACAAAAAACAAAAATGAATACGATCAAAAAGAAAATGGCTGACAGGTCTGGTTAGTCACTGAATACAAACCGTCATGTGACCAATGTCTTTTGGGTGCATGTTGTGTTGGGGATGATCAATTTTAAAATAATTATGGGAAAAAGGTTATGATCGATGAATAAGTTACTTTTCTCACCTTTTGTCGGGCAGTGCTTGCTATAAAAATCTGGATAAAAAAATAAACAAAAGTGAATACTGTTGAGCTCGAAGTGAGGGATGAATTTAGCATAAACTTACATTACAAATTTAATCTCACATCAAGAAACCTATATAGGGGTATTCAAAAAACAATAACAGAAAACTTTTTTGTTGACATAATAGTGAGTTAATGTTTAAATTTCCAGACTTTCAGTTCTGTAGGTGTGGTCTGTGCGCATGATACATAGATCACCAGCCAGCCAACTTGAAAAACTGAAGAGACCTACGTTGACAGTTTTGGTATCAATTTCGGTGAGCTGTTTCTAACAGGATCACAAAGAAACGACTGATTGGAAATATTACTGTTTTAAACTATCTTGTCGGCCGTAAATGCATTTTACTTGGCCAGTCATTCAGTCAGACGGCCTGGAAAAAGATGGATTAATTGATGTACACTGCATCTTGGCGAGTTTTATTCTGCCTAAAGAATGACACGCAATATCAGCCTCAAAATTATTAGCTGGAATATTGTGTGTTTTTTTTTTTTTTATAAATCTTATGAAAACAATATAAAAACAGAGAAGAAGAAAAATTATAAAATCACAAAATGGAAATATGAAGGCGACTTTAAAAGCAACTCACGACTTCATCCATTTTTCAAGTTTCTTTTGGGATTTTATGTTTCATTAAAAAAAAAAAAATAGAATTAAAAAAAAAATGTCCGAACGAAAACAGCTAATTATGTTTTGCCAAAATAATTACATTTTTAGTGCGATATAAAACTTCTTAAAAATATTTGACTGGTAAAATATCGCGTGTTTTCCGGCAAAATGGTTCCACTGTTTTTATAGGTGCAAATAATTCAACTCAACGAGAGCCAACTTGAGTGTGCGAAGCCATTCAGGTTATTATTATTTTCTAATCTTTTTTTCTATTAATTTCGAATAGATTTTTCTTTCATCTTAATCTTTATACGTTTTTATCACAATTTTAAAACTCGGGCCGCCATTTCTACAACAACGAATAAATAGCACAGTCGGAAATGAAGAGTTAGCTATCAGTGAGAATCGAACTGACATTCCTCGAGCTTACTCATGATAGCTATAACAATTCCGCCACGCAAGTTTCGTAGCCCAAAAAGGAGTCAATTTCCCACCCTTTATTCTGACCCAGTACCATGTTGTTGTTTATGTTTTGAGAACTAGTGTCCTGCATTGAGAGATTTTATTATTCATTCTTATTATTGGATGACGAACTGGAACAAATTATTTTTCTCTAATTTTGACTTAATCATTTTCAGATTATTAAAACAGATTCATGTTTTTAATCCCGTTTCGCATACTGAATTTTGGCAATGATTTATCTTTTGACTATTCGCCAAACTTAGGTAAGTATGGCATAAAGTCATGAGCACCCAATGAGGATTGAACTTAGAACGGTATTGTTGGCTTATGAAACTGATGTTTAAATAATTGCTCAATAACAGTCTTTGTACTGTACATAGAATGATAATTCAAGACTTTCTACGGAGTATTCATCAAATACACCTCATTATAGCAAGAGGCCACTATTTTTTTGCTAATAATTTCTTACCGAGCTGAGCTTAGTATACTACGAGGCCACATAGGCATAGGGCGTTCAGTGAGGATCGAACCCACAAGATTAGTATTGACTCCCGAGAATAGGTTGATAATCATCGCTCGGTGACAGGCTGTCTTAGCACACGATGAAAGAAAACCTCAATTTTTCTCATTATTATTTCAAAAGTTAACTTTAGTAAGGCACAAGTTCACAAAGATTCTGGCACCTGGTGAGAATATAACTCAGTGCATCAAGAAAATCATTCTGTAATAAACAGATTTTGATGGTCATTCGCCAAATCTAATATTAACAGGTCCGTGTCACAGCCAACAATAATCTGTAGTAGAAGTAGTAGTAGTAGTAGTAGTAGTAGTAGTAGCTGTTCTGTGGTACTTGATGATTCTTTCTGATCCATGGCGTTTTCTTTGCAGTCGTAAGAAGTAAAACAATAAAATCAAACCACCAAGATGGAAAGAAGATCTAGTTAAAATGATTTACGAAAACATTTCTACTCGGATAATCGGACAACTTGAGACTATAAAAAATAACACCTTAGCAGTGGAAATACATTCACAGTGTTCATTCTTATAAGATACCATTATTTGACCACATTATTCTATATAGTAGAGAAAGAAGCAACTAACATATTTATCAATTCCTTACTTAGCAAAACATTATCATTTATTGTTCAAGAATGTTTGATCATCATATACATAATAGCTAGATTCTGCCGCTGACAATCCATTTTTCTAGTTTCACAATGCACAACGTACAGATTGACTGTCGAAAATAGTAAGGACAAATTTTAGGCCCCAAACTGCAAAATTCGGGTCTCAAATATAATTTTATCTCCTACTACCGGAAATTCTATGAAGAAAACCCAAACTTTTTTCCAATATTGACCATGACTAAAACTGAGTAGGGCAAGCAGTAAAGCCAGTGGGCAGTGATGAGAAAAGCCGAAACCTTTAGAGTATTTGTTTAGTAAATCTTATCTGTGATATCATGGGTTATGTTGATTGCTAGTTTTAATCTAGAAATTATAATCTAATTTGCAAGGGAGATAAATGTGATCAGAATAGTAACGCGAGAATTTGACAGCAAGGGCCTGAATAGAAGAAGGCTTCACTTTTAGGTAAAATTGAAACGATCGTACGGCTCAAAATATAGAAACTTTCAACAAAAAATTTTTTTTCAATAAATAAGATATTGAGTTCGAAACCCACGACTGCATGTTATAGTCATTGCTGTCAATTAATGCGTTTATCTTCTATTTTAATCACATCGATAATTTTCTATTTGACTTAGCTAACAGAAACACTTAGATAGATTGATGGAACAGTTGCCACAGGGCGAAGTTATTGTAACTGGCTTGTCAAACTATTTCGTTAAGTCTCGGTCAGCACCAGCTTTTCATCAAGTCATCCAAACGTGATGTGAATTACTGTATTTAATTCATTAGAAAATTGATGTGTATTTTAACAAATATCTGAGTGTATCCGTGGATATTCATATTCACCTAATGAACTAGTATCTCCACCCTAGGTACTATTTACAACGTCTAAGATTTTACCAAAGGAAAGAAAAACATGGTTGATTTGGATTGGTCTTGTAGCTGCTTTTATTTGTAATTCCCCCTTGTTCCCCCGATGGGTCTCTCTCAGTACCTTCTATCTGTTCATTATTATCAAAATCATCATCATCCTTTTAGCATCCGTTGTTGGACATAGACCCTCCCCCATGATTAGCCAGACCTCTCTATCATGGTCGTAGCGGAATCAATACTTTATGAACTTGTCTAGTTCGTTGTGCCATCTTGCCTGCAACTATCTCACATATGATCTCTGGAGATGCACGTTGTGAGTTGTGATGTCAAGCAGTTGTTTGACATTCTTACAACATGACCAGCCCATATCCATTTCAGTTTTCGAATGAATTTTATTACATACCTGATTCCTTTTTTTTTCTTTATTTTACTGTGCTGTTTTGTAATCTCCCAGTGAGAAGATGAGTATGTTTCTCTTATGTGCACGTTGCATGATCCTCAGTTTGAGGGCCAATCTTACGGGTGGGATCCATGTTTCAGCGCTATAGGTGACTATCCAGAGAATTGTATTGGTTGTAGAGCTTTCTCTTAAAGACAAATTAGATTTTCTTGTTCTTGAAAGGTTGTGATTTCTCTACCAAAAGCTTACCACCCTATAGTGTTTCTTGGCTTGATTTCTTCTTTATTCAATGATTCTACGGATATTCGCTGTCCAAGATAAATGTAGTGGTCTACTTTTTTCAGGTCTGAATTTTCGGTTTGGGTTTTTGCGTCTTTGTCCTCAACGATATTTGAATTGAATTGGATATTTTAAAGCAGCTTAAATTTACATATTTTTGAACTGTTATACGACTATAACCTTAATACATTTACCAGTTTTTTTACTTTTATCAGATTAAGTATTATAAATCATTGTTATTTCATATTTGAAATATTTTAAGATGATTTAATGAATCAAGATGGAGCTAAAAAGTAAATAATAATGATTATAAACATATTTCGTTGATATATACATGGCGTATCAGTTATCAATGAAGATCGCGGAACAAGCAAACAAGGGTTCGAATTCCGGTTGAGGGTGCTTATTTTCAATTCTTACAAATGCTGTGGGGAAGGGACAAATCTACATCTGCCCCTCACCAGATATGATAATCTGTCACTGCCAGGCCTGATCAGTGATTGAAAAAATTAGGTAACGCAGTCTCCTACAAATGTTAGATATTACATGAAATGATACGAAAAATGTGTTTATGTTTTTTTCGCTTTTTCTATACATACACTGCTCTACTCATTATCAACTTTTATTCGGATTGAAATTCTCAAGCATTGTTCGTATAGCTTCTTTAAACTAAAGAGTATTTCTTGGCCTCAGATTAACGGAAGAATCATCACCATCATTATCATCATTTTTAGGCTTTTAGCGTCTGTCGTTGGACATAGACCAACCCCTAAATTAGCCACAACTCACTATCATGGGCGTTACAGGGCCAGTACTTTCTGAATTCGTCTAGCTGGTCACACTATCTTACTCTCTGTCGGCCATAATTTGGCATATGATCCCTGGAGACCCATCTTTTGAGTTGTGATGTCCATTAGTTGTCTGACATTCTTATAACATATCCAGCCCATTGCCATTTGAGTTTTCTGATGGTTTCTATCATATCTAGAACTCCTGTCTTTTCTCTACCATGCTGCACTGTCTTCTGATCTCTCAGTGTGAGATTGAGGATGATTCTCTCATGTGCACATTGCATCGTCCTCAGTTTGAGGGTCAATCTTTTGGCTAGGTTTCATGTCTCAGCTCCATAGGTGACTACCAGTCGGATTATGTTGGTTGTAGATCCTTCTTTTAAGGATTAGTGGGGTTTTCTAGTTCTTGAATGTCGACTTTGCTCTACCGAAAGCTTGTCATCCTAAAGTGATTTTTGTCCAATTTTTTCTCCTTTTAAGGATATCATGGAGATTGGTTATCCCAAGTAGATGTAGTGGCTTACTCTTTCCGACTGCCTTGCTCCAAGGGCACTCAACATTTTCAATCAGATTCAGACATGCATTATAAGTTGAGAGTGATCTCTATGTTAATCTATCATTTGTTATAGCAATTAACACTCTAAAACAATGAAATCTATTACCGTCCACCAAAAAGAACCAGTAGAAACAAAACAAAAAACAGGAAAACAGATCTCGAATAATATCTTGATTAAAAGTACTTACTAATTTGAATACATGTAATAGATCGTTGAATATTGAACTTAAAAGTAAAAGTAAATATATATTTTGATTAAAGGTCCATAGCTTTTGAGTAATGTTTTGAATATGAATACTTATATGTCCGAATAACTTTGTAACACATTCTTTTAAAAGTACTTTAATCGATGTCGATTATATTCAATTCAAAAAGAAACTAGAAATATCTTGTGGATATCGACGAGTTCCAAAAGTGGAAACAAAAAGTAAGGTTTCACGAAGGTGATGCACAGTTGACCGACCAGCTGAATGGCAGGGAGAAGGAGGGATATCTCTGTAGCTCAGAATTCAATACAGCTATTTTTGGACCATAGTAAAATGTAAAATTTAGTTGGTGATTTTATCAAAATCACAGCGAAAAAGCTGAGGAAATCAAACAAATGGCACATGTCAGTCTGAAAGGATTGAGTATTTGTTTCGAAATCAGTTGTCAAATGTTTTGAAACACTTTCTCTCAAAAGTCACGGAAACTAAAATTGGAAATATTGTCAAACTGGAAAATGAAAATGAAACAAAATAAAACGATTAGAACTGAGTTTTGCACTTACACTTGCTCTTCAATTCAAAATAGAAACAATCCTTGTAGTCATGATTCATGTGTAGGATGGTCAAGTTTTTGATATTTAATCCTTTAAATAGCATTTTTATGTGTAGGTGACGGTTGTCACTGCAGTAAATGCAAGTACTTTTGATTATTGCCGACATCATAGTGGCGTCCAGTGTTTACAAATGAATATACACTTTGGCTCTAATCATCTAATAGTTAAATTTTTAATCAGTTTATCACTGTTATTTCTCTCTTTCTTGCTCTCTCTCTTCCTCTTCCTCTGCATATATCTACAGCCTCGGTAATTCTAGCTGAAAGTCAATCTGAATCGTCTCATTGATTAATATTTACGTCTGAATCAAGTACATCGGTAGGGAGAATATCATGTTCAGAATTAAATATTAGCTGAGTAAAGTAAAGGCCTTTTC
Organism: Thysanoteuthis rhombus; assembly: GCA_963457665.1. Lineage (NCBI taxonomy): Eukaryota > Metazoa > Mollusca > Cephalopoda > Oegopsida > Thysanoteuthidae > Thysanoteuthis > Thysanoteuthis major. The sequence continues at coordinate 56,317,233 of OY735205.1, forward strand.
CATCGCTACGCTGTGGTTTACTTACAAATACATCGATACATCAATAAGTCTATAGCCTTATTATGAAATGGGCATTTACACAACTAATCCTTTTTTCAACAGAATCTCCTTCCTTGCCAGTGCTCTCAATCTAATGCTTCATCATTAATCATATAGAGCAAACATTATACACTGGGAATTTCAGATCAAAATTCGGCTCATTATTGTGTAAGGCTATAGACTAATCTATTCGTTCTCGTATATTATGGTTTCATTCAAAAAATACGAATATCATTCATACATCCAGATAACTAGATATGTACTCTCTCTCGCACACAAACACACATACACACACACACACATATATATATGTATAATTTCCAGGTACTACTTTTCGGAAGTTCAAAAGGAAACATAAACTCACACACACACACACACACACACATACACACACACACACACACACACACACACACACACACACACACACACATATATATATATATATATATATATATATATATATGCATAAGTGATGAAAGTAAGATTATTAAATGTAATATTTCTTGAATACATGTCTTATTGTAACAGGCCTGCAATATCTTGAAGTCTTTCCGGTCGTCTGTCTACTTTTCTGTTTGCCGGTCGGTCATGCATTTTGCATTTATCCCGTCATGCATCTAATCTGCTCGGCGCCATGTTTTACTTCCTGTACTATAGAAAAACGAACCTTGAATTATTTGTTTCTTTGTTTTCAGTTTGTGCCACGGTTGAAATTTAAACGGACCAGACACAGGTGAAAAAAAATTGCTTGTATCAACTTATTTGTCCTTGCATTTTACATTCAGAAATGTCTGGGCACCAGAATAAAAGATTGTAATTATTAGTGCAATGACAGGTGCATCACAATGCATATTATTTTCAATGAAATATAATACCACCATCTTGGTAGTTTATATCAATTTTCAAATGCGCCCACGCATCTGTATAAGACACTTTCCGGTCGGCCGGTCAGTTTGCCGGTCCCTAATTAGATATCAGTTTTCCTAGCCGGGTCGTTGATTGATATGAAAGATGGTCCAGACCTTCAGGTGAACCATCCTCACTTATTTCTACCTCTATACCCTCCTCCTTCTCCGACAACTTCGACTACTTCGTTTGCAATATGGACGTAAGGGTGGTGGATGCGTTATTGAACCTACGATTCTTGTTTTTTTGTTTTTTTTATAACAATCTACATTACTATATATCCTCCTAGTGTTGTGCCTACCGTAGTGCAGTGGCTGTCAACTTCGTTTCGCAGACCAATTCACACGTCTAGTGAGTTTGATAATCAAAGGTTCCTCCACGTTGTGGCCTTGTACCAGAAGAATCTAATTTCAGTAAATATGTAAAGGTCCATCAGCTTTGAGTAGTGGTCAGTAACCTGGTTTTGCAGGCCATTGCCACTAGTTATTCCATATATATGGCCTTGTGTTGTACTTAACTAAGATCAGTAAATACTTAAACCTGTTTCTAATTTCAATATGACCACTAAAACGGTCAAGACTTTGGCCTAAGGCAGTGTAGATTGCATTCATAATAAAGAACACTGTTTGCCTTGTATATTCGTGGACTATCGATTAGAAAAATTATTTTCTTCTTTGTGTACGATCGTGACAGAATTCATTCAAGCTGGTCCGAGTTGTCTACCCTTGTTGCTTAATCTGTTTCTACAACAACTGTTGGTTACACCGTTTGTTATTTTTCTTTTGAAACATTATTTTTAAGACAAAGTTATATGAAAATGATATTTGTTGGCTATTCAAAGTTATAATGAGGAATCGTCTCTCAGTTGGGCTTCATAGTGTTCATGTTGTTACGTTAGTAAAGAAAAATTGTCGTTTTCGATGTTTTGTGAGACCATAAGTTGACCTGTATCTCGAAACAATGTGTCTCGATTGGGAGGAAAGTAGAAATTTCGTATACAGGTATACCTTTATAAAGGTGATTATTCGTTCTAAAATTTTCCGTAAAGTTGAAAGTCTTGTTATAATTTAATATGTTTTCTTTAGCTCATATATGATCATTAATTCATTAATTTGTACAGCAATACCTTAAAACTCCAAAACATCAAAATCCCCAATACTCAAACTACTCTATTCAAGGTATTACTATATGGTATTTCGATCAATTGAAAGCATTTTATTCACGCCCATTGTGACGTAAATGCAATTCAATCCTGAAACAGCTAAATGATTTACTTGATTATGCTTTTTTCAATAAAAATGCCTTCTTTTTTTTATTTTTACAGGTCATGACAATTTCCAGACAGAGCAAACAGTCACGAGGATGAGATGTGCTATACTTTTGTACAGGAAATTAAGCTTGAGTCTCTAAAAGTTTGAATTAATAAAACTACGTATTAAAGTTTAAAAATCTGAAAGAAAATGCGTTATAACTTTTCTGACATAATTTCTCACTGTATTCCATCATCCATACGATCTTGAAAAAAAATTATATCTACATATATATATATATATATATATATATATATATATATATGTGTGTGTGTGTGTGTGTATATATATATATTTGTATATATATATATATATATATATATATATATATAATTGTGGAGACAGCTTACTAAGACTATGATTTCATCTGGCACCGGTGTTAACCAGTAGCAAATCAAACAGACGACTACGTGAATGAAAGTATTGGCAAGCAGGGGCCCATCGTCGGCTGTTCTTTTTGCCACTAGTTAACACCGATGCCAAACGAAATATAGTTCCTAATAAGATGTTTCTACCATTATCACATTCTGTCGGACATGAACTTCCCAACGTAATGATATCGATCTATCAGGGGCTGCTTTGTGATTGAGACAGTTGCATGCATATATATATATATATATATATATATATATATATATATATATATATATATATATATATATGTGTGTGTGTGTGTGTGTGTGTGTGTGTGTGTATATGTGAAACCACTTCCTTGGACGAGTTTCGATTTTTACTCGCTCAGCACAATAGCAGTTGAGAGAAATTTGGACACGAAGATTGCCTTGTATCTTTCGAGATGAGAGAACCTACCTACTGAGGAATTCATCATTGCAAATACTAGCCTTTCACCAAGCTTCGAACACTAACCTCTTGAACACCCAAGGGAAGCCACTGTAAGCGCTTGTCTCCAATTCTTTCACAGAATATCTAAATCTTCCCCCCCCTGTTTTCCCTATTCTTATATAATACTTTCACTAAGTAATATTTGATTTTCCAATTCAGATTTTTGTTCTTTTCTTTTTCTCAATCATTTCTTTCTTTCTTTCCCTCTTCTTTCTTGAATCTTTAAACTCACGCCCTTTCATCTTTTTTTCCTTCCACCCCCATATTCTTCCCCTTCAATCTATTCTCTTCTTCATCATCATTTTACTCCACTTTTATCCCAATCCCTTCTTGTCAAAACCACCTCCAACCTCACCCAGCAACCACACCCAACCTTTCATCATTTCTTTTCCCTCTTTCCGGCACCCCTCCGATGATTACCTGTTAAAGTGAAATGCGTGTCTTCTTCATGTTCCTTTTTTTTTTCAAGCGTTCACTTTATCAGTACATCCAAGGCTCTAAATGTACCTTTTTTCTTCTTTTTTTTCCTGCTACCCCGCTAGCGACGTAAACAACCGCTTTCAATGTCCGTCATATCGAAGACGTTGTCACACAACGGTTCTCTGCAAGAAACAGGCAAACAACTTGAAACACACAATCATGAAACATAAAACAAGAAACAACAATACAGATGCATAAAACATGAGGCGAAAAATAGAATTATATATATAAACACACACACACACACACACACACACACACATATATATATACATATATATATATATATATATATATATATATATATATATATATATATATATATATATATATATATATATATATGTGTGAGTGTGTAAAAAGCGTTTAACAAACCAAAAGTACATTGGGCCAGAGTGATACTTGCGAAGAAACATGGATCAAAATTGATGTTGACGACGTTTGAAACTGTTCTTTTTAGTTTTCTTTTATCAACACTAATAATATTTTTGTTAGGGGAAGTTATTTTTTTTTTGGTGGCCAATTGTCCCCCTTAAACAAAAAGTCTTCAAAACAAAAAAATCCTGTTTTCACTTGACAATTTTCAGACTGCATAATTGCACACGCAGCAGCATTTTTATACTCACCCACAATCAGAAAGATCCACACAAGTGTGTACATACGTGTACATGCACACGCTGAGGTAAACGTATTTCACTGAATATAATCTGGATCCAAAACTGGGGAAATTTATCCATCGCACGGGAGAAAGAAAGTAACATTCATGCTGAATCATCACCTTGCAAACCAAAGCAAGTGAGCCACGTTCTTTCTCTTGTGCTTAAGGGATTGCAGCTCTCTGACCAAACTGATATCATTTTCCAATATATTCTCTCACCACTTGTTCAGTGGTTAACCAGTCAAAACAGAGTTAAATCCTCGATGGGTGTTCTCTGATTACAACCCAGTATTAAATGCTGGCATCGTCTCTGAAATACTTTTATAAAGGTAACATTTCAACAGCTTAATTACTCTCTAATGAGTTAAGACCCAGTATTCGAAAAAATCTGTCCGGAGCTTTCGTTTCATGAGAATCTAGCAAGTTTCTTCCAAATTTCATCAGCTCTTTATTGCTCAAGCAAGCATACATTTTGAAACTTGCAGGCAGACAAGTGATGTTTCCATTGTTTTGATGAACATCGCCAATGTTGTAAAATCTGAGGAAAAGTGCAACAGAAACGAGGTAACGGACAACTGAAACTTTTGTGTAAAATGCAGTAGGTGCAAACATGTTTTGTTCGATTAAAAAAAGGATTTTCAGAGCTGAAGGACAGAGAATTCTGTGAAGGGCATCAAAAGTTGAAAACTGATGAATGAGAAGAACCTTTGGTAGAGTAAGTAGCACAAACAAAGCGAGAACTTGCAGCAAAGATAGACGTGAATCAGTCAACTTGTTCGAATCGCACTCTGGTACTGATAACAACTCTCAAGGCGAGAAGGCCAGCCCGAGATTTTCCAGTATGTTAACATCAGTCTCCATGTTACAAATACGGCGCATTAAGCAGTTGTGGAGCATGGAATTGGAGTTCTTCCACATGCGATTTATACTTTAGATTATCACTTGCTTCGCTTCTTGCAACAATTTTTATCTGGCCTGTGTTTGTGACTAGTTCCAGCAACCAGTTGAAGGTATCAAAGGGATCCTTGAAGAGAAAAGGGAATCAAAACTGGCATCATTCTTTTATGATGGAATAAAAAAACTAATTCAAATGGTAGAGTCAGGTCATAGAAACCTTAGGAAATACTTTGATAGCTGAATAATGATGCCATGAATCGATAGGAATAAAATTGAAAATTTTGCACCAACCTGATAAAAGGATGTTCTGTTTATACACTGTTTGATTAAAGTCATTCATGATCTTTTTCTGAACTGATATAAGTATTTCAGTGGATAGTAAGACGAAATCAAACCAAATACAACCGATTCCGGGATTTATTTGTTGTTCAATTGAGATTACAGCAATCAATGTGAATAGTTTTAGACGAGCAAGCATATCCCATACTACTGATGAGTGTCACTGATTGTCAGACAGACTAAAATTCCGGAACACTCGCACCGCCTCTCGTTTCCGCCTCCACCTCCTCCTATATGTGACTGGGAGTGCAAAGGAAGATAACTGGTATTTTGACAACTAGTATTAACAGATTGGTATCATTTGACAACAATCCATGAGATCAAACCAGCGTTCCTATGGCCCAACTTTCAGGCTTGTTCATTCAAGAAAAAATCTGTAATCCAGCAATAAGATCCCATCTTAACTGGTTTTGATAAATACGTGGATAGCACTATAGAATATGCTTGTAGAATATTCCAAAAGCCGAAGAAAGGCAAAGCATAATGTATAAATGTAAATATTTACTTAGCTCTTTATTTGGCAGGGATGAACCAGTTTCAGATTCATTGAGGATCGAACTCACTACACTAGTGAAGGTCTGCAAGCTCAATTAACTAAATACCATTGTATGGCAGGTGTTTGTAATTAAATCTGTCTTTTGTTTTTAGGTTAACAATGGTCGTACTTCAAACATTCGGCATTGGTACTTTTGTGGGGAACCTTCATGACCTCCAACTGATGTTAGACGAGCTAAATGAAGAGAACAAGAAGTTGTATCTTCAAATATACTTCAGTAAAACCCAAGTCATGTACCAAAGACGTACTGAAGACAAAAACACAACGACCAAAATTGAAAAAGCATTTTCTCCTGTGCACGTTACATGATTCTAAGTTTGAAGGTCAATACTTTGGTTGGGGTCCATGTTTCAGCTCCATAGTTGACTATCAGGAGGATGCATTGGTTGTACACCCTACTTTTTTAGGACTAATGGGATTGTTGACCGTGATTCTCATTAGGGTATTTGTTATTGCATTTATACTTATATAACACTATATATTTACTAACCCTCGTATAGACTGGCACAGGGCCAAAAGAATTTGGCAACCAGTGATAATTAAAATCAGTAAACTGATATTAATCTCTAAGTCTAGTTTGTTTACCATCACTTTATTATCGATCCAAAGTAGGCGCCCATTTGAATTATCCAGTGAAAACATTGAGCAGAATTGACTTTATTTCTTGAATTTATGTCTCATAATGATGTACTGTTGTTGAGCAGGGAAATTCCAACTCATGCCTTTTCAACATGCATAATCTACAGTTTTAATGATTATTTTTGCTTATATGTGTATGTGCTCACTTTGAAATTATATGTACAATAGTTCATACATTATTATCCGTAGTATATCCGAGAAAAGACAAGAGTTAGGGACATAATAGAATCCATTAAAAATCTCAAATGGCGATGGGCTGGCCATGTTGCAAGAATGGCAGACAATCGATGGACATCACAACTCACGACATGGATCCCTTGAGACCACATGCGTAACCGAGGCTGGCAAAATATTAGATGGAGAGACGAGCTAGACAGGTTCAGGAAGTACTGGCTCTGCGACACCCATGATAGGGAAGTGTGGCAAATCCTGGGGAAGGTCTATGTGCAACGACGGACGCTAAAAGACTGATGATGATGATGATGATGATGATGGGTGCTAGTCGTTTGAAGTACACCTTTCTTAAGATTCACCGAACTCACACAGCCAGTATTTTCTGGATTTTAGTTACGCTTATGATTAAAGTTCCTTTCATTTTGCTCATATGTACGTACCCTGTGATCCAGTAGAGGGTTTTTAGGTTTGAGTACCGGTTCGTTGGTACACTCATCCCTGATGTATCTTGGATTCAATTGCCTGACGGAACCCATTCCTCCTCGGGCAGCCTCATCCGTATTCTTCATGCCGAATGTGAAGCAGAAAGGCATCCTCTCTAGGTTTTAATCGAAC
>OY735205.1:56332191-56354691 GCA_963457665.1 Thysanoteuthis rhombus
TTTATACACATTTTTTTTATTTTATATGTTTGTATATAATTCTCCAGGGGATCAAAAATGAAGAGAAACTTTTCCCACTTTTAATCATCATATTTTTCCCTCTGAAGTGTCAAAAGGGAAGGGATGCCTTTTCCTCTCCTTTAGGGGGTCAAAAGTGAAGGGGAAAAGTTTTATTCACAAGATTGAATGCTTCAGTCATTTTCTAACACGTGAAATACTCAAACTAGAGGCGTAGACAGGCACTTCATCTAATATATATATATATACATATATATATATATATATATATATATATATATATATATATATAATATATATAAATATACATATATATATATGTGTATGCTTATCGCTTGTATGTGATATCTTATAGATAACATTTTGCATAATATTTCTGTTTGTATGAATTCAAAGGCTTTTAGTTGATTTCAGATATGCTGCTTTTGATGATTCACATAAAACTCGACATGTGCTTTGATATTTATGAAATTATGCTAAACATTGCACAATGTCAATTATATATATATATATATATATGTATATATATATATATATATATATATATATATTATATATATATATATATATATATATATATATATATATATATATATATATATATCAGGAAGTAATGTATTAAAGCATTTTAAGAGACCGTCTAAAATCCGATTCAATTGTTTATTGGAGCCAAGCAAAGATCTATTCACAGAACCCATTTTGCAAGGGGGTCTATTCCATTTGCAGTTTCCAACAAAGTTGCCTTTTAAGTTGTCAGATTGAGCTGGAATTTGTTACTAGAGACTTATGGACTGCAGCACCACTTTTGTAAACATCGAGCTTTAAAAAGCTTCCTTATGTTGGCTGTGGCTTCAGTTATCCCTACTTAGAAAACCGATTACCCATCATTTTAAGAATAGAGACTCTAATACAGTTTTAACCGGTTTGAAGTACGCTTAATCTTTTGAATGTATAGAGAAATTTAAAAAAATGTTTCCTTTAAAATTCATTATAATTGCACTTCTGTGATATACATCGAAGTATTACTATATAACTTGGTGTTTAGTAAGGTTACTTAATCATATTGGGAATAAAACCTAAGTATTGTATGTTATGGCTTGCTTACTGATTGCATGAGCAGCATTACAACTACAAGATAGAGCCAAAGTTATTGGAAGCTGGAGAATTTATTTGTCAAAAGCATAATCATCCCTTTTATCAATGGTAAAACCCTGATAGAACAGGACTCAGGGGTAAACATGGAAAAAATAGACAGAAACGATAGTCCAATGTACATCGGATTCTTTCTGAAATTTAAAACTCATGTCTTTTGCACGTGACCTTTTGGAAAACTTTCAAATACAGATTATACAGCTTTTTGTCGCAAAGATATCACCGGTTTTGTAAGGTGAACACGGATAATTTTTTTTTGTCTTTATCCCCAATTGTTTTTCAATCTTTCTTCTTACTAATGACACTAAGATGCCAACGATAGAATTATGGTGAGTAGATTAGCAGTCAGCGAGTATGACTACTTGATACAGATGAAGAAAAGGCGAAAAATTATCAAATTGTGGTAGTTCCATAGAATTTTCAAATTTTGGAAAACGGTATACTCAACGGACTGGATTCTCCTCTGTCAACTATTCTATGTTTAAAAACAAAATTACGGTTCTAAGCGAAAAGTCTGTCACTATTGAAAACAAATTTTTATATTTTCAAGATATTGATATGCGTTCCGTGGACTATTGTCATTTTCGTCTATCTTGAATACGTATAATATGGCAAGACAATCCCAACAAATCTTCATTGTAAAGAATGCGTGAAAACATGCCTTAACTTATTCGAGAGAAAAATGTGTCATTCCAGAAAATAATAACGTAAACCCATTCATTCAAATGATCTTCAGGGAATGATCAAATTATTAGGCTGGGTTATTTGACTGCATCGTCCAAACTGAACCGGCTTTGCGCCTTATGATTTCCATTCAAAAAGATCACCGGAATATTTTGTTCTATTTTTTTTACTTTAGTGGCAAAAACCTTTAAAAGAGGGGGAGGAAATAGATCAATTCAGCTCTATCAGAATTCATTTCGTCAAGAATCCCAGATTGTTTCCACAAGGTTGAAAACAACTAATTTCTCTGTGCACTTTCGTCGATTTCCTATATTACCAACAGGGTGACTTGCTCTGTTTTTCCGTCTGTAATAAAACACTCTTCCTCTTGAAGGTAACAATCTAGCTGATAAAAGTATCTTTAACGCACTATTTGACACAATGGATCCTTTAAATGAATCGAGTTTAGTACTTTCGTTTCTGAAAAATCACTTGATAGAAACCTAAATATACATGAATAGATATTATAAATTGATATTATGGTACATCATAATAATGAACAATAACACTAGTCACCAATAATGGTGATTATGTCTATAGTTTTGAGAAGGGTCATTTAGATTCAAAGAGTTTTTTCGGCGATTCAATTCCTTCTTGTTGTTCGAGTTGTTAAAATGACGTTTTGGTCTATCCTTTCTACAGTCTTTTTCATCTGTACTATCCGAAAGGGAGCGTGATGAAGAGAATTATTTTCTCCATTGGTAGCAGAGCTATAATGTTAGATTCAGGAGATTTTTCTAAAAATTTCTCGTTAGGCCTGGATTTCAATACTTTGTCCCTTACGAGTTACAGAAGCCTTTTCAGGTTGAACTCTTCACTTTTCTGGCTGCTTATATACTTGGTCGACATGTTGACGTAGGCTACTTTCTTGAATTTAGTTTCTAATTGCGTTCCCTGTCTATAACCCGGACTTCTTCCCAGAGACGATAGCATTTGCCTTTCTCTCTCCATATATGGTCAGATATCCTCGATCTTTCTATTTCACCTTTGCTAATGGATTTTTTTGTACTCATCGAGCCGCACTTTGAGAGGTCTACCAGTTTTCCCAGTATATTTTTCTACGTTTACGAGGAATAACGTAAATACAGTTTTTGTTCAGACTTCTCTCGCTAAGTAGATTCACTTTAGTGAGTAAATTGACGATACAAGCGATAAGAAATAGTTCATTCACCCTCCTCCAAGTCTCTTTGAATGCAGATTATGTTCTTGATCAATTGATTTAATGTCTCTTTCATTTGAACGGGGTTTTACTCCATCAGAAAAAATGCGGCATAACTTTCTGAACAACTTAATATAACGCAGTCGATGTTAAACACCTTATAGTTGACGTTATAGTATTGTTGATGTTATTGATGGTGATGATGATTTTTATTTTGATATAGCAAAATTCACCATTATAGTTGCAGTAGTAATGACGCTGTAGCTTTTGCAATATATATGCCGGAAGATGAGATATTCAAGACCTATTATATTGTTCTTGTGGGTAATACTTATTACTGATTGCTATTATAGTGATGCTTGTAGTGAAGGTGAAATGATGCCCGCGAAAAGGACGGTGATAGTTGTAGCACTTATGAAATTGCTATTGTCATGATATAGCCTTAAATTATTATTTTGTTGTTAGCTATAGTTATATTGTACTTGGTAATCCAAGTGAACAAAACCCTGAATATACAGGTTTCCCTGCTATTCAAAAGTTCGGTGTTCCAATAAATGACCTTCGTAAACGGAAATGGCATAAAGCGAAGAACCAATTACCAATAATTTATACGGGGGTAAAATTTGTGATCCTTCCCAGACCCCCAAAATGGTGAGGGTGTTATGTCAGGATGAGTCATTGGAGATTGTTGTGGTGGTTCGTACAGGAGAGGGGGAAAGGGTATGCACTGCCTCTATAATGACCCGAAGCAAAACAAACTTTCGGTTTTCACCCTTTTCTTTTAAATTAGGGAAAAAGGGACGTAAAGCGAACTTTCGAAAAACAGATACTGCCTGTATTTGAATTTTCCTAAATAATTTCATTTTATTCGAGAAACTGAAAAATCATTACTGTGGAAGAGTCCATCGTTTAAGATGGTGATCAGGAGATATCTTTTGTCAGCAACATTTTTTTAGTTGTTGGTGGGAGATTTTTTTATGGGCCAGCTTGCCATTTCCAAGTGGAAGAGTCCATGGTTACAAACAGATTAGCAAGAAGCGATCAATAGCCAACCATTTTGCACGTCTCCGTGCCAGTAACAAGAAATCTCTTTAATGTATACGGTGATGGGAGTAGAGAGTGCATGCTTTTGCTAAGGGCATTTGTGTAAGGTGAACGTAAACAGACGCAGATGGAAATCGAACTCCGTTCGCAGATTCCGATTTGCGTGCCTATGTCTGTTGCACTATTCCTCATCACTGCTCCCAGTACTACACGGGGAGTTTCATTGATGTATAATGATATGTCTAACTGTCTACAGTTTTATGAGTATCTAAATGCCGAGCTATAGCTTGCCACAAATATTTTTTATATGAAATCTCTCAACACACATAGATGATAATTTTAATAATAAAATACTACTACTTCTGATAATAAATTTTATCCTAGAGTTACTTCCCTTGAATAATTCTACTCATAAATCTTCATGTTTTTGTTGTTGTAGTAGCCATCTTGAATAAAATAGATAAAAAGTTCACCATGTTCTTGACTTAGCAATTGCCTCTAAACGAAACAGATGGATAGACATTTGAGCCATAAGCACTAAGTCCGATTACTTTTGTTTTTATTCCATACTATTAGCCCTTTTCCTTCCGCACTTATCTGTGAGTTCACTTGGGAAGCAGAGATGTATGCACATAGATTCACACGTATTAGATATAAATCCCTGTAAGTTTATGCCACCGGTTTAAATTGCCTTTAAAACAGCTGAAATAATGCTATTCTAAAGTGAATATATAGCATAATTCCGGTGAACACAGAGTAATAAAATAACCAGCGTGCAACAATAGACGTTGAGCAATAGATCTACAGACACATGGAAAGAGGTAGGCGCAAAAAGAACAAAACCTCACCTTCTTCTACTCGTTTGGTTTCTTCTCCCACGTTCACAAATTCGCCATCGAGAACAACCTGTAAAAGACGAACAAATGAGGTTTGCTGAGTTGTCAACATAACTGCTTTTTTGATCGCACTGCCAGTCTGAGAGGCATGTTTTCTTATCTTTCTTATATGTATTGTATATCTAAAACAAGCTGAGCACATTCGACGCTCGATTCGCAAAGAAATCAGAAGGAAGTGTGCTTCGGGAGAAAAATTAACATGAAACTGGAAGATTTTGTCTTTGCCAAAAATGTATGTTGGTACATCAAAAACTCCTACCTTGTCAATACATAATTCAATGGTGGATATTAATCACATTGATTGAGCATTATCCAATGAAAAAACTTCAATCGGAATTCTTACAAACAGAATATTATTTCTTTATTTTGCAAATGAATGTCAAAATAAACTGTAACATTCTATTTGGTACACATCAATACATAATGTAGAATATCATTATTTCGGATGGCTGGTGTACATTACAACTAAGATCATGGAAATGAAATGCGTGTTTAGACAATGATATACTCTCTTCAATATGCTTCAATATATACAGTGGGGTGTATATATTTCAGTTTGCATATTTTTTACGTTGCTTCCACATAGGTGTGTATTTATTTCAACTTAACCGAGTCAGATACGTAACTCAGTATATCATGTTACATCACTTTAAGCATTCATAACGTGGTAGAAAATGCACCCATCAGGTTGTGAATGCATTAGACACACCGGTCCTTGCACGATCATCGAAGTTAGGCAACGTGAAGCCAAGTTAGTACCTAGTTTGGTGACTCTGAAAATCCCAGGTGCCACACGTAGTTTGCAGTCATGTAGAGGGCCTCGCGTGGCGATACAGTTAATTTTCTCGAGGAAGAGACCCATCTCGAGACTACCCTCGATAAGGCAAGCTAAAATCTACCTGCGAACCCTCTGACTGTAAGTGACAAGGAAGGAATGAATGAAGTATACGATTGATCAGAAATGAAATAGCTTCTTTCAGAAATTACTGTAAACACTCGAATATAACCCGATCTCCTCAATGATTCAACCCATGATTTTTGGTCAATATACCATTGCTATGTAAGCTTTGTGTGTGAGTCAACTTCACTATATTTTCACTTTGGCGAGGAGCAAACTTGCGACGGCCGATAAAATCCTTTTCCGAAAAACACTGTTGGCAAATATCTTCCTACAACCGATCCGCCAGGGAGACCAGCATTGGAAATCCAGTTATTTGCCTCATACATGGTAAGCCTCATACATGGTGATGAACGGGGGGCCAGATCCTGTCCTAGCCATCGAGTATAACAAAAATAGATTACAAAACCAAAATTATATATATACATATATATATATATACACACACACACACATATATACATATATATATATACACACATACATATATGTTTTCTATCCTGCTAAAATCATATATACATATATATATATATATATATATATGTATGTATGTATATATATATACGTTGAGAGAGAGAGAGAGAGAGATAGAGAGAGAAATAGAGAGAGAGAGGGGTGATTGAGTAATGGTTTTGAAAGTATGTTTCAGTTGTCAGTGATGTACACTTCCTGAGAGTATACATACATACTATAACTCTTTTTATAATTAATACATACATATATATGAGAGCATTATTTATGCACTAAATGCGATATGAAGGTATGGGTTCATGCATACTCGTGTATGTATGTTACTCATGTGATCATGTGTGTGTACATATCTAACTGCATTACTGCTTGTGTGTGTGTGTGTGTGTTTGTTGGATATGTGATTGTAAATGTTTATAAATACGTGAATACACACGTGTGTTCGTGCCACAGTGTGAGTATGTGTGTGTGTGTGTGAGAAAGAGAGAGAGAGAGAGAGGGGGGGGTGAAGTGACGCTTCGTCTCTGTCCTGCTGTCTGTGAAAATAACAATCACATTTAGCCACGCATTAAGTCCAATCTTTTTACATGGTCGGGCATATACAGACAACAGACGTCAAAACAATTCCAATAGTTCTCAAGTTTTTTGAAATCGTAATAGTTTAACAACTCAATACTTCGATGTCTCGAAGAGGAATAAAACAAAAAAGACATTGTGTGCAGCATGTTGGGAAATCATTTAGAAAATAAGTAATGAAGTGTAAGTGTCATCGAAAAACAACGTATAGGAAATGAATGAAGTTTAAGGTTGGTTTATTTCAGGGATGGAGAAAGATGCTGAAAACAGAAGAGGCAATGTATGGATATTTACGTATACATACATATATACTTAAACATAAAAAAATATATGTTGTACATCTTTCAGAAGTAATTAAACAAAGAGCAATTTTTGCTTGTATGGCTTGGTTTTAAGAGTTAACATGCCCTTTACGCAAGAAGGACCATATTCTATTGCCATCGGTACTGAAAGTCTTTTGTTTAGGCATATTTTGTGCCTCTGAATGGAATATTTCAGGAAATTGAAAAAAAGTATACTTGAATGAATTTAACCAAGTATTGTTTTCTATCCTGCTAAAATCTTATTCATGATCAATCAAGGAGATCGAAAAGGTTATCTAACAGTGCTATATGGAAGAGTTACCAAACTAGTTATCGTGAACGAGAGCCCACAAATTTTGTTTTTTGTTAAAATAATCATTGGTATATTTAGTAGATGTGAACAAAGTAACTGATTTAACTTAATATATCACACACGCGCAAATATATATATATATATATATATATATATATATATATATATATATATATATATATATATAAACCATAATCATTATTTCATATCAATATAACACGCCTCTGTAAGCAAAATAAGTATTTCATATCAATTAGCATGACACAAATATGTAAACCAGATAATTATTTTATATCTATATAACATACAATAATGTTACTCGTGAACCTATGCACACGAGTATACTCACACACACACACACACACACACATATACATATATATATATATATATATATATATATATATATATATATAAACAGTAAGAGAAAATGGACGTACGTATATTAGTATAAAAAGGTGTATGCGTACTTAAAGATATATAAAAAAGACATGATTTACTTATATTTTCCAAAGAAAATATGATTTGTTTTCATTTAATTTGTAATGAGATGGTAAAAAATCGATTTTCTGGAAAAGGCAGAGAGAGAGAGAGAGAGAGAGAGAGAGAGAGAGAGAGAGAGAGAGACAGACAGACAGACAGACAGACAGGGACAGAGAGAGAGAGAGAGAGAGAGAGAGAGAGAGAGTATGAAAAAAGTACAATCGAAATTGAAGAAGCGTTGCTTTTAGTGATAGATAATGCCAAATTAGGATAAATCACGTATTGCTTGAGATGAACTCAATTCAGTAAATGAAGTTTATCATTTCTCTCTTTCCTTTTTACCACATTTGGTTGCCAATAATCAGAAGTACATCCCACGCGAAATATCAAAATATGTCACTGAACTCGAGATTACACTTATTTTGATTTGCTTCTGCCAATATAGAGCATATTCTTTGTTAAAATTAATCTAACCCCACTTTCAAATTTGGTTAGCATCACGTGTCTCCAATGGATTTAAATCTATTTGGGCTATCATACTCTTAGATGCCTATTTGCACGCCCCTAACCAAGAGACAGATCCGCAAACTGAGATCCATGTAACGTGCATATGTAAAGAATTATGCTGGGCCTCACATGGAGAGATCACAAGACAGCACAGTACATCCGGGAAAAGATAAGAGTATGGGACATCATAGAATCCATTAAAAATCTCAAATGACAGTGGGCTGACCATGTTGCAAGAATGGCGGACAACCACTGGACATCACGACTCATGACATGGATCCCCAGAGATCGCATGTGCAACCGATACGGCAGCGTATTAGACGGAGAGACGAGCTAGAAAAATGCAGAAAGTATCGGTTACGCGACGCCCAACATAGAGAAGTACGGCGAATCCTACAGAAGGTCTATGTCCAACGACAGGTGTTGAAAGACTGATGATGATGATGATGATGATGATGATGATGATGAATATTAGGAGAAAAATTTCACCCCACCGCACTTGTTGAGATCTCCCCTCCAACAATCAATTTTCCAGAGCCAATCTCTACTTTCTCATCCCTAATTGATGAGAGGGGGCAATTACTGATTTGTCAAAATTTTCCAATCAAAAGCCAGCTTTTAAACAATGCAAGAAAGGGTACTCGGTTGGTTGAACTTAGTTTAACCAAGTTTAATAGTATCCATTAATTCCAGCGATTCAACAATCTTTTACCATCAAAAGACATTTCAGTTCAATTCTTCCTCGAGGACAAAATCATTTTCTCGTTCTGTCAATACTGTACGTTTTTATTTCCCATGTTACTACCCTATCCTTACTCTAAAACTTCCTCAAACGAATTTGTTTTGTTTAGATCCTACGAATTTGTATTGGGGGCCATAGTTCCCCGACCTCCAGCTTATTCTAAATCCAGGTTATTAAACTCTGACAGATTTTCCTACCCACAGTTTACTCCGACCCCTTTGATTAAATTGTGACAGATTTTCCAGCTGCCCTGCTTATTCCAATCCCTGGGTAATAAAGCACCTATGGAAAGTGGTCTCATCATGATTGCTATTCTCACGACGTTTCGGCCGTTGTAATTTCTAGCCTTCTGTAGATGTCTACTGTGTTTGCTGACCCTTTGTGACTCTCGAGCCGAAAACTTTATTAGATATCCATGAGTAAATTGTTCTCATTCCGCTGTCCAGATCAAGATCAAAAGAAATTAATTTGTATTTATTCAACAAAGAAAATAGAATAATATTGCTTCCTTGCGAGCAGGTAGCACATGCTTTACGGGTCTGCAGCCTGACGGTTTGTGACCATTGTACTGAATCATCGTTCCCTTACGGATCTCACGAAGTCGAATTTCGAAGATTTAAAGCCTATGATTCTTCTTCCCTAATCAGTCAAAGATTACATATTTCTATCCTCCACCGTCTGTATAGTAGTGCATATAGTGTCCCTTCCTCCTTTACAATCAGTCTAGCAGAATTATTACTACGGATACAAATGTTGCCCAAAGATTGAAAATTCCGTTGAACAAAATGGCGCCCCTTATTTTCAAACCTGGTGACGTCATGTCTCTTACCATCATTCTACAACCATTACACTATAAAAGCAAACGCAGTATTACTGGATTCACAGCCAGTGATGACGTCAGTATGACGTAGAGTCATGCGTCCTTTTTTTCTTTGCATTATCGTAACTTACATTGCATTCACCTTTTCAGCCTCTGCTGGAGTCAAGATTCTTTCACCCGTACGTTTTTCGGCGTCTTGTATTGGGTGTGTCTTACCTCGAAAGTTCTATTCATATTTTCCCTCATCCGCCTCAATGAGTATTTTCGGCAAAATGTCTGGATATTACCATATAAACCCGACATTGCCGAAGGCAGCTCAGATTCACCAAATCTCCAACGCCAAATAGATAATGGCCATGAACCATAATATGTAAATTGTCTTCCCTATCTCTTCATTCCGTTTTGCAAGAGTTAATTAGTGATTATATCTTGCTCCCTTTCCTTACAGCAGTTGATATTTTAATATCTACCCAACCTAAATGCATGTATCCATTTTTGCCTCGAGGTTTATTTGTCATTCAATGTTGGTATATCTGTTTGTTGACATAGTCACGACGCCTTTATTTATCTCATTCATGTTCATAACGTCATTGAATAATGGCTCCAATATCCAATCCATACACGTGATCTGAACATTTCCCGCTTACCTCAACATCTAAGCTTTTTTAATAAGAAAAGTTTTAAATCAAAAGAGAAGCATAGTGATGAACCATGCTATATCTACTCTGCGTTTGTTCCTTCTAAGTCAACCTCTTAATCACAATTTTTTTTTACAATGATATTTGTTTCAAGTGAACATCACCCACTCGATACAGGCAGTTCAAATGTATCACTATCCTAACAGCGAGTCCTCGTGTCGCGATTTAACTGTGTCCTTGTCGACCGACGCTTTTTTTTTTTTTATCCTCGCAACAAACGCATATGTCACAGTGTTTAGTCTCACTGATCATTTTCAAGTGATGTGTGTCCTTTGAAAATTCTGTACCAGGATCCTGTGACGTATAATCCTTTTGATCTGAAGTGAAAACGCGGGAGAGACAAACAGGAAATGAAATGGAAATTCGGTTTTCGGCGCGAAATTTAGACGCTCAACCGCTCAGTAACAAAAATAGAATCTGAGTCAGCCACCTGCAGGGGCAGGTCTATATCTTTCCCATGGATATCAGTGACTGGCGCTCCATGGTCTGCATTGAGTATTGAACCCGAGTTGCGTGCGAAATATTCGGCACGCCTAAACAATGACGTTGTGATACCAAGTCACGTGTTTCCGGTAGAGCATTCTCACTTTGTTTTCATCAAGTTCAAATACCAAATTGTGGAAGAGAAAAAAAATATGAATAATTGACAAAGAATTTGCGACAGATGAAACAAAAAGAAAAAAGAAAAAAAGAAACCGTATTGCATATTTGGACTCTAGGCAGCCTAGTTAAAAATTCTCATCTGATTTGTCTCCCTTTATTTATAGCTACGATAGATATCTTTGTCGTTGTTGTTCTTGCTGTCGTTGTATTATAGTTACTATACCACTACTACTACTACTACTACTACTGATACAGCTGTTGCTGCTTTTACCACGATTACTACTACTACTACTACTACTACTGATACAGCTGTTGCTGCTATTACCACGATTACTACTACTGCTACTACTACTACTACAAATAATAATAATGTTGAATTAAAGATGAAATTTGTCCCAATGGTCTGCGTTTGCGCAACGGTTTTATTATCAGCCATAGAAAGACGAACTTTTGAAGGCAGATAATTCTATGATACTGCAAAGTGGTCATAATTTCCAAAAATCGCTGAAACATCGTGATATTTTTTTTTTGATATCTTCAAAGAAGAAGTTCAGGATTAACTTGTATATTATTTCCCTTTAGGTTGAAGTTCTCCGTTAAAAAATCTATTCATTCACCTCTGATAATGAAGTTGGGAGAGGTCTGTGTATCCGGCTGTGTCTGCCCGTCTGTTTGTCCACACAATATCTCTAAAAGTTCCCAATCAATTTCAATTAAATTTTCTGGAATTATATGGCATGGGATAAGGAAGAACTGGCAGAAAAGTTTGTTGGGAAGGGAAACTTCTTCACTTAGGACTAATGTCCTTGGAAAGCGCAAGAATCCATCTGCCCTTCCCCCATCTATGGATAAAAAAGTAGTTTGGGCTCTCTAGCCTTGGAAAGGCTCTCTAGCCTTGGAAGGCAACCTGTCTGAGAGAAGGACAACTCTGATTCCGACGAAAGAAGTGGGGCCCTCTTAGCTGGCTCTCTAAGTTTTGTAAGGCAATTACTTTAGAAGGACCACTCTGATTCCAAACCAAGGAGTGGAGCCCACTTGACGTTCATTCAGACGTCCTCCCGACAGCTCCTGCACCCAAGACGTATCGTTTCAGCTTTCTTTTTAACTACATCAGCAATGCCAGAAGGGGGATTCTGACCGTTACGCATCTCGAAATCACCATGAATAGCACCTGTACAGACTGAACGGAAGCCGTCTTAATAATAATAATAATAATAATAATAATAATAATAATAATAATAATAATAATAATAATAATAATACCTAAAGAGGCAGGGCCTGCTTCAAGCTGATTGGGCCAATTGCTCCCAAATGGACCCTGCGCTTGAAGGGACCCAGCAGTTGTATATATTCTTATCTTGTCAAATACACAAAACACGTCATTGCAGACGAGCATGATGATTTATAGGCAATAGTAACAATTCAACAGTATTTGTTTACACTGTTAATATTTCTAATTTTCTTCATTGTACTTGAATTAAACAATTACAGAACAGTGTAATAAAATATATCTGCGACAATTTCAGACACGTCAATTTTGACTGCTTTCCATTGTACCATAGGGACATGAAGCTTATTTATATTCTTTCAATATTCTACAGACCATGTCAGTCAATCGGGGGCCGCGCAAAAAATGTTTCCAATTTGGCCCCGCAGCTCCTATTGCCGGTCCTGTAGAGAGGTACCTTGCTAGATAAGTAAATTTAATTAGGGCGTGTGAGAGCCTCGGTTTATTGTTTCAAATGGTAACGTATCCGGCTTGATTACCCATTTTAAAGGCAAATAAACACATCTAAAGTGCTCCAACGCCTCCATATTAAATCTATTTGTCTCTCTGTCTGTCCCAAATTCACATTTTTCGTTTTCTATCCTGTTATTCAGGGGCGGAAAAAATCCAATGTTTTTTTTTTCAAAAAAAAAAAAAAAAAAAAAGAATAAATAAAAAAAAAGGTTAGAAAGGAAAATGTGAGGATGTTCAAGTTTTTATTTCGAGACTTAATTTTTTTTTTTCAGTTAGTTTGACACGTAGTAATTCCCAAGGGACTTAACTCTGTTCTTTATTTAGAAAAGGCCGCCGAATCTGACGAAGGGGACATTTGCATAAGTAGAAAATAAAATCACACGCTCGAGAATTTATATATATAGAACATACATATATATATATATATATATATATATATATATATATATATATATATATATATATATATATATGGAAGCCGCTGCCACGTAGTATAGCTTCTACCATTGAGCTAAACAGCTGCTGGTAATGCAAAGGTCAAAAAAACTGTTTTCACTCCAAATTCTAATTTCGTTCAATCTTGGTCTATATTCGCTGTATTTGTTACTTTCAACGCGACAATTATTATCAAGAGATGGATATATATGATCCAACAAAATGATTATGAATTCCGTTATATCATATTGAATCTTTTATTTGAAACGATTGTCCGTTATTGTACGGTGAATGTATCATCTGGCTTTGACAACGTTGTTGGGCGACTGGTAGATTGGACATTCAATTTAGTGAGATAAATAACTAGATTTTGCGACAAAATAAAGAGACTGTTGGTGCTGGGTATATGACTGTCCGGGAATTATTTTCAAAGAATGAAACTATTAAGACGTAAAAGTTTTTGATGATTTATTTGAAATAAATTACCTTTGAGTAGACAGATGCGTAGCCAAGGTGGGGTGGTAGTTAGTTATTAAGTAACCCCTCCAAAGGAGGCCAGTATTGAAATTATGCTTCCAGACACAATCTGTTTCAAAATTCGATTCCATTCCAATGCCTGTTTTGAGTGGGTCTTCAAGATAAAGATTGGATTATTTCATGTTCTGGCCAAATCTTGGAACCTAAGTAAATAGCTGTCATAAATCTAAACATTATGTTCTACGGCTTGATTTTGCTTTGATGCTTTCTTCAAATCCTCATCAGAAGACCAGATGCATGTTTTCCCTTAACATTTTTTTATTGGCGAATCTTGATCGTCTATGTTCCTTTTTATTTAATACAAAGACTTGTTTGTGGCACACTCAACTGTTACATTCGGCACATGTTTCCTATACTGACTCTATCACATGGTTATGATTGTCGATAACTGAATCACGAATCTTATAGATGATCTCGTCAATGTCCTAGGAATATTTTTTACGCTCTTCTGTAATTGATTTACATTACTTAATCAAAATACAACAACAAAAAACGTTGAAAAGATAGACAGTTCATTATTCATATCTGATACACAAAGCCCAATTTACAGAACACTGTTAGTTTAGTTCATTTTATGTATTGCTTACTTTGTGATAGTAAAGTTGTAGGAGCGGAAAGAGTTAAGCAGTGGTGTTAGTCATAGGATAATAACTCAACTATCCAACACTCTCACTCGTATCGTATTTCATGGTATACAAAAATATAGGTTTTCCCCAGAAAATGACTCGATAATAACCCCCAGATCTTTTACGTTGAGTTGAGGTATCTGATAAGTTCTTGTTTAACCGGACACAGTACTTTAATTTAGTCGAACTTCATAGTACAATACTGTAATATTGCTCGATGATGATCATCATCATCATCATCACCACCGCCATCATCATCATCATCATCATCTAATATTTTAATTAAAAAAAGAATTATTGTACAAATCAAAGCTGGTTGGTCTGAGACGAATACCTTTTTCTGCTACTCAACCGAAAATGGTAAAAGTAGATGGAAATGCATAAGCTATATGGATGTATATAAACTAAAAGTAGTGAACAATATTTTGTCCGAATTCTTCTATTATACTAAAGATAGATGTTTCAATAAGATCGAATGCTCACCCGCTGGAATGAAGGAAGATTTCATATTCCCGTGGATCTTATATTCCATTTAATGAAGATCGCTTAAAAGTTCGGTATTTTGTATATATATATATATATATATATATATATATATATATATATATATATATATATATATATATATATGTATAACAGCTTTCGATGAATCTTATGAAAACCATATTCATTGATTCTATTATCTTAGATAAAAAAATACAGTTTAAAGATAAGATAACACACGTAACACATCCATGAATGAAATTAACGTGAACAAATAATCAATAACATGGAATATGAAAATGAATTTATTGGAATATTTTTGAATGAATAAGGCCAAATCCAAGACTATGAATTCAAGAAACCAATGACTTGAAACTTCAAAATTTATCAAAACATAACACAAGGCCGTTGATACGCAAAAATATCAGAGCTTGCATTAAATCCATTATCTAGTTACAATCAAAATGGAACTTCCTAGTAGATCTTATAGAAAATATCTCAACGAGAGACAGTCAACCATCTCTATGAGTACTCTTTTACTGGCCTCCCACGAAGACAGCATGAGACACACATTGGTTTTAATGTGGGGTCTTACATGTAGACAGTTCCAAGAATCGCTCTGGACCCCGTAATTATTGTCGCAAATGTGTCAGGGTGAGTCCGACCCTCTCCTTTTAGTGCAACGAGGAGGTATTGTCCCGGGGCTTATTGATCCCTTAAGATCACAAAACGAATCCTTGTTCTCTGTGCCTAGCAATACCGAGCCAGAATAAATCCTCATTGGCTACGATGAAGAACCATAGCATAGACAGTACCGGAGCGAGTAATCCTGAGCTTTTACTACTTAGCCACCTCGGCAAGTAAAATAAGACGAGCCAGTCATTGATAAGCAAAGACAGTCAAATTAGATCCGCCATTTTGTAAGTGGCAACCATTACAGACACATCGGTGACTGTTAGCGCCGTTTCCCATTTCAATAAGTTTTGAGTATCGGTGAGTGATTTGCGCGTTTGTATGTTTTTTTTTGTGTGTGTATTCGAGAAAAACGGTGGAGGCAGCTATTTGAAATCACTTCTTTGACAAGCATTTATCTTGCTCCAGTAATAGACTGAGACGGATCGGAAGATGTATTTGAAATTTTAATGAGAGATGAAAAGAGAACATATTTGAAAAATTTAAACAGAGAAGTAAATTCAATATCGTTCGCATATAAGGGGCGGCAAAACACACACCGCACTTACGTATACCTATCTATGCATCTCTCTTTCTGTAAACGAAATGTAGATTTGAACATCGTATAGGAGCCATTGCTCAGAAGTAATTTTTGGTTATAAGGATATCGACTATCTGGAGTCGGTATATGATTCATTGATTGAAAATTTTTAGAAGAAGAAGAAGAAGAAGAAGAAGAAGAAGAAGAAGAAGAAGAAGAAAGAATTGAAAGCTTGATAGATTTCAAAAGGCAGAGACGTAGCACTCATTTAAGGAAGAACCCATTGAATATACTAGTTATAAAAGTATGGGGAATGATAAAATAACCTCAGAATTTCCTCACTACAAAGGCTAAAATAATTTGCAATAATGAATAATGTCATTTGAAGGAAAAGATGTCAATGATTCGACAGGCACCTGGAGAAAATAATCTCCTTTTTCTGCTGAAATTAAAGACTTATGACGAACAGAAGTCAAACATCAGCTGGATTTTCAGCTGAATATCTGATTAATACGGTTAGATGAAAATATAAATATTGGTTTAGCTAACCTGACAAACAAAAAGTAAGGGCCTTGTTTAGCATTATACTTACTGTGTAAATTGAACCCCTGCGCTACAACATTGAGAGATTTAGGATATTCTTAAAACATAGATGCTAAACCATGCTCTGGGGTCCCATTAGTAAGTACAAAATATTTTGAGAATATAGCTCAAACTGTCCTTGAGCTTTGTGATGAAAGACAGACGGACTAACATTTGGAGTAAAATGAAACAGCAATAAAGATTGACCAATAAATATTGACGAAACGTTAATAAGCCTGTCGCGAGAAAAAAAGTCCATGACCTTACATTTAGTTATAAGCTGAATTTTGATCTGAAATCTTCACTGTATAAGATTCAAGCATGTGAATAATATGCACCACTGAATTAATGAATTGACAAGAAAGGAGATTACGCTGAAAAGAAAATACTTGTGTAAAATAGATGTTTTTCCATTACTGTGCGGCAGAATTTTTGGTGTACCTATGTGTATGTGTCTTCTCTCTCTCTCTCTCTCTCTCTCTCTCTCTCTCTCTATATATATATATATATATATATATATATATATATATATATATATATATATAAGTAAAATTGATATATTCAGTCAATAAGTATCCCTTGGACGTTAAGCACTTAGTTGCTATTACTAGATTTTATTCAATTTGTACAGGGGCTCCCTAAACCAATATTCTAAACTGAAATTTCCTGGTTGTCATATACAACCGATCTCTTTGTATGTTACGACATAAAGTCTAAAACGAGACGGAAATAGTGTCATTAATCCGTACCAGAAAGAGCACAACGTCAAATGTACCTAAAATCGTTTTGTCCCTCCAAAAGAAAATTAGTCTATTTGAAGAAAAAACGATTTTGTTTGTCGAACAGGCTATGAGACTTACCCGAGTATACTTGTTTATCATGCCTTTCCAATCTGCTATTTTGCAAGAGTGAAATGTCTCCATTTCAGGTTAACTCTTTCCCTATCTCTACACAGCACAAGACAAACTTCACGCCGATGGCAACTGAGGCGTTACACGGTCACCCGAACTGAACCTCACCGTTCTAGTACTGTTTCCATCCATTGCAACGCTTGCAGAGACAGTTCCGATCGAAACAGGCGTACATTTATTGTGGTGAGAGGGAGAGAAGCGTCCTGACAGACGCAGCTGCCCTCAGCTTTAGTAAATGACAGAAATTACTCGAGACCAAAGACTATCATTATTACCTATATTGTAAGCATAGATAGATAAGGCAGTAATTATTTGGTGGCTTTCGATGGGTTTAGTTCGCAATACTCTCTCTTTTACATATCTATGAATTCAGGAAGTGATATTTTAAAATTTATTACTAAACATTACGTGCGACACACATGGATACACAAACACAGGGCAAAACATTCATACATATTTACATTCTCAGAAGTTCATATAAAGATGAATGTCCTTATGTTATTACGGCTTGTAAATAAATGGTTCTTCTCTTATGATAGTACAAATTAGACAATTTATATATACACTTGTAAAGTCATAAAAGATGCCTATCAAATAGTTGACTATCGTAGCGGGATGGTTGGCAACTTATATAGCAGATCCATTTCGTTTGTGTAATGTTCAATCACTATTGAATGCTCCATTACTGAGTCCTTGTACCAGACAAAGGTAAGCTTAGTAAATAACGATGTATAGCACCGTACAGCAGTAACCAAACTAGCTCCGTAGATCATTACTACAGCAATGTGTTAAATCCTATGTGCTAGACTAAGCTAGGGTACTGGACTAAACTGAGGTGAGCTTATCTCGTTGATCTATTTGCTAGTGTAATGAGAACTATCTACAGAGGTTTTATACTAGATTCTCCCGATAGTCACCTATGGAGCTGAAACATGGAACCTAACCAAGAGACAGGTCTGCAAACTGAGAAGTATGCAACGTGCACATGAGAAAATCATGCTCAACCTTACATGGAGAGATCACAAGACAGCACAGTATATAAAGAAGAAAACAGACCTTACAGTATTTCCTGAATTTGTCTAGTTCATCTCTCCATCTTGTGTTCTGTCGGCCTCAGTTTTTTTATGTGATCTCTGGGGATCCATGTTGTAAGTCATGGTGTCCACCGGTTGCTTTTCATTCTTGCAATATGGCCAGCTCATTGCCATTTTAGTTTTTTGATAGTTTCTATGATGTCTCTGACTCCTGTTTTCTTCCTTATGTACTGTGCTGTCTTGTGTTCTCTCCATGTAAGGTTGAGCATGATTCTCTCATGCAGCCATCAATTGTGAGAAGAAATAATGAAGAAAAACGATTTATTTCAACACAGTGGGACGCACATCTTCCCTACCAGCAAGAGCTGACCAATGACACGCGTGTCAGAATTGACCCCAGGTGACACACGATGGATTGGGGGGGGGTTAAATTTCATTTCATTATCCTCATCTTATACGTATATTTTCAAATTTCAAGTTACATTTTTTTATTGTTTAAACTTCAAGTTTCATAAATGCACCAGGAAGATTGGCCGCTTATCTATAAGCCTTAACCTAGTTACACATGTTAGTGGCACTCTGGTGACAGAGTATATATCTAAGTGGCACTCTGTTAACAGGATTATTCAGGAAATTAAACAAACCATGCAAAAAAGGTTTGCCATCACTGATCTACCACAATTTTCGAGCCTTCTGGTTGTATGTTCGTACCACTACCATACTAAAACTCCGAGGTCGACTGACGTAATATTTGATGTAAAAACTGACAAGACATCCGGTTATGACAAAAACTAAGGAGTTGACTTCAGAGATCCTCCGAAGTCACCAGATGTCATTTCCAGTCATTTCTAGTCAAGTTTCTAGCACTTTCAAAATGGATCGTGATAGTGAGTTTGCTAAAAAGTACCAAAATATTTTTTAACCCGACAAATTGTATAAGTAAGGTCAAATTCGACCCCCAAGGCTACTAAAGTAATTTGAGGCAGAATTAGTTTGTGATCTTTATGATCTAAGTTGCAGCCAAGCGATTGCATTCTGGGGGGGGGGGGATAAATTTGTACACGTGGTTAAATTGGCCTGAAACGATGACAGGGTAGGTGGTGCTGACCTTCAAAGTTATTGAATCAAAATAGCCTTTTCCTCTTTAGCGAAAAAATCTGAAGCTAAAAAAATGTATTCATTTTTTTTTTCAAAACGTTCAAAAAGTTCTAAAATGATATCAAGGGTCAAGGGTGCTCTATAAAAACCAATGCGATTATTTCAAACTTAGTTCAGAGACGAAGCCTCAATCACGGTGATCTACGATTTGCGACGTCGGATTTCGAAAATTCGCCGTTGAAGCACCGAGAAATATCCATAAACAATAATTTTTTCGAAGCAACATAAAATTCAAAAGTTATTTCTCCTTTGCAAGGAAACGTACAAAAGTGGCCCAAACTGAAAATATTATATTTCATTTATTAAAAATCTCTTGAATATTACATTTTGTCTGGATGTGACGGCGGCTCAAATCATCAAAACATGGCGTAGATATTTAGACATTTTAGATATTCTTATTTTTTTATCTTTGGTTCATCATCATCAGTCTTTTATCGTCCGTTATTGTACATAGACCTTCCCTTTGATCTACCAGTTCCACTATCATGGGTGTCGCAGAGCCAATACTTTCTGAACTGGTCTAGTTTGTCTCTCATTTCGTATTCTGTTGGCCTCGGTTATGCATGAGATATCTTGGGATCCATGTTGTAAGTTGTAATATCCATTGGTTTTCTGTCGTTCTGGCAACTTGACCGGTTTCTTGTCAATTTTGCTGCTGTACAAGGTTGTTTAAACGAATTTTTTAAAATGTATCGTACACTATTTACACCCACCATATTTATGCGTGACAAAGAATTTCCAGGTAATCCCCAAGAGAAGAAGAGACCAAACTAAGAATGTAACGTGCACGGGAGAGGGTCGTACTTGGTGTCACATGGAGACATCACAAGACTGCACAGTGCATTAGAAAAAAAAAGCAAGAAAAAAACAGATGGAAACTGAAATGGCAATGGGCAGGCCATGTTGTAAGGATGACAGGCAGCCTGCGAAACCCAAAATTTGGATTCACGGAGACTATATGTGAAACAATTCAGACGGATTATGGTGATTTGGGCGTCGGAAAACCTGCGATAGGGACATCTGGGAAATCTTGGAGAAGGCCTATATCCAAAACTACGGGCGTTAAAAGGATGATGATGATGATGATGATGATGATGATGATGATGATGATGATGATGAAGAAATGTTTTGTTTCTTTTTGAAAATGTAACGGATACTTTTTGGTCTCACTGTATTTTGCGTGCATACTGGCAGGCGCGTAAGACGCTTGCCGTTGGTGGAAAAAGAAATAGAACGAAAGGAAATTATACATATTTGTGCATTTATGAAGGTGATCTTTTTTTTTTTTAGTCCAATGCAAAACGATCGGAAATTGCAGTTGTTCATTTTAAACTCGGGACAATATCCACTTCTTGGTTCCTTTTGACAAGTCAAATAAGATTCAATACATCTTAATTGCTTCACAGTAAATAATCATTTCTCTCATATATCGTCCTACTTTGTTTTTAAAGAGAAAGAGAATCGATGTATACAAGTTTGTTTGCCTGTCTGTCTATCTGTTAGTCTTTTCATATCTATCTATCTATCTATCTATCTATCTAAGTCTATTCGTAAGTATGTACCTATCTAAAATTATCCATAGATATATATATCTATTAGCTACTATCACTCTGTCTATTCGTATCTATCCATCTATCTATTAGCAGCTATGTATCAGTCTCTCTCTCTCTCTCTCTCTCTCTCTATCTCTCTCTCTATCTATCTATCTATCTATATATATATATATATATATATATATATATATATGATGAATCAAAGGATTTGCTACTCAAACATGTTTACGTTTCTGTCCTGTTTGGGCTTCTTCAGTCCAGTTTAGTCTACCTTATCAAATTTCGAGCACTACTCTAACTCTACTTGATGCTTAATGCTGAATGTATTGAGCACTTTATGAAATAAACCCATCACGCATAAAATATTGTATTACATTATATCAGCTTCCTGATTTGTTTTATACACACATACACAGACACACGCATATATATATATATATATATATATTAGCTTTAACATATCACTAGCTATCGATGGATCGGTCGATAGAAGCTAATTATTCTAGTGTTATAATTTGAACATCCTAAGAGATCATTTATTCTTACATTTGTTCAAAATAGCAAAACACATCAGCGAAACGCATGTTAATGTACATGTGTACACATTTGGCTTGTGCGAAAAGGGTGCCAATTTACTGCATATATGTATATAAACTGAATGAAATGTAAAGAGAGAGAGAGAGAGAAAGAGAGGGGGAGAGAGAGAGAGAGAGAGAGAGAGAGAGAGAGAGAGAGAGAGAGAGAGAGAGAGAGAGAGAGAGAGAGTCAAAATCCGTACTGTAATTCAGTACATAAACTTGTTTGCAAAGATATAAATTGTTCTGA
>OY735205.1:56357191-56379691 GCA_963457665.1 Thysanoteuthis rhombus
AACTCTGGTAGATTACAAAAATTGCATTGACAGATATTGGGAAATAGGTAACTGAAGTGACACAAAACAATCTATTGAAAAAGTTTGTTTAATGTTTTGTGTCTAAAGCTGTAAGGCTCTCTAAAATATGTATATATATACATACATACATATATATATATATATATATATATATATATATATATATATATATATGTGTGTGTGTGTGTGTGTGTGTGTTTGTGCACATTTTTTTTGCATACACCCTCACAATCCAATCACAGACATACACACACACACATATGCACATACTCACACACACACACATCTATATATATTTAGAATCATATATGTATGATGATAGAAATATAGGGAACATTTAAGAAATGTGTATGCATTTGTATAACTATTCACTATATGTACACACACAAATACATTTACACATACACAAGTGCTTTCATCTTTTTCTAAATACCCGTTAACAAAAATCACAAACAGTTATGAGTTTCAAGTCCATATGTCTATCAATGAATGAATACGTACAATACTCAATCCCTAAACATATTTCACACATGGGATTTTCCATACATTTTACACTCAAGAAAATTGCATCAATTTTATTAGTAAGACATAAAAAAATTAACTAAATCAGCGAAAATATTTCGACCAAGTTGAATACCGAGGTAAAACAAGCGTAATTATCAATAGCTTTATCATTTCTCATACGATAAAACTATTGACACTTACGCTTATATACATTGTTTTTACAAGTACATTCAAAGTGTAAACATCTGTATCGGATGAGCAATCACTCCACCCCAGTTTTACAAGTAAGCATTTGAACATAAAGTAGTTCTTATTTACTATATACGTCATTTTTGGTGCGAAAAAAAATTCAGTTGAGGGAAGAACCGATTAACATTCTCAAATGCATTTTAAATATCTTTGAAATTAAAATCCTTTTTTGTCGTAATTGATTCTGCCAACATACAAATATGTTTCACTTATAGTGAGACGGCTAACCTTCGATGAAAAGCTGCGTATTCGATCCTACAAACCGAGACAGTAAACCGAATCAGAAAATCTGTTTTGCTAGCTAGATAAATAAATTGTTGAAGATAATTATAATTCATTATCTATCTATCTATCTATCTCTTTATATATATATATATATATATATATATATATATATATATATATATATATATATATATATATATATATAACTGTCTATCTGTCAATCTGTAGAATATTAATTGTATGTAAAAGCGATTAAATGAACTGAAAAAATTAAAACAAATGAAAAATTGTTAGAAATGTCACTAATTTTGATAAAACAATATTTATATTCTTTCAAAATTTATTTGCATTGAAACGTATTTTCGTTCATAACAAGTTCAAATATTATATGATTTTAAGTTATCAAATGGAATTCATTCAAATATGAAAATTTCAGATTAACCATTGTCATTCTCGGCAATGAAATAGAAAAAAGGAGTTTATTGAAACAACCTAAAATATACACGGATATACTATCCCGTTGGAGACCACATGATGTTAGGGCTAACATTATGACATTCTTAGAACTTATTTGCATAAGTAAGATATACATTATAAGAACTTGGATAACACGAAAACATATATTTAATTTATTAGTTTGTTTCATTTGTTTTTCTGTTGTTTTTAAAATGTCATTTGTGGGATATACTTGTATATTTACACCATCATAAGCTATTTAAAAACGGAAAGAACAAACAAACAGAAGTTTGGGAAATATAAATTGAATGTCAAAGCGATTGAATAAACTGAAAAAAAAAATGAAAAAATGTTAGAAATGTCACTAATTTTAATAAAACAACACTTATATTCTTTCAATAGTTAGAATTAACGTACGATTGTCAACACTATTTTTGGTATATGCTTTTGACGTACATTTCAAGTGGTAGGAAACCATAGATAATATTGATAAAACAGAATTAGATAGATTTGAAATTGAAGATCGAAAAGCAGTCTGATTGGTAACGCCAGAGACCAATAAATGTTTATATATATATATATATATATATATATATATATTGATTAAGATTCACATAGATGCACAAAATTCAAGATATTTGAACAGATATAATAATTTGTTCACCTGACAAGTTTCATAGCGTTAACCTATGCCTCACCAGACAATTCCATGCACCTGTCGACGTCATTACATCAGAAAACATATAACCTCGTTTTTTATTAAGTTTCTTTTCTGTGAGAGAAACATTTCGTGCATGGAGTTTCCCAAAATTCGAGTAACATCACACACACACACACACACATATATATATATATATATATATATATATATATATATATATATATATATATATATATATATATCGTGATAAATTGATCAGAGAAATCTTTTTTGTGATCTGAGGAATGCAACTATCAACACAAATTCTTTCAACAAAATATCCGAGTAATTAACTATCACATAATCCCTGAATACTTTCCCAGCGTTTTACTTATCTCTTACATTAATTGAAACCTTGGACCTTTTTCGTGGAATGCTAGTATCTTTATATATATATATATATATATATATATCTATATATATATATATATATATATATATATATATATATATATATATATATATATGTATATATATATATATATATATATATATATATATATATATTTATATATATATATATAGAGAGAGAGAGAGTGAGGGATAGAAGAATGTCTGAATTGTTAATCAATTAATACATAGCAGTATATGAATTTATATATATATATATATATATATATATATATATATATATATATATATACATATATATATATATATATATATATATGTATGTATATATATATAAATATATATATACATTGATTTCTGTATATATATATATATATATGGTAGCTGTTTGAACGTGGCGTTGCTGTTATCATTGAGCTAAACAGCCACCGGTATATATATCCTTAATATCGGACCAAAAGGGAGGAAGGTGTTCGTTAATTTTGATCGTCTGGTATTATCGAATTATGGAATAAAAATCTCTGATGGCCCTAAACGTAATGATGGAATGCTCAAATGTATAACTGACACATTACATAGATATAAACAACATTGTAAGAGTTTGAAATAATTATAGAGAAGGGAAATGTGTCTGATAATCAATTGGACACGCAAAAATGTCAGGATTTTGTCCGATTTAAGGCAGCACATCAATTAGGATTGATATTTCCGAAACCAAAACAACTTTGAGTACAAACAATCCAACAAAAATGCTATAATTTAGGTTTATTACTCAATCATTGATTTTTGTTCCGTCACAAGTTAGAGAGGTAGAAAGATTTGAATTACGATTTAAACTAGAATCTTTTTGTTGTAGCCAAGTCCGATCAAAATAGCCAGAATGTTCGAAGTGCCTCCATTTAATTTCGTTTTAGTTTTTCAATTTCTAAAAGATATATAATCTATTAAAAGAAGAAGATTTTGTTAACGAAAGTTTCCGACTATGACCGAAGAAGAGTGAGATTGACCGCTAACAAATCTTGAGTCCGGACGTATAATTCGTGAAACATCTTGATTTTATCAACAGGCAACAGCCAGTCCTTGGATTCATAATACTGTGCGGTTATGCGGAATAATTGATCGGGCATGATTTGATCCATGGTAAAAGTTCAGGTGGGCAACGCCATTGCTGTAGTTAGATTTAGCTTTTTACTAAATTAAAACATAGAATTAATACGCAAAACATTGATTTTGTATGGTCATGCACGCACAGACAGATAGAACTTGCCCCCTCTATAAAAGTACATAAAGGTTTCAAGAAGGAAAGCTGAGACCAGATTCTATCAAATAAGATCATACTACTTTATTACGTAAAAAAATATTTAAAAAAAAATGTTGATGTATGACAGGCGAAATATTAACAATGAACTGATTTTCCCCGGTATTTCTGAAATCCAGTAATGAGGAGTCCCCCCCCATATATATATATATATATATATATATATATATATATATATATATATATATATATATATATATATACACGGTATATGTAGTACAAATCAGGCAAGCAGTATAACATGATATAAAGCCACTTCTGAAATGTAATGGATTTATTTCATAGAGTGCTCGATACATCCAACATTTTACTCGTGGTGTTGTGTTGTTTTAGAGTAAAGCTGGAAATCAATAGTAGATTGTGGATTCACTAAACAAACTAGATCATGTTTCTGTCCTCCTTGAGCTTATCAGGGAGGGCAGAAACACTCTTTTTAGATATATATGTATACACACACACATATATATATTGTGTCATCCACAAACGGCTGTTTCGATGTATTACATCTCTTCAGTGTGGTTATAGACTTTCCATTATCCC
This sequence comes from Thysanoteuthis rhombus, assembly GCA_963457665.1. Taxonomy (NCBI): domain Eukaryota; kingdom Metazoa; phylum Mollusca; class Cephalopoda; order Oegopsida; family Thysanoteuthidae; genus Thysanoteuthis; species Thysanoteuthis major. Next base: position 56,361,556 of record OY735205.1, read on the forward strand.
ATCCAATACCGTGAGGTAGAATTGAAACCTTCACTTCAGACCTGGAGGCCGATATCCAAACTCTCGACTACGGAACTGTATATATATGTGTATGCGTATGTGTATGTGCGTAAATATTATGCTAATGTGGTAGGAAAAGACCAGGCACAAAATAGAGGGTTGGGATAGAGAGGATTACCGGTAAGACATAGCAGAGGTTAGTACAATCACGGTCGTCATGGAAAGAGCTTGGAAAGGCCTTGGTCCAACAATAGATATATGATGGGTTGCAGCTGCTACTACTGATATATGTGCCTAACTTAACCCGTATGTGTGTGTGTGTATTTTCTAATAAAATTTCCAGAGATAGAGATAGAGATAGACTGACAGATAGCTAGATACAATCCAATGAATAATATTTATTTTATTCAATGTTTTTTTTTTATCAATAACAATCAAGATCGGCCCAACCTAATTGTATTCCAATTTGATTAAAACATTGATCTTTTTTTTTTTCATATGTTTCCGTTTTGATCGAGTATAGATGAAGGTCTGGCTTCATTTGCTGGCCCTCTGCCTGTCCACACACTCACACAAACATTCAGTACATACATGTACGTGCGCACACTCGCGCGGACACTCGCACGCACACTCGCGTGCACACTCGCGTGCACACACATACACGCTTTCAACGTTCCGTACATGTACTCAGTTGTCTATCCTTTCAATCCAAATACGTGTACACTCTTACTACAGCAGATATATAAGCGCAAACACTACAAATACATATAGTAATCAAAACATACCCCTTCCTTTTCTCTCTTTCTATCTTCCTATATGGAAGAAAGGAAGAAAGAATGACAGAAATAAACAGAGAAAGGCGAAAGAAAAAGAAAGAAAGAATATGACTGACATATCGAAATTTAAACTCAACTAGAGACAAACTAATTTCCTTTTCAACATTTCAAGCCAATCATCAACGGATTTTAATGCTGAGGTGACTGAGTTTCGATTCTATTGCGGCTTCAGCTAAAGTGGTAGGAGAGTGTACCAAGGTTAGAACAAATTGTCCTTTTGTGCACATTCCAGGTTGGTTAGATTTTTTCTATCAGTATGATAACATTTTTTTTCTAGGTTTTCATATATGTGTGTATGCTTGTTACTGTAGCCCAGAAAAGAAGAACGGCCAATGGTAGTTTTAGAGCTAAATCCTCTAAATGCTCTAACTTGAAGAATAAAATAAATCTGGTTGATTTCCAACTGTTACAACACGTTTTAGTATGGGATTCAATTTACGAAATATCTATAATGCTGAACTAGACCCTTATTTGTTGTATAACAACTAAGAAGTCGAAATAGAACATTGTGACTTCATAAGAAGATTTTTGGACTTCATGAAGAGAACGTTTATTCTGATTACATTTTTGTAGAGCTTTTTTTTTTTTATTTGACTCATTTTTTCATAACATTCTTAAAAAATCATTTAGTGTGCGTGTGGGGAGGCATTTCCCTATTCTTTTAGAAGTCAAATGTGAGGGTAAACTTTTTTTCCTTTTAAGGGTCGATAAAGGAGCCAAACTTGTTTTTTCTTTTAGGGAGTCAAAAGTAAGTAGAATATTTTCCTCTTTTAGGGATCAAAAGTGAAGTTTAAACCTTTCCAATTTTAAACATCGAAGTTGAGATTAGGTTTTTATTCACTTTGGGTATGGGTGAAAATAAGGATTAGTTCGTGGATATATTTGTGTATAAATCAAATTAATTCCCTTGTTATAATATCGTGAGACGTTGTTACTTGAAATCAACGAACATTTTAGTATTGTAATTTGAAATTGCCACTTTGATAAGCGAAGCTTGTTCATGGAATAAATTTTGATTTAAATACAACTATTCCCCTTATTTCAACTTGCAGGTACACCGGTGGCCAGATGGACCCAAAGAAGACCGGCAAGTTCTCTCACAGCGGCGGATGTCTCTTCTCTGCGGATTGAGACAGCAGAAAAGTCTTTCGGGGGATGGGGTGCAGCATGCATGATAGTGCCATAACTAATTTAGTCAATTGTTTACTTGCATGGTTGTGAGGTTACTAGATCAAGGGTTTTCTATTGGGTTTTCTTTCACTTTAGATATAGGAGAGCAGTCTTAAGAGTTGTGCCCCATGAGGTCTTTGGCAATTATGCTATTCTTAGATCGCACTATGATCCGATCAAATTATCCCCAAATGAACCGTATGTTGAACTCAGGTCTGTTTCCGCGAAGTGTCAACGTTTAGTATTTCCAATTGCAGTTCGAGACGTTTGATACTCGTGTCACTACGGCGCTGCAGAAAAGTTTTGGGTCGCTTGACCGTAATATATGAATAGAGATTGAGTAGACGTGCAGTTGAACAACTGCATACTCCAAGCTTCGTTCAGCTAGTTTATAAGATATTCTTGACATCCCCTCCCTCTGGAGAATTTTACACAACTGCCTCACCGAGTGCACTGAAGTCAGGACTACAAGATTCGTAAAGTTATGAAAGCAGAAGAATCAGAAGTATCCAAGACAGGATCGAATAACGTCACCGAAACCTGATATCACTACACAGTCCCCATAAAAACTTTGAAACTCATGTATTTTTCAAAATTGTTTACAACTGAGCGGACGACACAACTTATGCAAAAATATCTGAAATAAAAGATACAGGAAAAATCATTATCAGTTTTTGCAAATTGTCAAAATATATACATGTAAGCTTATGCAATGCTCTTCCATAGGAATAGAGCACCATTGTGGATGAGGAGTTTTTGCGTAAATGAATATATCGCTTAAATTCAGCCTTCTTATATATATATATATATATATATATATATATATATATATTCAATCTTATCAGCCATAATCTTGCATGTAAGGAAATAGAAATTTTTATATAGCGCTATATCTTTTCCCAGTGGGGGACATTGGATGTAAAAGTTTTGATGGGTTTTACAGCATAATTTAATTTACAATCAAACTATAAATTTAAACTGGATTCCGGCTTATCCATTCTCTTCAATTGATTTACTTACGGCTAAAACTTGAGTGAATCCGACATTACACCACCAGGAGTCTAGGCGGATGGACACTCTCAAAATGTTTATCCACGTGCAATAGATAATGATTTTTAAGAAAAGTATATTTTCATCAAGGAGGCCGAGTGCAAACCAAAAATGTTTTATTATCAATTCGTTTTAATACGTTTTTTCACTTATTAAGATTGTTAATTCAAGGCCTTTCAGTTTTGTCTCATGTGGGCTGGAGAAACGTTCATTGAAGTAGTCTTAGAATCTATTCAAATATATATTTATTTTCTAAATTACGTGCAACATTGTTGCTTTTTCAATAACAAGTGTATCAGCATATTTTCTCCTTATGGAGAGCTAAAGCCGTATCATTCATCTTATATTATGCTCATTTCAATAAATATATTTTTGTTATTCCAATCATAGTTTGTAGAGTTATTTTTAAATGCACATTGATATCTGCATCTTTTCTGGTGCATATGCAAACTGCGTTTACTGTGTCTTACTGCTTTCAACACTACGACCTTTTATGCTGACGACTTTAGATAAAGAAAGAAACACGTAATATCCATCGCTCTCGTTTATACGCACACTATCTCTTAACTAATCAGCAGTCTCTGAAGGAGCAACGCCAAGTTTATTTGTAAACATACGTACTATTTCTATTCAGGATTCATCTGATGAAGACAGCCAAAGTATTTCTACATTTCGTTTACAATCATTGCTATGTAATTAGTTAACATTGAATGTAAACGGGTAGATTGAGTTATAAGGTAATATCTAGAGTCAGAAAAATATCGTACCTAATTAAATCATTCCCACTCTGTTTATAACATCATATATTGCTATTAAGGTTTCATTTTTGAATCATATTTTTTATGGTTTGTTTTAATGTTTCTCACTCAATCTTGCACATAGAGAAATTATGTCAGAATTTTATTTTTTTCTTTTCGAATTAAACTATTCTTTAAGTTTTTGAAATGATTTTACACAAAAAAGCCACGTGCAATCATCAAAAATTTGAAAGACAAACAAAATCCTCAGCCATTTACGGTTTAGAATATCTTTTTGGTGAATGATGATAAACAGTCTCGGTAATTCCTGAGTAGTATAGAGGCGGGGTAGAAAATCAATTTTAGAGATGTATATGTATTGAAAAAACATATTTTTTCATACAGTTATTTACATGAAAAAATGTATAAAAAAAATTGCTATCAATATAGTAATTCACGTTTAACACAAAATAAATAGTTCTCTCTCTCTCTCTCTCTCTCTCTCTCTCTCTATATATATATATATATATATGTATATATATATATATATATATATAGAGAGAGAGAGAGAGAGAGATTGCGTTATATCATTTTGAAACTCTATTGGAAAATGGGGCCGCTGCATTTCCTTTAGTTATTTATTATATTTACTTTGTTGAGGCAGAATGATAATTCACGGTGTAATAATGGGAAATCATTTTAAACAAAGTTTCAAAATAATGTAATACAATTATAATCATTTCTGTCGGGTCACTTATCAATTTCTTAATTATATGTATATACATCAATGCATGTAGCCCAACATTTTTCTATCAATCAGGTTGCACTTCATAGAGTAAATTTTTTTTTATCACCATTCAGCTGATAAGTGTGCAGGCTGACGACTTACTGATCCATCTCCACACACATGCACGCATACAGACACACACATACACGTATATATATATATATATATATATATATATATATATATATATATATATATATATATCTTATTGAGTCATCCACAGACAGTATGTACTACATCTCTTCAGTGTGGCTATAGACTGTATATATTATGAAACACATTTTGTTGACATATACATAATTAAACAAAAGATTCACAATACGAACACGTTTATGCTTCTGCCCTATTTGGGCTTCTTCTGCCAAGCATTATCAGAATATGAGTTCATGTAAGAAAAAGACTTTACGGAAAAATGTTAATACAATGTGATCCCAGGTGAAAAACCAACTTCCAAAATAGGTGTAATGAAAATATGAAGTTGGGTAAAAAAACAAACAACTTCTTTCCAAATGTGTATCACAATATGAGCATAGGTAGAAAATCAACTTTCCCTTAAATGATTTCAGATTATTCTTATGATTCAATTATTTCAAAATAGAACATCATATGATCTTTGATGACGTAATAATATCGGTTTTTGACATCATAACCCTGACTATAAAATCAGGGTCCAGTTTCAATTTATAGTTGTTTGCTTAATTGAATCCCAATACTAAAACTTAATATAATATGTGAAAATCACCGAATATTGTTTTATTCTTTAAGTTGGAGCACTTTGAAGAGGAAAGACTGAAACATTTCTGTCTACCATGTGCCGTTGTTGCCGGATTACGGTGGAATACGAGCATAACCATAGAAAAAAATTACCATTAATATAGAGATTATTATTATTATCATCATCATCATCATCATCATCATGCATTTGCATTTTCATATCATTCACAGTTGGAGACAGGGTGACAACAAGTTTCCTCAGGTCTTCAGTCCTCCTCTCCATACTCCCACAGTCCACAGGAGTGCTGTGGTTTACAGCTTCACACCAGTCGCCCGGTGGTTATCGCTGAAAACTGTATAGTAGTACGTTGCTTCACGTCTCCAGCCCTGTCCTGCTCTTATATCTTCTTCACCTATCATAGCAGCGCTGTGGTTTGTACTGCCTCCACCATACCTTCATTATTATTATTATTATTATTATTATTATTATTATTATTATTATTATTATTATTATTATTGCCCTTGTTGTTATTGTTGTTGCCTAGCTTTTATTATTATTGTTGTTGTTGTTATTGATATGATGTATGTTTTAGGATAATAGTCGTACGTTTACATTTAAATGCAAATTATTCACTCAGATAATAGCTGCTTGTCTTCCTCACGTCTCTGCTTTTCCGGGCTCACATAAATACTTATGTACAATCACACACACACACACACGCACACACACACACACACACACATACATACATATATATATATATATATATATATATATATATATATATATATATATATATTCTTTCTTCATGCCGATTATCTCATGTAAAATGAGATATGTCGGCGATAGAAGCAATCAGAGGTCAGAGTTGAAGCTCCCGCTGCCCACGCAAGAGACGGTCGATGTTATGTGTCTGCTATATCATTTTTTTTGTATATATAACCTCTTCCGGTTCCCTCCCTCTCTATATCTTCAACGTGTCTCTTTTACATTCAAAGAATATATTTTAATTTTCGTTTTCTTTACTTTATTTTATATATATATATATATATATATATATATATATATATATATATATATATATATAATTGTCCTTATCATCAGCCATTATGTCCGCTGCTGAACAAAAGCCTTTCCCATTTGGCTTGGCGCTTAGCAAGATGAAACGACAACAGATGGTGCAAAATGTCAACCGATTGGCGCCCATTGAACGCAGCAGGAAAAGACCAGACATAAGATTGAGGGATGAGATAGAAAGCTTTTCTGGGAAGACTGCAGTCAGTGCATTCCCAGTTACAGTCATAAATAGAATGAGCAATTAAAGTAAATGAAGACGTTGCTCTAATTGTTTATTCTATTTACGTTGCCTAGGCCATGATAGGTGATATTCACCGTGTAATAACGGGAGATCATTTCAAATAAGAGTTTCACTATAATGATACATAATTCATAATCATCCGTCGGATCATATATCCATTTCTTTAAAAACATATATATATATATATATATATATATATATATATATATATATATAACGCGCAGATGTGTCCTTGTGCTAATTCGTCCTCCGCGAATTTATTGATGCAGATTAGTCGACACAAATTCGTCTTGCACAAAAATTCCTGTGAACCGCACTTGAGCCAATGTTTGTTGAATGGTCTGCCGTTTTTGGAATTCACGATTATCAAGCTAGCTTCAGAAAATGACATTAACAATAAGCATCCATCGTCCCAAACCATTTACTTGGTTTCTTTTGTCACGTATTCCTTTTCGATCAGGCAATTTACACTCTCTTCGTACGTGTTTCCTTAGAACGAGTGGTTGCAATGCGAGGAATACTTTTTTTTCTTCGGATCGCCATTGTCAGAAGTTAAAAATATGCATAAGAAGAGAAATTTGCGTACACTGCATTTCTATGCTATGTCTCGTCTTATCGTGAGACACATTCTTTGTTTCTATAATGAAAGAAAAGCGAAAGTGTTTTTTGCTCCAACGGAATTAGCTACCGCGATAAAAATAAAGAATGGTCCATCTGTGATAAAGACAGCTTGAACATATATGTATATATACATATATATTTATTTAGTAACAGCCATAAATATTTGAATAAACTTCTGATAGCTTAGGTTTGAGAGTTGAAAACAAGAACATTACGCAAAGAAAAAGGAAACAAAAAACTCCCAGATTTTTTGTAATCAATATCCAAGACAAGCATTTAGTCCTGCTTTATGTTTCTGGGTTCTAGATCCTCTGAAACTGTTTAATAGAATTAAAAGATGAATAACTTTTTTGTTTCTATCCTCCTAAAATCTTGTACCAAATTGATCAAGGAGATTGAAAAATTGAACGCATATTGCTATAGAGAAGAGTCTCCAAGTCAGTAAGTTAATTATTATGCAACCCTGCTCGAAACCCTTAATTGTCACTGCAATATCAAGAAATAAAAACAGATTCTGTTTTTGTTCCAATACTTATGAGCAATACCCTTTTTTATATATAAATCATCATCTTGCACACGATGTTAGGGACATCTTAGAATTGTATTTGAAAGTTCCCCAGCTCTTTATTTTTTGTGCATGAATACATTTTAAAAAATAGACTCCGAAAGTTTCAATCAAATTTTGGGTCGGATCCATGCACAATTACACCCCTGGGGTCTGTGAGTGTTTTCTAGTTTTGACTGTTTTTATTCTGTTCGAGTCATTTGTTTTCCCATTTTTTCTATCTGTACTTGGAGAGTACTACTGTCTCAGACACATGAAAGGCGTCCCCCAGCACTTGGCATCCCGAGCGACTGCCCGTGTTGCCAGTACCAAAGACCGGCCCTAAATATGAGTGATGACCTTTTTGAGCAACCTCTGGGCTGTCCCAAAATGCCACGGAACTTCTGGCCGCCCGCCCTTGCAGCAATAAGCAAACGTAGTTATACAGAGACGCTAGGGATGATCTTCCGGTGTCTACATTCGTCTCAGGCATTTTTGGAAACTTTTTTCTTCTCTTTTATATCATGATTTTTTTTTATCGCTTGTTTTTTTTCTTTTTCTTTTTTTTCTTTTTAGTAACTTCCTGTCCCAGATATTTCCTGACATCACCATTCCACAAGCAGAGATTCAACATACCTATGTACATTTGTACATACATATATATGGACAAAGTAAATATAGGCGTGTGGGGGTGTCTGTAGACACATACACACACACACACACACTCGGTTTCTAAGGCACGCTCATACACAAAAATACACGCCCATGCAAAACACAGGCACACGCATGAACATACAAACGTCTATATGTAGAGATTTGTATAGATGTACACCGGGTACGAGGTCCAGAGAAGAAATTAAATATAGAATCATAATGACAGGAAAATATATCTATTTAGTGTGTTCAGATCTATCTGCCTAATTATATGTATAAGAAATTGTTTTTTACATATATCTCAATATATTCATATATTCATGGAGAGAGAGAAGAAGAATGAGTATAATGAAACCATCGTTTGTTTGTGTCCTCTCACATATACGTACGCTTGTCAAAAAGTCTACAGTGTAGAGATAAAAAAAAGTGCAAATTCTACAAAAAATCTCTTCTCAATATACTCTCCTTCTTTGGTAATGCAACCATCTCAACGCTTCATCATATGGATCAAATATTATATAGTAAAAATTAGTGATAAAAATTCAGCTCATAGCCAAATCAGGCTACGTACTTATTGATCCATCTCCCTCCCCCCTCTCTCTCTCTCGCTCTCTCTCTCTCTATATATATACACACACACACACATATATATATATATATATATATATATATATATATATATATATATATATATATATATATGTATGTATATATATATAGAGAGAGAGGGAACCAATGGCTGAATAGATTGAAAAATTCACAAAGAGATCTATAGACATGTATTTGCACTTATTGGCATAAAATAGTAAAATCTATACGAATGAACAGGAAACTTATTTGTATAAAGCAGTGAAAGCAGATCCAAGAAACAAAAATCTGCGATTAAATGAATTTCAAATTTTCAAATTAGTAATACTTCTTCATGTCGGGGGCATCAGCAGTTTCTTTTGCTAAACTGCAGGGTTGAAAAACATTAATACATACTTATTTACCAAGATTAGTTACGTTGACACAAATCCTCAGTCATGGTACCTCCACTTCTGACCCAAAGCTTATTGAAGTAATAAGAATCCATGATACCCACTTGTAGTAAAAAATCTGCATAGCAAGGAAATCGAATGGTTACAAGTATTTAATAGGCTTAGCTATGCATAACAGAAGGCCAGAAATTTAAGGCAACAATTGTAGTTCAAACATTATACATTTAAAACGGTCTTTGGAACTAGCTTGCTTAATGACTATTCGACAAGGTATCCATGTTATTATAGGTATTTACTAAGCTTAGATTAGTTCGGAACAAAGCCAGAGATATGAGTTAACCACTTAAGATCAAACACAATGCTCACGAGTCAGTTTCTTAACGTCCGTCATTGGACACAGACGTTCCTAAGGATTCACCACACTTCTCTGTCGTGGGCGTTACTTGTCTAGCTCGTGTCTGCCGGCCTCGGTTGCGCATGTGATCTCTGGGAATCCATGTCATGAGTCTTGATGCCCATCAGTTGTTTGCCGTTCTTGCGACTTGGCCAGCACATTGCTATTTGAATTTTTTAATGGATTCTATGATGTCCTTGACTCCTGTCTTCTCGCGGACGTATTGTGCTGTCTTGTGATCTCTCCGTGTGAGGTTAAGCATAATTCTTTCATATGCATGTTGCAGGGCTCTCAATTAGTGGGTCCGTCCCTTGGTTAGGTCCCATGTTTCAGCTCCTTAAGTGACTATTGGGAGGATGCATTGGTTGTATACCTTTCTTTTTAGGATTAATGGAATCTTCTTGTTTTTGAAGATTGAGCTCGCTCTGGCTTGCCATCCTAGGGCGATCCTTTGCTTGATTTCTTCGTTTGAGAGTCTCATAGAGATTCGTTGTCCTAGGTAGATGTATCGGTCCAATATCTTGAAAAATGGCTGAATAACCACTACTACTAGACGTAATGACTGACACATAGAACTCATATCTAGTGGCTAATCTTGGTTTCGTCTGAAAAAAAGTCATAATGTGGAGTACCTACAGAGGCTCAAATCCACTACGCAGTAGTTATAGTCTGGTAGATTTGTTAGCAAACCTTTAATCCTATATTTACTAAGTATAGTTTAATCTGACAGATGGACATGTTGGCAGCAGTTCGGGTCGAACACTGCTAATTTGTAATGATTTGCAGAACTAACTTGCATACCATTACTTCACAACGTGTTGGAAAACGCAGAAATAGCTAAAACCTCTATGAAACCAACAAAAGAAGAAGAAATCAAGCGGAGAATCACCCTTGGATGGCAAGCCTTCGGCAGAGAATGCTCAACCTTCGAAAACAAGACAAAAACAAGAGACAAACCTGCAAACTGGGAGGCATGCAAGGTGTGCATGAGATAATCATGCTCAACCTCACATGGAAAGATCACAAGATAACACAATATATCAGGAAGAAAACGGGAGTCAGAGACATCTTTTATTTCATTAGAAAACTCAAATGGCAATGGACTGGTCATGTTGCGAGGATGAAAGACAACCGATGGATATCATGACTCACAACATGGATCTCCAGAGACCACATGCAAAACTGAAGCCGACAAAATACAAGATGGAGTGATAAACTAGACAAATTCAGAAAATACTGGCTCCGTGACGCCCATGATAGAGAAATGTGGTGGATCCTGGGGATCATGATGACTTTTTAAATACGTTATCACGTAGACCAGTTAAAATAGTAAATTGTGAATAGTGCCCTTACGTTGGATACAGCTTTCAGCCATCACTGCTTGGGCCCCACATATCACATTCCTACTTACTCAGCCTTTTAATCCTATGGGAAATAGACTTCAACATGACAAGCACCCGAAGTGGTCCCACTCACTTTACCCTGTGCTATCTTATTCATAGATAGGGGAGAGATGGGTTTAATTCCTTTCCGCAGAGTATTAACGTGGAATAAACACAAGGTGTCCGTGTCGGGGTTTGAACTGTTTGAATCCCATTCTCAGGGCCGTTATCCGCTTGGTTAACCCGTATTTTACAAAGTGTTTCATTAGACTTTAAACATTCCCTTTTTTCTGGCTTAGTGATGCTTCAAATTATATATGATTCTTCTATTTTTTTCTCTCTCTCATGACTTGTTGCATTTAGAGTTGAAATTTATTGCCATGCAATTAGACATTGTGACATTAGACATTAGACCTCGTGTTGATTTAAGAAAGGGAAAAGGCGAAGTGAATTAGACTTGGAGAACTGTATCAAAAAACCGGAACATATTGTTGTTTGTCTGCCTCTAGAATTAAGCTCCTCAATTACATTATAATGATATCGTAATGAGGTTGATGTTAATAATGATAATTTCACTTCATCTTCTCTAATGAACCTTTAGCTTCAAGGAAAACAAAGAAAGAAGCGAAAGTTAATAAGATGTGTAAGTTTCCACAGTTTGTGTATATGACCGACCTAAGAGCTCAGCGGACGGCCAGGCTAACCTGTTATTAGTACGAAATGGACATCATCAATTGCTTGCACTAAATGCATATGAAGAAACAGTTTTAAATTACTAACCATCAGCGAGCATCAGCACCTCTGTGCGTCGTCTCTTTTCACTAGATGCCATGATGATATTGTGCAGAGTCGTTTAAGTAGAGTTCAGAAGAGGTCTAACGAGATTCTATTTCAGTTCCGATTATAGATTACCAGACAACTGGCTGTTAAGTCTTTTTTTTTTCTCTGGTCCAATTGAAGATTTTCAAATGGTGTACAATATCCGGACTGTGACGGGGACAGTCAATTGTCTTTCTAGTCTCTTTCTCTCTCTTTCTTTCTGTTTTTATTTCTTTATTCCTTTATGCCTTTCTTTTTTATCTTTCTTCCTTTCTTTCTTTCTTTCTTGTCCAGGACATCGTTGTCTTCCTTTCTTTGGAGGCTTCTTTTCTTTGTGTTGCTCAACATTTCTTCTTTCTTTCTTTCTTTGTTTATCGTATTTGGTCTTCTTCTTCTTGTTAGTTATCAATTCTGTGTGTCAGTGTCTCTCTCTCTCTCATTCTAATCGTATGTATATTTTTCCGTTACTCACATTTTCTTTCTTCAATTTTCCTTCCTTGGAATTTTCTTCTCTGTATGTTCCCTTTATTTCTTTGTTTCTTCCCTTATTTTCTTTCTCTTTTTCCTTCGTTCTGTTTCTTTTTTTTTTTTTTTTGTGCGTTCCTTTTTTCCATTGATTCACTTATTCTTCCTTCCTTTCACGTCTTGATTTTCGCTCTTTTTCTCTTGAGCGGCATATTCCTCCGTTCTTCAGCCTCTTTTTTCTATTTACTCATAGCTTACCCTTTCCCTCTAAAACCTCTTCCTATATCTCTCCACTTTCTATATTTTCCCCATCGGCTATTTCTTTCTTAACCCCATTTTTCTTCCTCAGTTCTCTTTCATTTTAAAAATTCTTTCTCACCCTTTTCTCTCACCCGTCCTTCTTCCATTACTTTATTTCGTAACATCTCTTTTACTTCTTCGTCGCTTCTCCCTTTGATCGTTTTTCTTTCTTTATCACATTCGTCCTTCTTCTTTCCCGATCTCTTCCTGCTCTAATGTTCCAAACAGAAACAGTTTTAGCGCAATTATATTTTTCCTTTAAAAGTAAAATAAAGTGTTTTCTTTAACGACGTCCAAATTGCCGCAAATTGTAATGGTTATTGAGTAATTTCGCAATTGGCTGGCGATTGTGAAAATATTTTAAACGTTTTATGCGTTTCTTAGAAGAGTATTTCTTGAACTCAATTTCAGACACACGTCCTAGTGACTTTGAAAAGCCAGTGCTATAATCAAACATACTGACACAAGCATTTATTATAGGAAATACGATATCATTTCACACAGAGCCGATTATTACTTTAATGTCACCTAAGTGAGATAATAACAATGATAATGTTCGCTTATTTGTGTTAACTGTGGCTGTGTTACGATGAAAATAAGGTTTCTAGGCTCTTCGATGAGGTCAAGGGACATTGATATTTTTGTTTCTTATTGTGGAGCCGTGGAACTGTTGATCTGGAGGTTAGAATTATGCTATCATTGAAATTTAATAGCTGGAAATATGGACGGCTAATACGGTTATTTATTGTAAGGTTCATTTTTTGTTTTAAACGGGCTTACACTCGCTCTTTGACTATGTAATATCTCAACTATTTTTTAAAAGTCAGACTTCGTTCAACAAGAGGTTATCAGTTCAAAGAAGTTGAAACCGCAAGTCTTGTGGGATACTGTCTTCAACATGGTTATGAAAAAAAAAATGAATTTCGATGACGGGGTTAATTATGTATGGTTTGACACTGAGGAGCCTAATAGAATAGTATATGTACAAATCGAAAATATAAATGCAATATATATATATATATATATATATATATATATATATATATATATATATATATACATATACGTCTGTACATGTAAGTGCACACACACACAAACACACACACACACACATATATATATATATATATATATATATATATATGTGTGAGTGTGTGTGTGTGTGTAAACTGGTGGAGCACTGAGTTCGTAGCCTGACATGAAAATATTGACTGTAATTTGAGCTGAAATGTTTATTGTATAATGTTTAATCTATTAACGCTCTATTTAGAATCTGAATATATTGAGCGCTATTATTTTGGATAAAGTAACCCTAAAACAGTGACAATATATATATATATATATATATATATATATATATATATATATATATATATATATATATATATGTGTGTGTGTGTGTGTGTGTGTGTGTGTGTATTGGGTGTTACCCATTTTCGGTTAGATTTGATCCGGATATAAATTACCTAACTTAATAACTTGTTTCTACCATTTTCTTTTGTTTGCTCCACGGAGAGGACTGCTCATAAAGGGATGCTGTAAAAAACGTACTGAAATTGGTTCATGCGCGCCCAGTTTTAATTCTCCGTACTACATTCGACTCGTGAATGCTGTCCTAATTCATTTTCTACAATATCAAATTGAATATTTCCAGCGGTATGTATATAGGTTGATTGGTGGAAGAGGAATTACGTAGGTTTTCTTGAATTGAATAAGTTCGAGCAAGGCTTTACTCTCAACCTGGAGATCAGCATGCCCCCAAGTGATGGCTCTCTCCATAGTCACGGCTCGACGTTGTTTAACTTCGGCCATCGGACGAACACTGGGGTATCCGACGAAATTTGGTGGTAAAATATATAAATGTATCCTCATGAGGAATTTTGTTTTTTTTTTCCTGCAATTATTAATTATCGATAAAATAATCAAGATATTTAACAGGCATTGCTTGATTCATAAATGAATAATTACATATCGACACTTTGGATGTTTTATGTGTTATAAAATTAGTTGTATATTGAAAACAGTGGATATCTATGACTCTCCTCTGGAGTCACACAAGCAAGTCGTAATTCTGTTAATTGTGGCTCGAAAGCTTCCAATGCTCTAGTTTGATAGAGGAAAACAATAATATTCATTTGTTATGGAAGCCTTTAATTTATTGCACTTATTAACGGATGGCATAATCAAGTGGATCAAAAAGAGTTTCTCAAACACTAAATTACATCAGATTATCATTAGATTGTCGCCAATTGGTAATAATTACAATTGCAACTAACAACTGTCGCTGATGATTGTGGAATCCTAATTAGTCATGAAACAAATGCTAACGTCCCTGGAGAAATACTTCCCTCAGGTTTTCTCCTCTTTAGTAAAGAAATGTATGTAAAATGTGTATATTAACAGCTTGAAGATATTCTAAGTATTGATAATAACAACCCAATTATAATGATACACCATTTGTCAGTTACTGCCCTGACTGGCTGGCAGGCTTTGTATGTATGTATGTATCGTGCGTATATACGACATGAATAGAGCTTTCTCTTCATTATGTCTAAAAAATGCTTACTTTTTTTTGAAACTCCACCTCCTGTATAGGTTATTAGAGGGGAGTTTCATTTTGCAACATAAGTTTATGCTAAATTGGTCCCTTAGTTTGTGTCCGGCATCATTCATGCTTGCAGTTGTTTTTTGACACTTCTTCCAGTGATCACTGCCTAAGAAAAGGGGAGAGAAGAGAGAATTAAATTATTCATTGATCACACCTTTTTTATTGATCACCCCAACGGCAGGCTATGGAAGACATTGGTCACATGACTGTTTTTACTGATAGACCGAATAGACCTCTTTTTTAAAATTCAATCATATATTTGTCCTTCTGCATGGAAAGAGCTGGAGCTATTTTGTATCATCATTAAATTGGGTACCACATGATGACGTGGTAAACTAGAATCTCATGTTCTGAAAATGCTGAATTTGAATAATAATAATAATAATAATAATAATAATAATAATAATGATAATAAAATTTCTAAAAAGTAATGAAAACAAGAAAAAAAAGAATTGAAAAATCTGTTTATACTTAAAAGAAAGCTATAATCCAAGCATGTAAAAAGCAATATCTCTACGTATTTCATATCTGCAATCATTTTTTTTACGGCACCAGTAACCTAAGTTTATACAATAATTCTTTTTTCCACGATATCCATACACGATGCCCATCTCGACCAAATGATAAAAATTTACCAATCGTGAGAGATATTTTGGAACGCAGAAATTTGGACAAGTTTTTTTTTCAAGAAGCGGACTCTCTTGGTTTGCTTATTTGTTACATTATGGAATGAGGAGTTTGTAAAAATCCCTTGTTAACATTCGGTTCAGCTTCTAAAGAAATCTTTCATAAAATATATCGCTTATTTTTCCTGTAAATTCAAATAAATGAAATATTTTTCATTTTATACAGAAATACTATTTTCTTACCATGGGTTATATGAATTGAAATATTAGTTATTTTATTGCTATAAATCAAATAAGTTGAAATATAACTCAGTTTATTTGAAAATAAACTTTATTTCTTATAAAGAAAGAAAAGAGAAAAAAGAGTTCGGTAGATTACTGAATGGGAAGGATAAGGGAGGGAGACAAAGAGGTTGGAAAGAAGGATGGGGAAAAAGGAAGTTAGGTTGTTTGATGAGATGGGTAGGAAGCGAAAGGGCTGAAAAGAAAGTTAAGTAGTTTACTGAATGGTAGAAAAAATATCGCATATGAAACTTATCAATGTTTTCATTGACCAGGAACGAAGATTAGCATGGATAAGGGAGCGAATAAGAAGATAGAGACAGAGGCATAAGATAATGTATAATCTTAGTTGTCAACACCTTGGCTAGCTAGTATACACATGAGGCGCTTAGAAAATATACATAGTTAATACGGGAGGTACGCAGATAGACGGGTTATTCATCTTGAATGATATCACGATAGATATACATGGTTTTGCTTAAGAGATACTGTCTTCACTTTTTAACAACACTTGTTCAGTTTTCGTTTATCTATCTATCTATCTATCTATCTATCTATCTATGTATTAGTGTGTGTATGTAGGAGGGTACATCAATAATTTTGTAGCCTGACAAGTAGTTATTGGCCGAATTTTGATCTGGATTTTTCACTGTATGATGTTCAATCTCTATGAATGATCTTCAATGTTGAATTAAGGGCATTGACAAGAAAGGAGATTATGTTGAAAAATAAAGGTTTGCTGCGTAAAATGAACGTTAGTGTACGAATCGATTTACCTACGTTCATATAGGTAACGATTCGCAGTCACTGGTACTCTGATAGGAAGAAACATTTCCAATAATAAAAATCATATCTTCTTGATTGTTTCAGAACATGCAATATACCCTAAAAGTTCTCCGACTATCCTCGTGATATCTCCAAGTATTCTGGATGAAATTCCATGGAATTTTGTGGAACGGTGGGTCATGGAATAAGAAAGAAATGATTAAGTTTTCGGGCTGATCTAGGATTATGTTTTTGATTGAGATATATATTTCAATTTTTTTCCATACATTTCGCTCTTGTGTGTTCATGCGATACCAGAAAAGAGATCGTGATGAATTTCAATGACGTTTTGTTTGAGTACGAAACATGAGCTAAGGAATTAGTTATCTCGAGCAGGCTCCTGCGAAATGTGTTTTCATCAAGTTGTTAGTATGTAGAGTTTGTTGAGGTATGCGTTCTCTGAGTGCTTCATAGTTTAGTACAGATTTTTGTGTTTGGCGTCACTATCCAAGCAGGAGAATTACAGCCCAAGACCTGGTGGTCTGCAATCCTCGGCTTGACTACAGAGATACACCAGCAAGTGATAATTCTATTAATTACTGCTTGAACACTTTCAATGCTCTAGTTTGACAGAGGAAAACAATAATATTTATTTGTTATGGAAGCCTTTAGTTTATTGCACTTATTAACGGATGGCGTAATCAAGCGAATCAAATAGAGTTTCTCAAACACTAAATTACATCAGATTATCATTAGATTGTTGCCAATTGGTAATAATTACAATTGCAACTAACAACTGTCGCTGATGATAGAGGAATCCTAGTCATAAAATAAATGCTAACATCGCTGAGGAAATACTTCAGACAGGTTTTCTCTGCTTTAGTGAAATAAAAATGCAAGGATAAATCAATTTTAACCACGTTTTTTTCTCAATCAGCCGGTTATTCAAACAAGTTACTCTTTGATGGTTGAAGGTTTATCGACATCGTCTGGGATTATTTAGGACATCAAATTATCTGTTGGTTATTTTTCCGTATCAATGTATGTTGAAATCATTAATATAATTTTGTCCATGTTATGGTG
>OY735205.1:56384691-56397191 GCA_963457665.1 Thysanoteuthis rhombus
TATATATATATATATGTATATATATAAAAATAAACACACACACACACACACACACACATATATATATATATATATATATATATATATATATATATATATATATATATATATGGAGAGAGAGACAGAGATAACGACTTAGCTAACAATGACACAAAGCCACAAATGTATACAGTAAGAATCGAACTCCTTCACAATGAGACTAAACTATTTTGCATCTGTGACACTAAATCGTCATATATTTTCAATGCATGTGTATATCATACAATTTCAGCAAAATCATTTATTTAGATTCATGACAAAGCAGAAAGTACGTGCACATATATGAGCTCAAATATTTTTCTATACGTACATTCATATAATATATGGTTATATAAATATGTGTGTACATGTCTGTATGCATATATATGTATACCTAAGTTCAACATATGTATATTACCTACTTATTGATTAAGTAATTGGCAGATTTTTGTCATTATCAGATATTTAATGGTTGTCCTCTAATTCATCATATTATTTCATAATTCTTATAATGACATTAAATTGTTCGAGCGCATGTGTTTTTGTATGTAATACAGTGGAGTTTTGGTTTAGAAAAATTGTGTTTGTGTAAATATTTGAAAAGTATTTCATCTTAATTAATCTGTGGGGCAATGTATTCTCGGATAGTTGAATCAAGGAAGCAGCAAACACACAAACAGAGACACATACATACACACAGGTGTGTGTGTGTGTGTGTGTGTGTGTGTGTGTGTGCACGCATGTGTACATCTATGTGTTGCCTCAATGTAATGTGCATCTGAGAAATGCTCATTAAAAGACACAACGGCCGACACGTTTCGATGGAAACTCTAAAGATAAGAATATCTTGAATCTAGTTTTAGATGAAGCATTGCCACTTATTCTCAAGAGTGCTTCTTTCATCTTATTTCGGTTGCTTTTCATTGCAACTCCTCTGATCGTAATTCCAAGTCTATTTACTAAAAAACACGGATCGAAAATAAAGAATGAACATACGGCAAAACTTGAACTCGCATTCCCCTTAGGAAGCTCGTATTTGCACAACAGCTGCTCTGCCAATTGAGCTCCGGAAGCCAACGGTCACAGAAATTCAAATATGAACGAATAGCTTTAGTCGAAGTTTTCCGGAACACTGTGCTTAATATTTGTTCGTACACAGTAGTATCATAAGAAGTAGTGTTATCTTATCAACCTCATTATCAGATAAAACATTATTATTATTATTATTATTATTATTATTATTATTATTATTATTATTATTATTATTAGACTAGTTGCCTGGTGATCACAGCTGGAGGCTGAGTGACAGCAAGTCTCCCCAGGTCTCCAACTCTCCTATCCACACTCTCACATTCCCAAGCAGTGCTGTGGTTTACAGTTTCAAACTGGTTGCCTGGTGGTTCTCGCTAAAGACTGAGTGACAGTAAGTCTCCTCTGGTTTCCGGTCCTCCTCTCATTACTCCCTCACCAATCACCGCAGTGCTGTGGTTGGTACCTCCACCACCATTTGTTTGTTTGTGTGTGTGTGTGTTTCCTTTGTTAGGCCACTGCTAACGGCTGGGTCGTAGATCTCATTTCTTTTCTTCTTCTTCTTCTTCTTCTTCTTCTTCTTCTTCTTCTTCTTCTTCTTCTTCTTCTTCTTATTATTATTATTATTATTATTATTAGTAGTAGTAGTAGTAGTAGTATTCCAGCCAACGAAGACGAACAGTATATTCCTAAATAAAAGACGTGGTTCTGTCACAAAAAATGACCTGAAATCAGCTGTTTGACTTCTATTCAGGTCAGTCAAAGATAGCCAATACATTTGCCAATTTGAATGCACCCTTGATAGCTATAATGCTCATTAGCGAGTGATGATACCAGTTGTATTAACTTAATTCATTACCATGGTTTTGTATGAAATGCTATGTAGGTAGAATACTGCGCATATTGTGTAATGTCCTTTTAGAATCATTCGTCGTAACTGAAGAGGGTTTCACTTTTGCTACATGAAAATAACTACTGATTGGTTCAAGATTGGAGAAATTCAGATTTCGGTGACAGCTGACCAACTGCCATAAACGGTGAATTCATAGGAGGAATATATTTCTCATGACGACGTTATGGCCAAATAATGGAATTGGCTAATATTTGAGTCTGTTTAATCTTTTGAACCTCACTCATGATCGACTTATGTTGAAAAATATGCAGTATATGTATTCGGTCGTGTCTGTCTTTCCGTATTTTGTCCCGATATCTCCAAAAGTACTCAATGAATTTCAATGGAGGTTTTTCGAAGTGGGGGCTCTGCAATGAAAAAGAAGCAGATGCAGGAATAACAAATTGATTAAGATTCATTTTTTCATTTTTTTCCAGACATATCTGTGTACGCTTATTGCTGTCTATCCGGTATTTCTAAAAGTTTCCAATGAATTTTAATGAAGTTGTTTGGGAATGTGGTGAATAAACTTTGAAAGTAGTGATCAAATCATGAAGTGAAGCCATGGACAATTGAATGTCGCTAAAAGTATCAAATTACTTTCAATGAAACTTAGCGAAAGCATCGACCACAGGCTACGAAAGATCGAGTAAATTTTGGGGCGTATCAGTTCAGGATTACTTTTCATGATAATGGCGTTGGTAGACGTATGCGCTTTCTTTCTAGCTTTTGTATAGTATTTTTTCATCTTACAAGGCAAAAAGTATTAATAATAAACATATTAGTTGTAATAATTTGTGGTCAAATGAAAATAATTTATTTCGGGACAAATAATTCGGATGTAATTTTGGAATACAAAACTATTTTGATAATGATATAGCTAGACTATTTCTCTTACCATTTCACATGGCTCGGAATATATATATATATATATATATATATATATATATATATATATAGCTTGTCTGTCTGTTCCACTTTGGAGGCCACAATCTTGCTTGTATGAACCTTAAATTTTGCATATTGTTTTATCTTTTCATGGCAGAGGACATACAACGCAAGATTTTTGAAAAGTTTTACTGGATAATTCAATTTTCAATCAAAGTATAGATTTAACCTGGACCCTGACTAATTAAAGCGGTCGGTTGCATTGAGTTTTTTTTCGAATCTTTCAACCTAGATTTATTAGATATATACTGCAGCAGAATATACTTGATATCTACCAAGTTAAGCTTTGTTTGAAACAAGGCCACAGTAACACATTAGACTCATTATAATAGTAATGGTCTGAACCACAAGCTTGTTAACCACTATTCCATCGATTGTGAATGTAAGGATTTCATTGAATTGCCGAGAGTTCAGGGATCTCACAAAATCTGTATGGGTGTCATGAAATCCCTGGGTTCACTGTGGCACTTACACACTCAGACGTTGGCTATTGATAAACTATTTCTATTCCCACGTTGTGTGAGTTGGTTGGCTTTCGATTGATGGCCTAGGGATCTAGTATAGCCTACCATAACCATTGACTAGTGTGTTGGTTCGTGTTTCATACTATATATTGGTACAGACATGTCATTTATTCATTTGTACTCCATAACACGACTATAGACATGCACTTAAAAAATCCACGTACACAAAATCATACATTCATCTCTAAAAAATATGTATTCATAGACACATCAAACACACACACTCATATACAAATACATACACACACACAACTATATATTTATATATATATATATGCGTGTGTAATTTTTTAAACAATTGTAATAAAAGATGGATGGCTAAATTATAACTTCCAAGTCCCAGTGTATCTTCATGAATTAAAATATACACACACGCAAACGCACACATACGCACACATACGCACGCAGACACAAACACACACACACATGCATATATATTAATGTGTTTATGTGTGCATGTATGTGTAAAGGAGAATAATTTTCATATTATATATTATACAATATTCATTTAGAAGTATTATATGCATGTCTGCGTGTAATAGTTAGACATAAAGAAGAAGATTTGCCGACACAATGTAAGTGATAAATGTATTATTATTTTCTCCTCCTACGACGGCAAGTAGTCGCCATATTTGGCCGAGAGAGGCAGCGCTGTTGAATGAATTGTATTAGTCTTTACAAGCATAACGGATGCACACAATAAGCAGATTTTGTCATCTCCAATTGACATTGGAGAACGTTTTGTTGTCTTGGTCTCTTTCTGTCTGTCCATTTGTCTCGTCTGTCTGTCTGTCTGTCAATTGGTTGAATCGGAGGTCAGTCTGACCTACTCAGGAGGAAGCATATATCGGTTACGGATAATTTGAAAATATTCTATTAGTTATGAAATATTTGCAATCCCTCACACACACATGCATACGCACACAGACATAGGGACGCATGCACACACGTGCATACACATGCACGATCATACTTACATACATACGCAAATGCACTTACACGTGGATACGCACGAATCCGCATGTGAACACATAAACATATATATGAATACACATACGTGTCCGTGCACTTACAGATATACACACTTTCACGCATATACACAAAAATTCACCCATGTATACACATATTTACACATATATTCACCCCTAATCTCATATATAGCCACACATACAGACATATTTCTCACGATACACATACCGGAGAGGATCAACCGCTAATCTATCTATCAATGTATATATATAATGAATACAAGGACGTATGCCCGATGAATGTTAACATTTCTTGCCTATCACACTCATCAGCCACTGGCAATATTTTGTCTCCTGTGAATTATTGTCTGTTGCTAATGAGTGTGATAGGCACAAAGTGTTAAGATTCAGCGGGTATATATCCTTATGATTCTTATTTAAAAAAACATATATTAATAGCTCGATTTGCTGTGTTAAACATTGGGTACTGTGATTAAACATTTACAACGGGTAGAATCTATTTTCGTCTGTTTGTATTTTCATGAATTGAGAATACATATTATGAACTATATCTATATCTATATATATATATATATATATAGAGAGAGAGAGAGAGAAAGAGAGAGAGACATGCAGACTGACAGACAGAGACAGATATTGGGATTTGGGGCTCTGAGTGGTTCTGCGGATACTTATTTTGACAGGGTTCGAGAAAATGATATCAACAGAAAGCTGAAAAAAGGCGATAAATTGAGAACTTAAAATTATCCAAGTTTCTGAGGTGAAGTGTTTTCTCTATTCCACCCTTTTTTTTTGTGCGTTTCTCTTATGATGTTTTCCATACAAAGTTTTATCCCATCTACTCTTCAGCAATTATACCCCCTGTTGTATGAAGAGTGGAAATATTTCATAAAATACTCAGACTAGTATTTTTTGTTAGATTCACCCGAGGAGCTATCCAGCCTTCTTACTGCTGTGTGAAGTATAGCCATTATTTCATTAATAACTCAGACTAGTACCATCATCTTTGTTATTTTGATCACAACATTTTGGTTGATAGTATCAAAGAAAAAAAAATGACAAGAAATTTCTAAGTAAAGAAAATTAAACTATAGCATATTCTTTTGATATATATACTGGAATATCTACTTTATCAAGACAAAGATCTCTTTTTCGTTATATGTAAATGAATCTGTTGGAAAAAAGTCGAAAGTCGATGTAGTTAATAGCTTGCTAAACAATGTATGTGGTTTGTTTTGGACTCTCCTTGTCTTTGTTGTGTTGTTTTTCCAAAACCTATCGTACGTGTTTCCCTCGGCCTTCCCGGGGTGGCTGTCGTGTTCTGGAACGCTAGCGAATCTTATTCCGAGGGGCCAACCTCGTTTAGACAGATAAAGACTATCACGTTGTTGCTTTCGCAAGCAATTCATAATGAATTCATTCTGATTTAAACTGAGTGTTCCGGTACGTGACAAAGTTATCGGTGTCAGTCACAATCATAGGGCAAAGTTGGACTGTTGTGATGGCTGACTAATACTGAATTTGAAACTCATTAAATACTCCACACTTATGGCCTTGTACCAGACTGAGTTAGGCATCGAAAAAACAAACAAACTGATATATGTAAAATAAGCGGCATTCTACATAATTCAGTTCCACGTGGTTGAAATAGTAAAGAGAAAGTGTAATTTTTTTTGTCTGTTTAAAACAACATTGACTAGACATGTTATAATTTTACGAATCAGTAACTTACTTTGTTTTTTGAACCTATCATTAACTGAATTTAGCTAAAAAAGTGTTGTTGAATTCTTACACCGAAGCTAAGTACATTTTCCTAGCCTCGCTTTCGTTATGCTTACGGAATGTGATATTTACATTAATTAAAACTTGTGCATAGAATATTTGTTTTGTGGATTGCTAGAGATTTATTATATATTGTTCCAATAATCCGTCACAGCAATAAAGAAATCAGTCCATGTGAGTTCTATCCTTGATGGATACCTTAAAATCTAACTTTGTGACAGTGTCTTTCGGTAGAGTCAGCTCTAACTATGAACAAAAAAAATCCCATTGGTCCTTGAAAGAAGGGGCCTCGACCAATATATCCTCCCGATAGTCACGTAGGAGATGAAATATGGAACCAAAGAATTACCCCTCAGAACCACGCTATATAGAACAAGAGAGAACAATGCTCACCATCACATAGAGAAATCAGAACGCAGTACGATATATTGGAGACAAAACGGGAATCAGAGATATCATAGAAATCATTAAAAAACTTGAATTATTATGGGCTGGTCTTATTGCAAAAATGTGAGACAACCGCTGGACATCACAACTCATAATCCAGATTCCCAGAGATCATTTGCAAAACCTTGACCGACAGAATATCAGATGGTGTAAACGAACGAGACAAGTTCATAAAGTACTGGCTCCATAAAAGGCTGCTGCTGCAGATGATGATGCTGATAATGATTATGATGGTAAGCTTAGTGAGTGTCCCTTTGCACGCTTATCGTAGAGCGGTGTTTAGCAAGTTTGTCTTGCAGATTGTTGCCGTTGATGTTGTGGGCTCTGTCTTCATTTGGTACCTAATTATGGTGATTTTGTTCCAGATTAATGAAAACGTAATTGGTCAGTAACTTTTCATCAGACATGGTTATGTAGTTGAAAATTTTAGTTGATTCCAACTTTCCATGCGTAAATAGATAATAAGCTTATTGGGTTGGTAACTTCTCATTTGACAGGGTTATGTAGTTGACCGTTTGGGTTGATTCTTAGTTTCCGTGCGTAAAATGGAGATAACTCCAGTTTAGCCTTAAAAATGATTCAAAGATCATCCCCCAGTCGAAGAAAAAACAGAATTAATCACATGAATTATATTGTTATTGGTTTTAACGGCGAACAAATAAAATAACTGAAAACAACTTTATTTCCGTACAAATCTCTAACGTTTCATACACTCACCAAACGGCGCCCAAATAAATCATCATCATCATCATCATCATCATCATCATCATCATCATCATCATCATCATCATCACGACCACCACCACCATCATCATCATCATCATCATCACGACCACCAACACCATCATCATCATCACCACCACCACCACCACCACCACCATCATCATCATCATCATCATCATCATCATCATCAGTCTTTCAACATCCGTCGCTGGACAGACACCTTCCCCAGGATTCGCCACACTTCTCTATCTTAGGCGTCGCGGAGCCAGTACTTCATGAAATAAAATGATATAAACAACTTCAATTGCATACGATCTTTGAACGTTTCACTCCACTCAATTTTGAAAATAAAAACAATTCAATCTCAAAATTATTCGAAGCAATAACTATCTGTTTTTCCCTGAAGACAATTGTTAATTAATTCAACAGGAGTTATCTCCTTTTTTACGCGCGGAAACTAAGAATTTACATAAGTTTTACTTATTGTGGTTCATGTTTAACACTCCTTGGATAATGATATTATTTGAATTTATTAGATAAAATATTAGCAAATAATTGTTTTACTTATATTTTCTGGTTTTGACCTGCTTTTTTCACAACTCCAAGATTATCATCGATGATGTTTTAAGAATTTTGAGATTAAACCCACCCCAGCCCCAAAACACATACTTCTTACTAACAATCGTTGAACTGCAATCTAGGAGTTGTGATAAAAAGCAAAAGATATGATGAATAATACTAGTATAGACTCATTAATGATACTTGGATATCTTTCCATAAAAATAATTTATTGACACTGAGATGAATTCATGTTAAAATGGTTTAAACTTATATATCACAACCAGTTCATTTAGAATTTTCTCCTAGAATGTTTGAAGGGAAAAAATAAAAATATCCCAACGAAACGTTATTGTTATTAAATTGATCCTTTTAAAACGTTTTTAGAAACATTTTAAAGATTTGTTACTCGAAGACACGAAAGGAACTGCAACGGACTCATTTCTCGGCATTTTTTTAGTATAGTCTATCACAGAATGATTTTGAAATATTTCTGAACATTATCTTTTTTATTTCTAAAAGTTCTCCTTTCCAGCACCGGGCGTAAAATATGACTCTATTAGTAACCCATCAAATACTTGGGATTCCCCACAACTTTTCAAAGTTTGACATCGTATGAAATTAAAATCCTATCAAAGGCAAAATGTGTGGCCATCTCCTATTCTCTCTCCCCGATTGTTTTTCGTCTGTTTTTTCTGTCCTGACAGAAGACTCGATATCACATGAAGACAAAAAATAATAAATACTTGAAAATTGAAATGATTTATGTGAATATAATAAAATAATTACTCGATTACATCTTGTTCTACTTAGGATGAGAGAGAGAAAAAAGTGCATAAAAAACGACACGAACATATAATTATACTTCTCTTTGGTCCTAGAATTATTTTATTACGGTATTTTCTGAAGGAAGAAAAATTAGTAAAAGCAGTTGAAATTTGGCATCAACAGAAAGAAAGAAATCTAAAATTATAAAATTGTTTTGTATTCGAGGATTAATTTAGAAAGGTAGTAAATTCTGTTTGAATCAAAGATATTTTAGCAATATTTTTGTCTGGCTTGCTACATTTATTTTCTTTCTTTCAAATATAAAAAAAAAATTTGAATAAACTTGGTAAACCAAAGCGTTGCCTTTTTTTGAAAATCTTGTGCTATACAATACATTTGATTTACGACATAAATCCTGGTTCTAGGCCTTGGTACCTTTCTCTTGTGACGCTCAAAAGAAATTTAGAAATTATAACCATTTAGAATACGAAGATAGAGAAGTTTATAATGAATATTGCAGAAACTGTTTATTACACCGTCTATCATTTCTATAGCAAGCTCTCTCTAATTTCCAACCCATAACCTAAACGCGATAACATGGGCGGCTTTATTATAGATGAAAATTCAACTGACTAGGGCACAGGGCCGAACTACAGGGACGAAAATTGTGTTACGCTAAACTTCCAAATAGGGGAGTCCTGTCTGCTCAGGAAATCTGCATTCGAAACGCTGGCTTTTACTTGAGCTCGAATATCAAACTCTGATACTGATGGAAGATAGGTTAATATTTCAGCCACAAAATAGGCTCAGTTACTAATATTTACTCTACTTAGTTCAATACGACAGGAAGCCACATAGAAACGCTGGACAGATTGCGTTATGACAATCTTCTAAGGGGTGAAAATCTGTATTCCTGTAAAATCAGTAGTCAAAATCATGGGTTTTACTTGAACCCAAATACCTACTTCTGGCAAACGTTTTTTGTTCAGCCTTGAAGCAGGCCTTGAGAATCTTTCTTTTTTTTTTTTAGTTTATTCATATTTTTGTTGATTTCAGCCGATCTCTTCTTTGGTCATCACACTAATTAACGGACATCCACAACAACGAAGTAGCCCAAGATGAACCTTGAACTTGTATCGCGTACCATGTAGTAATGATAGTGATATGTTTGACAAATGGAGCAATCAGAATCAGGCTAGGAATTTTACCTCTAACCTTTCTGTTACTATCTTAAACTCGGAGTTCACTCTAAGTTGAATCGTTGACCAATTTCTTCAAATTCAGCGTTATATGTCTTGGCTTTTATCTGGGCTAAGAAAAAAACACCGGTTGAAAACTGGGATTACCATTTGATATAAAAAAAAGAATGTCTTAGAATATACAGAAATGTTTTCTATTTATATAGTACCCTAATAGTAAAATATTTCCGATTGTCAATTCCTTAAGGTGAGGGATTTAATTATGTATTTTCAGTATTGCCCGAATAAAGATCTTATAATTTTTTTGCGTTCTCAATACATTAACTGGATTAAAAACATTTTTGTAGAATATTCTTGAAACGATTGGCAATACTATTTCTGGCTTTACAGATTAAGGGTAAAAGTTGCGAAACTGTTTATGCTAATTATTTCATATCAACACAATTTCCTTTCCTATAAACATAAAAAAATATTGGGTGAAAGCCCTGAAAACAAATGTGTATTTCTTATTTGTCTTATATTCAGAAAAATGATCATTTTGGAGTAAACATTTTCTTTTTAAATCTAACGTGTTAACCTGTATGCTTACTTAACCGATTTTTTAGGAGTGGGTTTTCATACAGTAGTGCTGGGAGCTGGAGAGCATGGTACTAACAGTCTTTCAGAGTATCTTTTGCACCTATAAACGTTACTGACGAAAAACTCACATCACAGCTCGTTTCCTCTACTGATAGTGTAAGGGAGAGAAATCATTTTTGGATGTAACGTTCGTTGCTAGATCTTCATACAAGAAAAGATGAGACCAGACGAGAGCCTTCAGGGTGAGACTTTCAGGCTGTTTCGACTAAATGGGGCATCGGAAAATTTGGTAAAAAGGTGATTATGTGATGATTTTTTCTCGAATATAGATACACAAGTTTCTTTTCCAATTTGACTGTTAACAAGGCAAAATATGGCTGCCTCAAAGAGTGAAAATAAATGACTGAAGATGAGGCTCTTTATTTCATGGTGTAGTGATTTCGAGAGCTGTGTGAATGATCGATCTGTTCAGTTTCACCGAACGTTTGGGTTGCGACTCCTATATAACGTTCAGAGCAAAATGATTATTCCTGCACGAAAAGCTTAGCCAGTTACGGATGAGAGAAAGCTTGGCCTTCCGGAATTAAGGATTTGGCGATTCTCGATCATTCGCTCTGAGAGTTGATGCGAGAGAAATTTTTCTAAAAATTAGCACGAGAAGAAAAGAGAAAGTGAAAACGATCTTACAACTTTTCTTTCTTTCTTTTAGAGCTGTCATCATGGATGTCACAAATAGTACCAAAAAAACAAAAAAAAACCCCCAAAAACAAAACAAAACAAAACAAAAAACAAAACAAAACAAAAAACAAAACAAGACAAAAAACAAAACAAAACAAAAAACAAAACCAAAACAAAACAAAAAACAAAACCAAACAAAACAAATACAAACAAGTTCTGCTCTGACAACGGAGAACATCATCGATATGGTTATTTACTGAACTCATCTTTGTCAAGAAGTACCAATCCACAAGGATGAAGCCCTCAGGTTCGAATACACTTCATGGTAGGATGGGCTGCAAAGCCTGTACTATCAGACCGCTAGAAAATGTTATGATTTCGTGATTTGTGAACGGTATGAGTCAAAAGCACTCTTTGTGAAATAAAAACAAATTAATTCCCTTTGATCTTAACATTAAATTCATTAGATAAACCTCTTTGAAACTAATTTGAGTGTATTAGCCACTTATAACTGATTTATAGCAGACTTATCACCAATATCACGATCGTAATTAACACCCCTTCTGGTTCTAAAGAATATTTTCAATAATAAAACCGTCTCCGGTGCAAAAAAAGGGTTAGGGACCCCTGACATAGCATATTTTTACCCAGAAGGTAAAACAAACCGGAAATTGAAACTAAGCAACGCTTGTTTCGCCGTCGTTGTGACGTCGACCTTAGCCTCTGCGTTAATATATTCTTTATTTTTTTGCCTAATGTACCAGGAAGGCGGGCGTCATATTTTGAAAGGACAGTCAGGGAAGGCGGGTTCGTGTCACGTCTGTACAGTCAGCGCCATTCACGAAATGTCTCCAGCCATCACGGTTGCAGCCCAAATACTTTCACATGTCGCGCCCCATCTTTTATAATTCTACATAATAACACTTTGATTCCTTGACCTGTTCCACCCTGTTAGAACAGTTTTAATGATAGACAAGAAAAAGCAAACTTTATTCTTTCGCCCCTCGTTTTGTTTTCTCTCCCTATTCTCCTTTATTTCAAATTTATACGGCCTTATTGCTCTTTTTTTTATTATATTCAGAGGTTCCAAGTCAGAGCCTCAGAGAGCACTCGTATTTTTCTTTCCTTCCAGTTCATCCTTTCTAATGTATGAAGACGACAAGCAGTAAAGGCCAGTCAGTCCATCAGGAGAATCTAGACGGTCGCCTAGGAAGCCTAGGAAGCAAAAATCCCAGGAGCGCACAAACAAATAGTCGTTATAATTCAACCGGGGGAGGGGCACAAATTTTAGGTCTCGGTAAGAAACATCAAACCCTTGCACAAATTTCAAATCTCGCCCAGGGCGTATGAGACCCTTGCAATGAAC
>OY735205.1:56402191-56419691 GCA_963457665.1 Thysanoteuthis rhombus
AGGGGAAAAATTTAGAAAGAAAAAATTTTACTTTACCATTTGGGATTTTTTCCTTTTTTTTCTTCTTTTCATAATTTCCATGAAATTGATCATGGTAATCCTGTTCTTCTTATTACCTAGCGCATCTGTTTTTTGCATCTTC
This sequence comes from Thysanoteuthis rhombus, assembly GCA_963457665.1. Taxonomy (NCBI): domain Eukaryota; kingdom Metazoa; phylum Mollusca; class Cephalopoda; order Oegopsida; family Thysanoteuthidae; genus Thysanoteuthis; species Thysanoteuthis major. The sequence goes on from OY735205.1 coordinate 56,402,334, forward strand.
TCACCAGACGTATCCGGTGGCCTTCAGAGACATTGATATTTTTGTTGTCGGTGATGTCTAGTCACATCATCTTCTGGATACTATCTGCAACATGACAACGAACATGGTAACAGTCAGTGGCACAGCTAGAGGTTGCCAAATATTCGGGGACTCAGTAGGCTTGACTTCTCCGAAGTGGGGTCACCCTTCAACATTTAGATGGATTTGATGAAAAGGGAAAATTTGCAATAAACATATGAGTTATCTGTTAAAAAATAACAACTTCAAAGGCTGAATCATTTATGCAATTTATCATCATCATCATCATCATCATCATCATCATCATCATCATCAGCAGCAGCAGCAGCAGCAGCCTCTTAGCGTCCGACGTTGGACATAAACCTTCCCAAGATTTGCCAGCTCTCTCTATCATTGGCCTCTTTGAGCCAGTACTTCCTGAATTTATCAAGTTCGTCAGTCCATCTTACTTTCTGTCGGCTAAAATTTCACATACAATATCTGGGGAACTACATTGTGAGTCCGGCGGTTGTCTAACATTTTTGCACCATGTCTTTTTTCTAATACACTGAGTTTTCTCCTAATCTCTCCACCCAAGGTTGAACATGATTCTCTCATGTGCACGTTACATGTTTCTCAGTTCAAGGGTCAAATTTTTTTCGCTAGCTTCAATGTTTCAGCACCAAGCCCTAGAGCTCATGGTGATGTGGGTTTGATTCTCACTGAGAACTCCACTTTTGTGACTTTGTACTAACGATACTAATCGTAGTAAATATCGAGGAATGAATGTGCTATGCAGTGATGGTTAATAAGCTAGTTCCACAGACTTCACTCGACTTGTAAATTTGATTCTCACTGGATGCCTGTTCCAGATGACGTTTCGCATAGTAAATAACTGTAAGACACTTACCATTGATAAATCGTTAGTAAGATTATCTCAGTTGATCTTTTGTCTTGTAACGGCCTGGCACATCTAAATGTAATAACCCTGTCATTGACTAAGCTAAGCACAGTAAATACGTATATATCTATGAAATGCAGAGCAGCAGTATGTCTCGGATTGGTGTTGTGAGCTCAATCCTCAGAGGGTTCCTTACCATCATTTACTTGTGCCAGGCATAGCAAATTTTAGGTGTTATCTATGCATAATCAAGAACATCTATATAAACATACACAGAAGTCCTAATTAAAAGCTTTTTTGCAAAATAATTTCATAGATTTTATAAAACGCACTCACATTCTAATATGCAACACACACACACGCGCACGCCTGCATAATTACACATATGCAGAAGACACTGTCTCAATTACACGCTCGCACGCACACACGCACATGAATTAAGTCCCAGCATTAATGATAATAATAATAATAATAATAATAATAATAATAATAATAATAATAATAATAATAATAATAATAATAATAATAAACAACGTGGGCACAAAAACAAAAAAAAAGAAGTCTTCTTCACCTTGGAACACATATCGCGTGTGCTCGTATCAGGGTTTTCTTATTAGAAGACAATTTTCTTCTATTCGCTGAGTAATTAAAAGTTGAAATTAGAATTGTTAGGACAAAATTGCTAGAAGAAATTATAGATAATTTTTAAGCAAAAATTGGGAATAAACATACCTTTTTTGCTTTTTTTTTTGCCTCCTGAAAAAGGAGAGCATTATTAGATTTCTTGTTTTAAGGTGATTATTTTGTTGCTTTCCCCTTCTTCTTCTTGTTTTTGTTGTTGTTGGTATAGATGCCATTTGTTTCTGGCAAATTAAATTACCTATTTCAATATTGGTACTTCAGAATAGGAATTTACTCAGAATGTCAAAATGCGGGAAGACTCTGATTTCAACTTCATCCTTGTTACCATTCACAATTACAGATACTTTTCTCATTATTATCATTTTTCATTAATTCCTTTTTTCCTGAAACTTGCAGCCTGAGGAGTCAGGGGTCCAGGGAAAGAGGTATGGGAGTCAGGGGCTTCTGGCCTGTATTGTTGAGCTTAGTGTAAAGATCGGTGTCTTCCTTTGGAGGATTAACAGAATCATCACGGGATTCTCGCCACATAATTCTCAGCAGCTTACGGCACCTGGTATTCCCAGTCGGACACCCATCAGAGGCATTAATCAGGTTTGACGTTGCTTAAGAATGGTGATCGTGCGAGAACTTGCGTGCCAAACGCTGATTGACTGTAAGACTATTATTGTTACAAGTCGATGTATGCAACAACAGGCTCAGTATTGATACTATGTGTGACAGACGCAGTAAGAAGGGGAAGGGGATAAAAGAAAGTTTGATAAGAGAGCAATAAAGGAGAGATGAAAAAAAGAAAGTTAGGTAGCTTTATGAGAAGAATGGGAGAAAGAGGAAAGAAAATGAATTTAGGTAGTTTAATAAGAGACCACAGATGTAGAGTGATCGATGTCTACTACAGATACTATAGGTGTCAAATATGATCATTATTATTTTTTCTATTTTTCACGCTTGTCGTAACCGATGGCTCTCACTCCAGATCACTGGATAGCATGTTTTCACAATAATTCAGCACTTTCTATATAATTCATGGTCATTTTAGTAATTCTGTCGACTGGATGGTTTATATTCTTCTACAGATCACCAATTCTTTGCAATGTTCTGTGGAACTGCTGCAAGGGCCCCGATAACTACTGATACAATTATCACTTCGTTCCAATTATTTTCAGTTCTCAAGATCTGGACATCTTTTAACTTTAAACTCCTTTCACCTTCTACTTCTGTCGTTGTTGTTATTGTTGTATTTTATATCAGTAATCAGTAGCTTACGGTGAATATCAAGTCCCCCTCAATACTCCAGCACTCTTCTTTGTATTTTACGTGTTTTCAGTAATGCTTTAGCCTGCATGGTCTTGATTCTCTCTGGGATTTTCAGTTACTCCAACCTTTTTTTTTTTAGTCCCTTTAGGACCGTACCAAACATCCCAACATCGATAGGTATTACTGTCATCTTCATATTCAATAATTTATTCTGTTCTCTTGTGAGGTCTAGCTATTTGTCTAGATTTTTACCGTCTTCAGAATTCACTTTATGTTCTACTGGAACAACGGAATCCAATGACAAATGTTATCCTTCTCATTCATAATGACTACTTCTGGTCATTTGGCCTGGTGTAGATCTCGAAGTTCATGGGAATTTTGTGTTTCTGCATTGGCTTATACGGCCAAATCCTGGACGCTTGCACAGTCCCAATCTATCGACCAGAACTATCTCAAAAACTGTCAACATAGGTTTCTTCAGTTTTTAGGTAGGTTTTGCTGGGCTGCTGGCTGGCAGTTTGAATATCAAGCGTCCAGGCCATATTTCATTCAAAGATTGGTTTTAGTATATGGTTCAATTTTCAATGTAAGTTTATACTAAATTGGTCACTTTGTTTTTGAATGGCAATGTTTCATTTGTAAATTTGGACTTTTTCCTGATCACTCCCCAATAAAAGGCGTGAGAAGTAACTTCTTAATTGATCACCTCTAACACGACATGCTGCCAAAAAATGTTAGTTACTTTGATATTTCTATGGAGTGACTAACCAGACCTTCATTTTTAGTTTTTGTCATCATTTTTTCATTCTTATTTTTTTTTTACTCAATTCTAAAGACTTTAGATTTCTATGCTTACCTTTTCGAAAAATTTATTTAGTTTCACTATTTTTATAATTTTATATTATACTGATCAATTTGAAATATCGGTGCTTTTTGCTTTTTGCCATTTAAAAAAAAAAAAATCTTTGGGTCTGTTTTAATATCGTTGTTGTTTGCCACAAGCAAAATTTGAGATGGAACTCAATTTAAAACCAGGAGAAGAAAAAAAAAAAAAAAAAGAAAAGAAAAAATTCATGAAGTAAAAAAGCACATTGACAATGGTGATGACAGGAGCGACAAAAACTTCCCAAAAATCTTACTAAAACATGAAAAATGGCGAAAAATGTCAACTGAGTTTGAAGTTTCGCACAGACGTAAAATTGACAAGTCACGTGAACTGATCTAAGTTATATAATAACACCAAACTAAAATCAAACACTAGCACACACATACACACTCACTCACTCACTCACTCACATTCTCTCTCTCTCTCTCTCTCACACACACATGTATGAGTATATATATATATATATATATATATATATATATATATATATGTTCTTCATCACTAAGCAAAATATCGACTCAAGATTAAAAATATCAAGCATTGATATCGGAATAATGAAAGCGAAGTGAAATCAGCGAACTCTCTGGAATCAATTAATATATAAAAAAGATGAAATGTTGCAGATATCAAACTTTTTGAATTTTATCAAAGTTTTAACACAAAAGTTTAGTTCGCCAAATTGTATACCATGAACATATTTACAGATTTTGCTTCTCCAATACATAGAACTGCCTGACATATTTAAAAGAGTGAAAATTCCTCATAGCACAATTTTTTTAATGTACATTTTATATATTGTTGTTATAATTAGTATCTCACTTTTCCGCTCATTCTCATCCCACCCTCTCTTTCTTTCATATATATATATATATATATATATATATATATATATATATATATATATATTTATGAGAGAAAGATATATATATATATATATATATATGAAAGAAAGATATATATAGAGATAGATAGATAGATAAATAGATAGACATATATATATATATATATATATATATATATATATATATATATATATATATATATATATAGATATATCCTAGAAAGCTTTAGAACTTTAAACACTGATCATTAAAAAACTTTTAAAATCCTTTATGTCACTTCAGTCACTTTTTTCCCAATATCTGTTGATGCATTTCATGTCATTTTCTTCGATATTTCTCCTGTTTTACATATACTTTGTTATTGCAGTATCATGTGTAAATATTCTTTGTTAGGATCATCAGTTGTTTATATATATATATATATATATATATATATATATATATATATATATATATAGTATCCCAGTGTCTCTTATATCTTTACTCTGAATAAAGAAATTGAAGTTGTATTCTGTAGTCGGTTCTATCGTAAATCTTTAATCTTTGTTGACACACAGAAAACCCGGAAGCTGTTGTAATTGACTTTTACTTCAGTAATGATCTTTGATAAGTTTTAAAATTGCTCTAATTAGCATCTAAATCTAACAGGAAGTTAATCTCACGTGGCCGACTATCCGACTAAATATCTACGACGCCCGTTCCATTTACAACAGTGTGAGTGTGTGATAGCTCAAAATTATCAGATAAAGGTGACTATGCTTTTGGTATTTGCTAAATATAACAATATATATATATATATATGTATATATATATATATATATATATATATATATATATATATATATATATATATATATATATATATATATATATTAGTGCAAAGGAAGGTGCTATCTGAGCTCGATCTCCTGGCCAAAACGCTACACTAGGTTAATTGAATATACGGCCAGAAAGCAAGACAATTATGAAAGTTATTATTAAAGACATTTTCTAACATTAGTCTGACTGGACATTGCAAAGCAACAAAAATATGCCATCCTATGAAATACCTTAAGCTGTAAACGGCTGCAGTTTTTCAAATAAAATGTCTGCCAGCAAACCAAAACTATGTTGGGGGTCCGACCAATACTTGATGAGAAGGACGGTATGCCTTGAAATCTACGTCACACCTTTGTGAGATGTCACCTTCTTTAGAGTTGTTCGAACATTAACTAATGCCAATGGAGCTGCTGTATCCTTGACATCTATTTCCCATTTAACTGAAGTTTTTTTTAACAACCAGCCTTCTGTTAGTTTTATAATTTTCGTTCAACTATCGTCGTGGTTTTGACAAAATAACTCGACTACTGATGTTATTCAATGTTTGTACCAAGAAGGTTAGTTACTTGAAACTAATCTTTATCCATCCCTAATAAAATTGATTTTTGAATAATTTTTGTGCTGTAATATCTGGGTATAAAAAGTATTGCTTTTATTGGAAATCAAACTAATCCTCACCTCATATCATTAATTTGTTACTCAAATCACTTCTTGTATGAAAAAAATTTTGGTTTACAATCGAAATGAAAATTCCTCTCATCTTTAAACTAATATCTTCATTCATAGATTCTATACCAATCAATCATCTTTTTAGCGATTCTAATGATTGAATGAGGAAAAGTATCTATGTCTGTCATGTTACACGTCTGTCGAAATTTCTTTTGCTGGGAATAAAGAACCCCATATTCTATTCAACAAAAATTGAGTTTTTCTTATTTAATACTTGGTTGTGTGTGTATGTGTTTGTGTATTTGGCTACGTGTTTGGCGTATCTCAGCGCTTCTGGCCTAACTGTTTTGTCTACAGACTAGAAAATTGACATCAATGCTTCACTAGAACCCTTATAAAAAATTGATTTTTTTTCTTTATTTGGAAAAAAAACAAAGGGGCCTCATTTTGACAGGTTTATTGATATTAAGATCATCCAGAATCTAAAAAAATTTTAATTTGTTTTTTTGAGATCTATTTTAGATGTTTTCCTGTCGAAAACGCAAGTGATGTTGTCGATAGAATTTATTCTGGCCATATTAATCCTTTGATAGAATTTTTTTTACAGGTGTCCAAATTTTGAAACAACGGTTGTTCAATCATTTACTGTAATGGTGGATCTTTATTTTATTTATTCGATGAAATATTGTAAATCATTATCATTAATTTTCAGACGATTATTTACCTTCATCTCATTTTTTCCAGTTGTTTTCTGTAGTAATTCTCAGTCAGGTCAGTTTTCCAGAAGCTTATTCTTTATTTACGATCCACGCCATTAACTCACTGCTAAAGTGAAACCAGTCTGAGTAAAAGTTGCGATTGAAAAATGCGAACGCTCATAAAAAGTAAGATGACGGTAAATAGTAGTCTAAAATATTGATAATGAATCATATTCTTCAATTGTTTCTTCATTTGGGGAAGCACCGTAAGTTACTGGTACATTTGAATAGTACATTTGGATATGCATATGCATGCAAATGTGTATTTTTGTGGTTGTGGAAGTATATGTATCTATTTATCCATCTATCAATCATTCGGAGGGCAACTGTGTATGCACATGCGAATACATGTCTACTTAGGTGTGTGGATTAATCCATCCATCTATCTATCTATCTAGTTCGATCTCATCTAAAAATTTCCCTTCTACATTTCATGAGATTATTTCACATGAAATAAGAATAATGACCTACTCCATGGTTGAGAAAGCTGTTTATCTAACCGCTCATTCTGGGGGTCAGTGATCGATTCGAGATAAGAGCCAGGATTCTGACTATTGCTTGTCAAGGCAGGTACATGAACCATCTTCGCTTGCAAGTTTGGCGTAAAGACTTACATTAACTCAAGTTCATCCAATTCAAGCTTACTGGATATCAGATACAACGCCTGACAACGTCTAGAAATCGGTTACTAAAAAAAATTGATCATTAAATATTTTCTCACTGTTTATGATGTCTGAAGCTATACAAAAATGGTAAATCGATTTTAGAACTGAGAACATTTGTCGACAATACGCTGTTGGCTAAGAGATTATGTTGGCAAACATCTATTGTAGACTAGAGTTTGACATTTCTCTTCAAAATCAGAGAATATATATTCCAATGTCTAAGACCCTATGCTTTTTACATTTCCCAGAATATTTTATTCTGATTCAACAACAAAAATAATAATGATGGGTCCGGTTAGCCATCTAATAGAAAATGCCACGTGATCGACGTCTTTTGGTTGCATTCCATGTAGGAATGATCAATTAAAGAATAGGAAAAAGGGGTCAATGAGTACATTACTTCTCTTGCCTTTTCTTTGGCCTAGGGAAAGTTCGAAGTTTCAAGAAAACAAAACAAAAACAAGAGTAAACGCTGCCAGATACAAACTGAGGGGCCAATTTAGCATAAATTCACATTGTTTATCGACCCTCTAAAAAAACTTATATCGGGGGGAATTTTCAAAAACAAAAAAAAACAAAACGTTTTAACATAATAAAGAGTAAATATTTCAATTTTCTGTCCTGCAACTCCACCGGTGTACGCATGAACATTCATAACCAGTCATAATCACTTCAAAACTAAAGAAACCTATGCTGACAGTTTCGATTTATGGTTTATAATTATAATACATTGTTGTTTGATATTAAGCCTCGAAGATCCACCATGGGCAAACTGAAAACAACATGCTCTCTTTTCCTTAGACTCTTTTTCAAAGTTGTGTCTGACAAGCCTCAATCCCTTCCAGAAGTCTTCCGGTATTCAGTTCAATATTCTCATCACAAAGCTTTCATATAACACGATGTAAACACAAGTCATAGCCTAAATGGGATTTAATACTGGTTATCATCGGACGGTGAGGTTGTTATTTAAGGATCACACAGGTTATAAACAGTTTTACTCAAAGCATTTTCTTTAGAATTTCAATTAAATTACCACCAACGTTCCTCTGGCCAATTTGCGTTGGATGTACTGATTCTCGAACAATTACAAGTTGAGCAACGTCAAGTCTGGTCTGTACCTGGATAAGGTGACTATCTGGGAATTAGATAAAATTTGGCCCCCCCCCAAAAAAACCTCCTTAAATTGAAAAAAAAACCGGTTCTTGTACGGTCACCGATGTTGAGTAACACCGAATGTGGTCAGTACCTGGATGGGTAACATTCTGGGCATACTGAGTACCTCATATTGCAATGGATCATGTAGAGAATCTCGAAGGAAAACAACGATTTTTGGGTCACGCCACAAAACAGAATAAAGGTGACTCATCCCAAAAAGAAAGCCTCGGACTAAACCTGGATGCAAGCGGCAAAAAATAAATGAATAAACCCCAAATATTTTGGGATAGTCATCCATCTGTTGTAGCTCGGAAATAGAGCTCTTTAACACCAGAGAAATCATGGAAAAATGGAAAAGGGGTTCAAAAATCGACCTCTCAGTAGTCAGAATATGAAAGGGGGTTGGGAGGTAATATTGTATGCGTAATGTCCTAGAACAGTGGTTCCCAAACTAAGGTCCTTGGACCGCTAGGGGTCCGATAAATAAGTCTTAGGGGCTGCATTTCCCTCTAAACCTGATATTGCGATTTTAGTGGTAGAGAAACAACCCCCACTTATTGTAGAGCCATCAAAAAAGATCATTTTTGTACACGGACCTATTCTGTGTATTAGAATTCAAATAAATATAATCCAATTCTTTTCTGAATTTTGTTAGTATTAATCATTATGTATGATATGGTAAAACAATTTTCTTCGCCTATGTGTTCATTCTTCCAATAAAAAAATTAACTCATAGATAAAAAAAGACTGTCAAAAATGTAAACCATGTAGAATAAATATGATTTCAAAGGTAAAAAAAAAATATTTTAATTCATCGATCACAGAAGGAAAAATAGATACTTGAAATTGGGGCCTGCAAGACTATTTCGTTTATTTAAGAGGGCCTTGAATTTTTGAAGTTTCGAAACCACTTTCCAAGAAATAAATAATGAAGTGAGGGGAGATGAGTAAAATAAAAAAAAAGCAAAGAGGATCAACACCAGAAATGAATAAATAAATATATAGAGGGAAATAAGGAATAGAGACAAAAAGGGGTAAAAAGTAAGGAGGGACAATGAAAAGAAAGAGGGAGAAAAGACGAGTAAAAAAATAAAAGAAAAGAAAAAAAAAGAGGAAAAAGAAGGAAACGGAAGAAGATATGAAGAATTAAAGAAAGAGAGAAACGTGGTATAAGAAAAATAAAAAATAAGTTAGAAAATAAAGAGAGAAAAGAAGAGTGAAAGAAAGAAAGAAAAAAGAAAGGAAGAATGACATAGAAACGAAGAAAGAGGAGAGACTGAAAAAATTACAGACTGGAGAACTTCTTCAGAAAAAAGACATAAAAAGAAAGAACAAATAAAGACGAATAAAGAGAGGAGCAATAATAAGAGACCTAAAGAAGAAAAAAGGAAGGAAAATAAGGAATGAATAAAAGAATGAAGAAGATTGAGCATAGATATAAAAAATGGTAAATGAAATACAAAAAGATAAAAAAAAAACGGCAAAAGAAAGAAAAAGATTTAAAAAAAAAAGGAAAAATGAAAAAACGTAAGGGTAAGAGGAGAAGGAGTATCAAAAGTACAAAAAACTTGAAGAAATAAATGAAAAGGAAAGAGCATAAAAAGGATGGTAGCCAAAAAAAAAAAAAGAAAGGACAAAAAAATGAATGAATAAATTATTGGAAGGAAGAAGAAAATCGAAAGAATCAAAGATAACTGAAAAAAATGAAAGAATAATTGAGTAGATAAAAAAATAGAACTACTGAAGGAATGAAAGGGAAAAGAAAGAACTTCAAACAAAAGAAAAACGAAAAAATAGAAAAAGAATAGAAGGGAGAATTAATGGTAAAAGAAAGATGAAGAGGAAGAAAGAAAGAAACATAGAGAGAACCAAGAAATGTATGAAAGAGAGTAAAAGAACTTGAAACAAAAGAATAAAAACAGCAAGAAAAAGAAATTTAAAAAAAAAGAGTCAATGGACGCAAATGATAAAGAAGAAAAATAAAAGAGGCGCACAAGAAATGAACAGGAGAAAAACGAAGAACTTGAAACGAAAGGAAAACAAAAGAAAAAAAGATTAAATAAATGGAGAGAGCTAAAAAGAAGAAAAAAGAAAAGAGCAGGAGAATGAAAAGAAAAAAACAAAAAAAAAACAGAGATAACCAAAGAATGAACAAAAGAGGAAAGAAAGAACTTGAAATGAAAGAAAAACGAAAGAAAAAGAGTAAAAGAAAGACGAAAGGTAAAAAAGGAAGATGGAAAGAAAGAAAGAAACAACGAGTGGAGGAAAGACAGAGAAAACGAAGCAGTGTACAAAAGAGAAAAGAAGAAAAAAGAGAACAAACGGAAAACAACAGGAAAAAGGCAGAGGAACGAAAGAAAGGGACAAAGAAAAAGAGAAAGAGAAAAGCAATAAATGTATGAAAGAGAAAAAGAAGAACTCGAAACGCAATAAAGAAAAAGAAAAAGAGGAAAGAAAAGGAAGAGTGAATGATGGAAAAATGATAAAAGGAAGAAAGAAGAAAGTGAAAGCCAAGAATAAACAAAATAAAAAAGAAAGAAATTGAAACATAATGATAACAGGAATAATACATGAATAAAGAGAGGAAAAAGGAAGAAAAAAGAAAGAAAGGAAGGAAGAAATAAGGAAAAAAGAAAGACAAGAAAAGAGAAAGAAATAAACAGAAGTGGAAAAAGAATTTGAAACAATAAAGTCTGAAAGAAAAGAAGAAAGAAAGAAAGGAAGAAAGAGAGAGAAAGAAAGAGAGAAAGAGAGAGAGAGAGAGAAAGAGAGAGAGAAAGAGAGAGAGAGAGAGAGAGAGAGAGAAAACCAAAAAATGAACGAGGAAGAAGAAGAAGAAAAAAAATTTGAAAGGAAATGATGATGACTGAAAGGAAGAAAGAAATAAACAGAAAAGTAAAAGAGAATTTGAAACGAGAGGATGAAAAGAGAAAGGGAGAAATAGAAAATCAAGTAATGAACGAACAGGCAAAGAAAATACTTGGAAAGAAAGAATAAGTACAACAAGAAAGAAAGAAAGAAAGAAAGAAAGAAAGAAAGAAAGAAAGAAGCAAACATAAGAGAGGGGGAGAGAAAAGAGTGTAAAGGTGTTTGGCTGTTAGAAAGCAACTACGAATTGATGAAAAGAAAATGTGAAATGTACAAGAAAAACAGAGAGCGGGGAAATACTTTGATTACCACCTGTCAGTGCTAATCAGCGCTCTGCTACGGCTAATTTGCAACGGGGGATGTAGCACCTGACTAACCGGTAGCGGATGTAGGCTTACTCTATCTCCGCCCTTTTCCCACTGACTGGCACCACAGCCAAAAGTGACACACTCACATTCCGGGACGAGGAAAAGATACAAGCAAATTTCACAGTTACACGGAGTCACATGCAGTCAGTCTCACACGAGAAAATGAAATTGAAAAAAAAAAAAAACAAAAACAAAAAAACAAAAAAAACCCAACTCTGCTAATGCGATTGTCGCACACTAGGTGGTGGGGAAATTGTTACGATGTAGATGAGGTAACTATGTGGGGATCCGCCCTCAAAATTCAATCACTTCTCCGGTAACCCCTTGCCCACCCTTCCATAGAATTTCATAGAAATTAATTGAGAACTCATTGAGATATCGTGTGGACAGACAAACAGAAAGACTGAAAGATGAACAGACACGGGTAATGAATACATCGTTTCAACTTCCTTGGCAGAGGTAATGAATTAATTTACCTCAGTATTGTAACACGCAGAGAACTTGATGTATAAGTAAGGGGACCAGAAGATTTCATCCCCATATATTGGCTCAGTGAGGCTTGTTGTCGCAGACTCCTAGAAGCCACCAAAAGCGTTCAAAACAAGAAATGAAGAAAAATAGCTCTTTTCAAGCGTAGCATTTTGCATATTATGTTTATATTTGCAAGGGGCAATTTTCCCTTTGTTTAAAATCGTTGATTAGTGTTAAAATAAGGTTAAATTCAAAACCAGAAAAAAATCTTCCCAGTGGATAGTCTAGTACTTAAACATCCACGATATTTTCATGTAATTAGTTTATTTCGTAAGCTTAGCGTGGCCCTAAAGAAAGATTGTACTCAATGGGCTAAAATTATAGATTGTTTTAAGAGATGTGCCCTCATGATTACTCACTAGGCCCGACTTCGTCTGGGAAAAAGTCACGGTAGTGCGGTAAGCAGTGAAAATCAAACATACTATGCTTTTCCAATCAAAATAGGAAACAAAGTTAGCAAATCAAAATATGCAGCAACCAAATTATAAAGAAAAATCATTTAATCACATGCAGTTGTGGATGGCGAGACTGGTCTGGGGGTATCCAAACCCCACCTCACGCCTTCCCTGTTGGAAAAGGCACAATTGAATTTGAAAAAAAATATTTTGATAAAGAAATTTCATAAATCAAAAAAAAAAAAAAATCCTGATTAATTATGCATTAACCGTAAAACCGAAAATTGTGCCTTTCCTGAAAAGGCAAACATTCGGTAATGGTCGTAAAGCTAGTTCATTCTTGCTTCACGAGAGCGCCCTTACTAATTTTTAGTTTGGCTCAGTCACAATAGCGGGACACCTAATAGGGATTAACTCATTACTCGAGCATGACAAATTTGCTAAGCCTGATTCTAAATTAGCAGCCCACTAAATTAAGCTAACTTTGTTGGGAAACAACAGATGTGGCACACTTAGAGGGGATAGAACAATACATTAAAATCGGAAAAGGTAGCATAGTAACAGACTGCAGTGGAGAAATTGTGTTCATAGTCTTCCAAGTGAGTATGACCTGCCAGCCTTGAAGGTAGGCATTTATAGGAAATGTGCTACAATCTCAACCAAGCAATTAATTTGTATCTCTATGGGTCTGCACCTACTTTCTCTTTCTTGCAATACATGTGTGTGTGTGTATCTGTGTGCATGCATGTGCGTGATATATAAATATATCTACCGCAATACAAATTAGGAATGCAATATAATATAAAATCCGATATATGATCAGTTTCTCTCATAAAGTGCTCGATACATTCAACATAAAACATTGATTTGATTTAGAGTAGAGCTTTAAATATAGCAGAGTAAAGATTTACTACACAAACATGTTTATGTTTCTGCCCTGTTTGGGCTTCTCCAGGTGAATGATCATTCGCCTAAAGAAGCCAAAACAGGGCAGGAACATAAACTTATTTGTGTAGCGAATCCTCACTCCATTATGTATATATATATATATATATATATATATATATATATATATATATATATATATATATATATATATATATATATTGTGTTGTGTTGTTTTCGGTCGATCGATGGGAAGCTATGTGAATACTCATAGGCTAGTCAAAACGAATCACTTCCATAAAATCCTACTGGTGGTAGAACCTCTCTAGATAAAAAAAAATCAATTATTCTTAGTTTCCTAAAGTTCTAATTCTATCGATAGGGTCACAGGAGAATCTGGAAATTCAGCTCAAGCTTTCTTGCTACGGGTCTTCGAACCAACAATTCATTAAAATTTACCCCTCTTACATGGCAAATACCATAATGCCTAAATGACATTCCCCAGCAGTCTCCTGCCTAATTGTCATGCTCTATCTGCGCACGCGCAGTAAAAGCAGGTATCCTGGAATTCGTCACAGTACATTTGTATCTCTAAATGCAGTTAATGTCGTAGAGATTATCAACAATGCTGTGGTCAAGTTATCTAATCGCTATTATTTGGCATACTTGTTCGTTTGTTCAGATACATAGCGCATCAACTATATCCATCATTTGATTTCCTCTTGTGAAGATATTATAAAAAAAAATATTTACACCACAAGACCTATGGACAATTTCTGAGTGCAGTCGAAGGGAATTGTGTCTCATTTACAAGGGATACGTTAATTTTTGTTGCAATTCAGTCTCTCGACGATGAGAGCTATACCTTTTGAACTCTGAAATTAGATCAACATTCAAAAAATGAAATAAAATATTTTTTTATAAACGTTTAATGAACAATATTTGTTACTTACAAAGTGTACATGCATTTTTGCGTACGGCATATTCTTTCTCCATGTTTCAGAGTCAGGAAGTAATCTTCAAAAATGTCTTTTACCAAAGCAATGTTTAGCCTTTTCCCAATCTCACAGACAACTGATGATAGGATACAGTGTCAAAGCTTTTGGATTTAAGCTCTACTCAAAGACATCATCAGCAGCAGCAGCAGCGGTTGCAGCCTAATAGCGTCCTTTGTTGGACATTGACTTTCTCCAAGATTCGCCAGACCTCTCTATCTTGGGCATCACAGAGTCAGTATACCCTGGATTTATCTAGCTTGCCATACCATTCCATTTTTTGTCGGCCACAATTTCTCATATGATCTATGGGGATCCACGTTGTGAGTCATTAAAACTGTTTCTATATTATCTTAGATTCCTGTCTTTCCTCTGATATACTGGGCTTTCTTACAACCTCCTCATGAGCGGTTGAGCATGGTTCTCTAATGTGCACGTTGCAAGGTTCTCTAGATTCCATGTGTGAGATCCATAGGTGACTATTGGTCGCATTTCATTGATTGTATACCCTTCTTCTCATGACTAATGGGATTTTATTTTGTTCTCGAAATTCAGCCTACTCTACCGAAAGCTTGCTAACTTAGTGTGATTTTTCGTTTTATATCTTCATCTTTTGAGGATTTCATGGAGATCAGTCGTCGTAGGTAGATATAGTGATCTAATTCATACATCACTACGTTTTTGATTTCGATCGTTATGTTTTGTCCCCAACATGTTTGTTGTATATAATTTTTGTTTTGCTGAAGTTCATGTGGAGGCCAAATTTCTTGCTTCATTCACTTTACCGAGCATTATTTGGAAATCGTGGAGGTTCTCAGTAGAGAGGACGATGCTGTCAGCAAATCTAAGGCTACTTGGACATATACTGCCAATTCTGACTCCTTTGTGTTCCCATTGGAGGTTTTGGAAGATCATCACAAGGCAGGGTGTGAAGAGTTTGGATGAGCTGGTATCACCTTGTCTCAATCTTTTTTGTTGTTGAAAGGGTTCTGAGTTTCTGTGTAGCCTGATGAAGGAACTGCTATGTGGTAGATAGATAGTAAACCCTGAAATTTATGGTGTACTCATTGTTGTACTATTACGTCAATGACTCTGAGATTTCCACTGAATCGAAGGCCTTTTAAAAGTCAACCAATACTACAGCGCGTGCTATTTCATATTCTGCTGCTTTCTATTTCAGTTGATCAACTGAATGGAGATGGTCGATGGTTAATTAGCTTTTTCTGAAGCCAGGTTGATCCTGTGGTTGCAATTTCAACCCGAGTTCAAATCCTGTTTGCTGATTCTGTTTTTGGAGCTGGTAACCGTTTTGTTAATTCGTATTTGATTCAGATCATTAGAACATTTCAAAGTTAGTGTTGACAAGATTTATTTTTAGATCATCAAAACTGTCAACACAGGTTCCTTCAGTTTTCAAGTTGGTCCGTCTGTCTGGCTGGCTATGTATGTATGTATGTATGTATGTATGTATGTATGTAAAATGCATACACTTATATAAACATTTACTCCTTATTATGTCTAAAAAACCGTTTTTTAACTCCCTCAAATAGTTTTTTTAGTGGGAAGGGGGTTCCATTTGCAATGTAAGTTTATGCTAATTTTATCTCTCCGTTGGTGTTCCTACTTATTTTTATATATAAAAAAACTTTTTCAGTGATCAGCATTCAACAAAAAGCAAGAGAAGTAACTGTCAAATTTATTGATCATCCCTTTTCTACAATTTTAATCATCCTCCCAAACATAGCGTGTTACCAAAAAACGTTGGTCATTTGACGGTTCCTTTTGAGTGAACCGAACCTATTTTTATTCTTATTTCTATTATCATTCGGACTATCCTCATCTTGGTTGTTTTTTCATACAACGTTTCGGTCGTTGTACTCTACGGCCTTCATCAGGTATCATCTGGTAGGTGTGGAGGGAGTAACGAACCAAACCCTTTATTTATAGAAATAATGATAATACCTCATCAGAGAAACACGAACCTATTTTTTTTTACAAATATTTTTGATTGCTTCCTGTTTGTGAATTCCCCCCCACAAATATTTGTTTGTTTTTTTTTAAAAAGCATTGATCAAAAATTCAATGTATTTCTAAAGTTGAACTGAGTTTTTTCTTCTTCTGTATTCCTTTTCATGTCGAATTTGCGTGCTCAGGTTCGTTCGAAAGGGCGGTCTAGAGAAAAAAAAAGAACAGGGGGTCGGTAGGTAATGTAGACTTGAGCTTTGGAGGATGTCTATGCCCAATATCGTCACGTCATCTAAAAGGCTAAACGTCATCTAAACATACTCTCTGACTTGTCCATCATAAAAGGAAAAATAAAACAATTATGAATAAGTTCAGTTGTCGGACGAGCAGCCCAGAAAGTATATAAGCCAGTTCGGGTGGGCGTGTGTCCGTTCGCAATGAACTTTGACCTGGTTCTTCCTCTTTGAAACTTACGTTCTCTCCTCGTGTACGCCCTTTCATAACTTTCTTTTCGTCTCTGAACCTTCTCTGACATTATTGGACGGGAATTGCAAGATGGGTGCGAGTGGTATAATAAGCTGTCGTAAGGTGGTCCAAGGTGAAAAGGCGTTCTGTCTGTGAAGGCAGAAGTTATGAAAAGTACATGGACAGGCCTGATTGAAGCAAGGGCAAACTCAACTTAAACTCCTATTCTGACTGAAGATAAATACTGTAACTTTTGTATCGTAAACATGATAAATTATGAAAAATATATGATTTCAAG
>OY735205.1:56424691-56467191 GCA_963457665.1 Thysanoteuthis rhombus
AAACATTTTTTTTAAAGTTCATAAGCTGTGTCATTTTGGGATGTCTGTATTTTTAAAAATCAGTTTTAAAAAAAAGTTTTAAGAAGCTTATTAGTTGTGTGTCATTTCTGGATGCCTCTGTGCTTTTCAGGAAAGCTAAGGTCTCAGTTCACATTCTCTTGTGAATAAAAAAAAATCAGTTTTTAAAACAGTTCCAGTTTCGTACAATACATTTTTACACACACTCACTTATATACACATAAAAGTTAATTTAATACATACATTGTTTTTTTCCCTTCGTATTTATATAACCACACGAGCCTGTGTTTATCTTAATCTTTTAAATTCATCCTTCTTTATCCATTTGTACTGCAAGGTTTCATTTGGGAGGTGCATACAAAAGTCGATGGCTTGATGGGTTGTTCCTGTGTGACGTACAGACCAAGAGATTTGAGCGTTGGTGCATTTATGTGGTCATTTATAATAATTCACGTGTATAGAATAAGTAATATTGGACTTATTTCAAACACTACTCTTTTTTTCCACACACGTCAAAAAAACTGCTGTAATATGACATGGTAGATGTTTCTTTTTCTTTTTTTTTTTTTGTCGTAGTCGACACTTGGGACCAGATGACGCCAGGTCCACTGGTTCGTCCCACCTTGAGGAGTTCCCGGCCGTCAATTCAGAGTCTAGAAATGTCTCCCCCCCACTTCTTACACGGAAAAGTTTCCGAAACAAGAACAGGGTTCGATGCAACTCAGTGCACCATACAAACCCTATAATTATCTAATGTTTTTAAAGCAGTTTCCCAAATGAATTATATTTTAGAAGACAGAAACCAAGTTTTGATATTTCAATATGTGTTATGCCTAAATAAGTGAAATGAAGAAAAACGATAGTTGTAAGGAGATGGGTCTTCTTAAGTAAACTATTTTTGTATCTCTCTCCTCTCTCTCTCTCTCTCTCTTTCTCTCTCTCTCTCTCTATATATATATATATAGTGATACAGTAGGACACACGTACACATATTTTCTTATATTAACAAACACCTACATAAATACACATTCACACGCACTCAAATATATATATATATATATATATATATATATATATATATATATATATATATATATATGCGTGTGTGTACACTTTAGCTAACATACTGACACATACACATGTTGTGTTTTTGTTTGTGAATTTATGTGTATCAGCATTTTAAAATTCACTTGCACACAATCACACACTTCCATGTATTCACATCTCAAGAAGTAGATATATGCACACACACATACACACACACACACACACACACACACATATATATATATATATATATATATATATAGAGAGAGAGAGAGAGAGAGGGGGAGAGAGAGATATGTGTGTGTGAATATATATACATACGTACATATATACATATATATATGATTATAATAGTAACTCATATATGGAATGATCTCTCGTCATTACACAATTAATGTATCACTTGGCCAAGACAACATAAATAGAATAATCAAAGAAATTTGGCCTGCCGCAGGAATCGATTCTAACATAGCGTAGCTCTTACAATTGAGCTACGTAGCCACAAAAGATCAAATAACTGATTTTACTCCAAATTCACACCTCGTTTATTCTCGGTCTATTTGCTTCTTTCAACGCAACAGTTTTGTATTAAGAAATGGATATATATCATCCGACAGAATGATTATAAATCGCATTTTATTATATAGAAACTCTTATTTGAAATGATATCCCGTCCTTACTTGGTTCATGTATCACTTGGCCTAAGCAATGTGAATATATTACATATTTAAAGCAAATGCAAAAAATAGCGTCTGGAATTTGTTTTGCTGCTAGATGTTATAAAAGTAGCACGCACCCTCTTCTTCTCTGTCTTGCAGCTCAGTCTCCTGTACTTTCTAAAACCCTAACCGCCATTGACACAACTTATTGGAAAGCCCCCGTCTCCGGATTCACAGGTAAACCTGTTCTAAATTCCATAGAAGGGAGGCTTTTCTCATTTGGAGCTTTGGCGCAAGACAGAATTTTTACCTTCTTTTCAATCCTGCATTATAACCTTGTATTGGAGGGGGCCGTTGTTAGATTCCAAAGACACCCTGGTATATTCGTGAATTTTGATAATTCCATTCAATTAATGTCTAACATTTCCGTCACATAGTAGATGCATATTGAATAACTGCAGATTTTTACAGCCTCATTGGGGATTGAATCCACTGAATACTGGTATGATCAATCTATTAAGTTAAAATAAGTGTTTCGATAAAGATAAGATTATTTAATGAAAGTTCATTCAATATAAGTTTATTCATTATAAATTAAAAAGTTAATTCAAATCAAGTATTTTAGACTGTAGTTCTCGTCTTCGTGCTAAAGGAAAGTTGTGGTCAAACATTGATAAACATCATGAAATAACATGAAATAATGCGATATAACACAAACCCCGGCAGAGTACGGATGAAATGAAATCACTGGAAATATGACGATAGTTATCAGATTTGGACTTCACTTAATTCAGTATTTTCTGAGTAAGGACACCGTGAAAAATCTTCATCCACCAAGGGTGCCATGATTCTAAAAAGTTTGGGAACCTATGCATTAATACATTTCGAGTCCCTGTCGTGAAGCTATTTCGATGGACTATGGAAAAAATAGTGTCGTAGGTTCGATCCGAAGTAAAGTTTCACATCTATAGCTACGGGCCATAACGAGACTAAGCTTGAATATTCACACACTATCGTTAGGGTTCTGCCGAAGATTAACGTTCTGCAAGATACATCCGAAGAGTAATGAATTCCAGTCTGACAAGGTATTGTGAGGCTTTGCTTCCCAGCTGAGCTATTCTTCGTAAATATCTTTACTGATATTCGTACACATCTGATTTCTAGACACCCAAGGAAACGTGTTTTTTTTTTCAACTGTTTATGTTAGTCATCTGTCTATAAAGTAAGTTGAAGTCATCGAGTCAGTTCACATTTACTGTTAAAAGTGAATGTTGTCTGCAGTATTTATTCTCTAGCTACCCACAAAGATAGGTCAATAATTTCACAGCTTGAATTGTAGCTATTAGCTGAATTTTGATCTGAAATTATCATATTTTAATGTTCGACATCATCATCATCATCATTGTCGTCGTCGTCATCGTCATCATCATCATCATCATCATCGGCCTCTTAGCATCCATCGTTGGACATAGACCTTCATCAAGATTCACCACACCTCTCTATCATGGGTATCGCGGAGCCAGCACTTTCTGAATTTCTATGCAATCGATATTCACAACTGAATCAGGTGAAGTGACAAGGAAGGAGAATATATAAAAAGATAGATATTTCTCGTATAAATTGAATATTTTCTAATATTCG
This sequence comes from Thysanoteuthis rhombus, assembly GCA_963457665.1. NCBI lineage: Eukaryota > Metazoa > Mollusca > Cephalopoda > Oegopsida > Thysanoteuthidae > Thysanoteuthis > Thysanoteuthis major. Next base: position 56,428,057 of record OY735205.1, read on the forward strand.
GACCCCGAAACAACGTACTAAGTTGATGGATTTCGCTTACCAAGTACCATCTTACAACAGAAAATAACTTACGAATTCTAACCTATTACCCTAATGTGAACGATTAGATATTTTACTTGTGACCTGGGCACACAAGGCAAACCTTTTTTCACAGTTATTTTTCAAGTTTAAAAACACGACAAAAAAGACTGTTGACGTGCGCCTCAGTTTTTGCACAATGTTTATCTATTCTAGAAAAGCAGAATAAAGGACGAACGACACGGTTATTATGAAAAGATCTCGTGGATAGTCCGATACAAAAGCATTTCTTTGAAGCAAAATGCACAGCGAAATAGGATTTAAAAAGAGCAGCAGTTTATATATAAAGATAAAACTAAAAAAAAAAAAGAAAAGAAATCTCTCTCTTTTTTTCTTTATCTCTCATGAAAACAAGTGTCAGTTATCTTTTGCCATGATGGGTTTTCCAAATAATTCTAACCCTCGTTTGTGACGTTAGAGATAGGAATAAGAAAGAGAGAAAGCAATGAAAATACATGGGACTTTGAAGCAATATTTTGTCACGAGGACAGGCGTTCAGAAAGTGATTGGAAATAAAAAAAAAAATGAAAAAAAATGGGGACTTTTAACAAAGGACAATTTGTTCATTCAAAATCATAAATATGTGAGTGAATGTGTGTGCCTATGAGAGAGTGTGCGTGTACATGAGTACGTGTGGAAATATGTCCAGTTTTGTTGAATCAATAAGCCTGTTTCCAAACGAAAAAGGCATTTATTTTGTACAACAAATATTTGTTTTTCTAATGATCCCGCGTTAATATTGTTAAGTCAGTGGTGAATGTTAATCACAAAGATCGGACATAATACTAGGAAAAATTTAGTTCAAAATTCAGCTAATAACCGCAGATCAGGTTGCAGACATTGAACCTCTCTCATATATGTTTGTATACATATTTATTCGTTTCTACATACATATGCAGATATGTATATGTTTAGTCGCCAGATATCTACCGGTAACTTTGTACGAATCTACGAATGTATCTATCTATCTATCGATCTATCTATCTATCTATCTATCTATCTATCTATATAGATCCCAAGTTTATCTTAGTATGGCCAAAGGCCACTAGTGCGTAAAGCCCAGTGAAAATCAAACACAGTACTCATTAGTAAATCAATTCTCGACAAAAAATACAACAAAAACAAAAACAAAAAAGAGAGCAGACTAAACAGTGTTCATAACTAATGCATACACACACACAAACACACACGCACACACACGCACACACACACACACATATATATATATATATATATATATATATTACGTTATTTTATTTTGAAATTATTACACGTTGTTTTACGGTGAATGCATCATTTGGCCAAGACAACTTAAACAAAACAAACAATTATAGGCAATAGGGCTGCTGCAAGAATCGAACCTGCAAGATTATATGTATATGTGTGTCTATATGAAACCCCTGTTATTACACATTGAATGTATCATTTGGCTTAGCAACGCTACGTTGAAGCAACTCTCGAACGCAGTTTCAATTTCTATTTACGCTGTCTGGGCCAAATGATACATTCAACTTGATGCATATATCCCTCTCCAGAAGACCAGAAAAATATTATTGTAGTTATTATCTCGAACCTTTCTTGTTTTGTTTTTCTCCAGAATTGTATAAACTTTGGGGATATTTGAGGGATGAGCAAATGAATTTCAAAGACCCGATATTGTTATTTCAAAACCCCTCCACGATGCCAGGGTTGGACATGTCAGTTCCAATTCATGGGGCAGTCGTTTGAAGCACAGTGGCATATTTGTACACGTCAATAATGATATAAGAATATTTAAAAAAAAAAAAAAGATATGTACATTTCCTTTTTGAATCTTTTGTTAACCTTATGAATCATCATCATCATCATCATCATCATCATCATCATTATCACCATCATCATCATCATCATAATCATCATCATCATCAGCAGCAGCAGCCTTTTAACTTTGGTAGTTGCTCAAAGACCTTCCAGAAAATTCGCTAGACATCTCTGCGATGGTCGTCACAGAATCAGTACTTTCTGAATTTGTGTAGCTCCTTACTGAATCTTACTTCCTGTTGGCTACAATTTCGCAGATGGTCTCTTGGGATCCATGTTGTGAGTCATGATGTCTAGTGGATATTTGATATTCTGGCAACTTGTCCAGCCCATTGCCCTTTGAGTTTTCTCACTGTTTCTATATCTCGGAATCCTGTCTTTTCTCTAATATGCTGAGCTGCGTTACGATCTTAGGATGGTATGTTGAGCATGATTCTCTCATGTACACGTTTCATGGTTCTCCGCTTGAGAGTTTATATTTAGGTTAAATTCAATGTTTCAGCTCCATAGGAGTCTATCAGTTGGATGCATTGATTGTATACCCTCCTTTTCAAAACAAATAGGATTTTCTTGTTTTTGAAAGTTGCGCTTTCTCTACTAAACGCTTATCAACCTTATCTTGATTTCTTTTTTCTTCCTCTTTAGGGGATTTCATAGATTTTAAAAAGTAATACCATATATCATCTACGCATGTTAGTGAACGAGTTTTAATATGTATATTTTATTATATATATATTTAAACACAAGATAAAATGCTAAAGTAAATTTTTGGTAAAATAATGTCTGTCTGAATTTTCAAGATGAAAAGTTATTATTATTTGCTGATTTATTATAACTGGTGTCCAACTCTGGTTGTCATCAAAACAACGTTTCAGCCATCGTGTCCTCCAGTGCCTATCGTTTTCCGTAGGTTGACTGTTATATTCCATTCAATGTATTTACTGAATGATGCCTTTTGATCAATAATAATCAAGGAACAAATTTGGTGACTGCAAGGTCGAACTGAATTCAAACTTTAATACCGACCGAAGAAGATCACTGAAATTCTTGTATTGTATATATGATAAAGAGAAATTGTTTATTTTTTTGTGATTGCCATAAACGTATTTGTTTATTTGTTTGAATTAAATAGGTCTGTGCGTATTTGTATAATACGTTTTTGTTAATATCTAAGACTCGTCAACTTGGCTCAGTCAGTGAGACAGGCTCCTAGGAATCAGTTACTTACAAGTTCAAATCCTTGTATAGGACTGTGAATAACATATAGGTTTACCCTCCAGATATTGTACAGGAGTTCGGCGATGAAGACTAGAAAAAGTGAATTAGCTCTTTTGATGTATATTGAAACTGATGACAACTCTCATTGTTTGCAGGAGTAAAGTGAGTAAAAAGATTACATGAATGTTTAGGAAGACACTCTCGAAGAAGTTTATTTTTCCGTAATGTTGACTATTGCTCATATTAAAAAAATGCTTATTCATTCATTTCTTGTTAGTCGCAGCCAGGCGAGTTAGGGTATTCGAGGATTGTGTAAAGGGAGGGTTGGTGTCTAGCTTGAGTTAATGAGCGTTGTACAGAGATCGGTCTTTTCCAATGAGTATTAACGGGATCGCTTCGGTGGCTTCTTACATGTTACCCTTATTGGTACTGACTAGGATCAACATTGCTTAACTTCGATGATCGTACGAGAACCGGTGTATCCGACGTGATTTGGCCGTAACTCAAAAGTGCTAGATTATCTGTTTCAACCCATTAAGTTGTTACTTATACGTAGAGCTTAATCTTGTGTATCACAAGGCCATAACAGCGGAGAATGAACTCACTAACCGCGGGTAGCGAGACTGCAAAACATCGCTCCTTGGCAGCGGCTCAATTGTATGCATGTGCACCCAACTCACTCTATTTTCAAGTAATTTTGAGAAATGATATACCCAGTGATTTAAGCTGTTAAAATGAGTATCCACTTTATGAGAACTCACACCAAGATTCGGCAGTTCTCGGTGTAGGACAGTTTTTTCTTAATATTATTCTGTCATAATTTACTTTGATGAAGTGTCGAAACAGAATCTGCGGGCTCTCGGTAGGGTTTAAGTGATTGAAAATCTCTCTGATACTCCACCCTTTCAGCGCATTTTTGCCAATTTCCATTGTTCTGCGGTCTGAACAGTTTAATTTTTTTTCATGTAAAAATTATTACTTTTCATACCACATGTATGGACGTTGTTAGGGAACAAGTGACAGGAATGCTGTCCTACAGTTTCTAAGTATTTGCTTATATTTCTGCTGTACGTTATTCTGTTGGGAAATTATTTCTCTTGTGTTTAGAAATGACTAATACAAATATTTGAACAATTCTTAAGTATATATGAAACGAGAAATAACAAGGGAAAGATCCAGCTTGACTGCGCTAGAGCCGAACTCCTTTGTTTCATTAAGATCTAAAAAGTAAACACAATAAAATTTATTTCTTCATATAATATCATTCCCTAACTTTGTGTCCTATTTCAGATTTTTCTATTACAAGTCAACCTGCGTTAAGAGAAGAAATTCGTCATCAGTTTTTGAGAACATAACTCCGATTTGTGCCGTCATGACGTCACTGCTTTTTGCTGAGGTCATTATCATTGTTGTGACGAACGAAAACACAGTCTAAACTCAAATAGTACGGGTTTGATAATAATAATCTCCATAACAGAAATCCAATGTTCACAGAAAATACCTAGAACTCACAAACGCGAGTTGACACAACATGACGTGATGGCATCGCTGTTTCTTACCTCCTTTCTCTAATTCATATCTTGAATTCAAAAGTCTTGAATTCCAATGTTTGCCAAAATCAGAATAATAAAGTCAAAAGAGTTGGGCAATAGATATATTACTTACATCTCTAGCAAATGAAATGTCGAAGAATAATCAGATTAAATAGCAAGAAATAAATGTTATAGTATGTGTCATAAATATGTTTAGAATACTTGTTCGTTACCTGTACGCCACTGATTTTCCTTATTCCTCTATTTCAACAATCCCCACACCTGTTCCTTTTTTGGATCTGAAATATTCACTGTATAATGTTGTATCTATCTGATTATCATTCACCCTTGAATTAAGAGTCTTAGCTAAGAAAGAGATTATGATGGAAAATAAATATTTTTTTATGTAAAATCAATGTTGTTTTCTATCCTCCACTGATTGATGTACTTACATATATATATATATATATATATATATATATATATATATATATAGAGAGAGAGAGAGAGAGAGAGAGAGAGAGAGAGAGAGAGAGAGAAAGGAAAAAGCCAATGATTAACACATATTCATTTTATTGAGTGTCTTAGGAGTAAGAATGTATGTTCTCGTTCATCACCATCAAATATAGCGTCTTCAGTAAAGCCACCAACAAGTGCGACCACAAACAATTGAAAAATATACGAAATTGAATATACTTTCTACTTGTGGTCAAAATAACGTCTTCACTTTTGTGTAGACGATTCTCGAAGAAAATACATGCATAGCCAATAAAGAGCTGAGCAACCCTAAATTACACTTCTAAGATTTCTCCAACATTGTGGAGAAGACAGCGCTGGGAAATATGGCATCAGTCAATCACATTACCAGAGATCTATACACATAAAAACATAACTGTAGGGCGCCAGCTGTCGTACAATGTTTAGCTAGCTAATCCCTCATACGATTCGCTCGTGCAGTGAATACAATCTTTCTTAAACGCCCTACACTTGTGGCTAACGTTAGTAAATATCAATTGTAGTAATCCATTATAATTGTAGTTTTTATACAAGAGGAAGATTGAAAGAAAAATCCGTATGAAAAGAGGAGGTAGAAGATAAGTTTAGAGCTTAAAGAGAGGAGGGTAACTGATAAAGATAAACAGAAAATAATACTTAGGGAAGGAAGAAGAAAAATGGCGAAAAGAAGAAAAAAGAAGAAAAAAGAAGAAAATAAAAGCCTGCAATTAAGATGAAGGACTCAATAAATAAGAACATTTGTCTTTTGTTTGGAGGATTAACGGGATCGACACGGGGGTAGGGCTCCTAGTATTACCTAGTTGGTCACCCATCTACATACTGACCAGGACTCTACATCGCTTGAACTTCGGTGACCGTACCAGAACCAGTGTATCCATCGCGATTCGGCCGTATTCTAAGAAGTTGTTAGAAATTTGGTATGAAAGAAGGGGTTAGAAGATGGGTGCAGAACCCGAAGAGGAGGGATGGAAGAAGAAGGGGGAGGAGAAATAGAAAGATTGACAAAAGAGTGGAAGAGGATTGTCAGGGAAGAAAGGAGAAGTAGTGACAAGGAAAGAAAGATGGAAGCATGTCTTGGTAGTCACTCATTAGAAACCGTCACTGGACCAACGTCCTTTGACAGTATGCTTTGTCAGGGATGATCAATTAGAAATTTGGTAAATAAGTGATAGGGTGATCGACGATCGAGCATTCAGCTCACCTTTTGTTGGGCCGTGATCATTACTTGTATCCGAATAGTTAAAAAAAAACAAACAAAAAACAAAAAAAACGATTTTTAAGCGGGGAGGGGGTAAAACTTTTTTCCTTTTTGAGGACATGATAAGGGGTAAATGTTCCAATTTTCTTGCTTGATTGGTGTGGCCAGTATACATGATACACACATACATACATACATACATACATACATACATACATACATATATAGCCAGCCAGACCATCTTGAGAGCCGAAGAAATTTATGCTTACAGTTCTGAGGACAGTTTTTGTTGACGGTCTCTCATAAAAGCCCGGGGTTGTGGAGTGGGACACGATGGGTAAGAATTCATAGAAGGGGAAAATAAGGGGAGGAGAAGCGAAGTGAAAATCGCTGAGAAATATGTTGAAGAATCTGTCAAATCGAGAAATTCAAATCTGAGAAAAACGAATCGAAAAAAAACCCAAAAACGATTTTGTCAACAAATTCGTAATGAAAGACAAAATAAGACTGATAACAACAACAAAAAACAAAAAAGCGATGAAGTATATCGCTCGAGTGAAAATGATGAATTATTCTTTAAAATTTCTAATTCTTAATATTTTATTTGATTTTGAAAATTCAAAAAAAAAAAATAAAGAAAAAATGTCCGGCGTCTTATTTTCCCATCAAATCCAAAGCTCACGCACACACGTGAACGGCGTTGCTTTTCTTGATATCTTCCTGTCATTCATGAGAACTAAGTAAACAATCGTTAAATATTTTGGATTAATTGCCTTAAACTATGGACATAATTAATGTAGTAATTAAAACATAACCTTTGTTTTCTTTTTATTATTATTTTGTCAAATTTTTGTGAAGGGGGACGAATGAAAATGAGAGAAACACGCGAAAAGTTTTCATTTAGTTCCAAACGATACATTGCCTTACAAGAGGGATTGATTTCGCCTGCATAATTAGGCTTTATTATAGCGTGACACCCGTTCCTTTCCCCCCGCGGAAAATAAGCTGAGCTTTTTTAAAATTTCTTCCTCTCTTTAATAATGTTTACACAAAACCAATATTAGGTCTTTATCTGGTTTATTTTTCTTCTTTTTATCTTACTCTCACATCGTTCTATCTTCTGATTTTTTTATATGTTCAAATACACGCAAGTGTTGTGTTGAAATAATGAAAATAATAGAAATTTCATTTAGTAGTTATATGTACTTTTTTTCCGCTTGTGTTTCTCTCTGCCTCTTTCTCTCTAAATTTTGCTTCTCCCTTTCCTTCTTCCCTTCCTTCCTTCTTTCCTTCTCACCTTTCCATTCTGTCTCTTTCCTTCTTTTCCATTTATTCTTTTTGTATATTTCTTTTTTGTTGTTTTCTTTCGAACTTTTGTATTCTTGATTTTTTCTTTCTTTGTTTCTTTCGTTTCAACTTGATTCCTTTGTGTGTTTCTTCCTTTCTTTTTACAAATTTTACATTTCTCCCTTTCATTGTCTCTCTTCTGTTGTCTGTTTTGTTTATTCCCTTTTTACCTTTCTTTCTTTGTATAGTTTTCATTCCTCGATTTTTATCTTTTTATGTCCATTTGGTTCGTTTCTTTCTTTCTTTCGTTCGTTTTCATCCGGTCTCCTTTTTTTCTTTCGTTGCATTTCCTTCTCTTTCATTCTTTCATTTTCCTTTGTTTCTATTTCTCACCTTCCATGCGTCTTTTTTGAAAAAACTGATTTAATTAGTCTTTCTTTCCTTCCTTTTCTTATCCATTTTCCTGTCTTTTTCTTCCTTTTTTCCCGCATTATTTCTTCCTCTTCTGTCTTTTCCTCCTTTATTCTGCATTTCTACCTTTTTATCCCTTGAATTCTCTTTCGATCAAATTCCTTCTTTGCCTGAATGATTACTGATGCACATGTTTCTTCTTTTTTTTTTGCATCTAATCAATCTTATCAATATCACCACCATTTTCTTTTCCATTTCCCGTCTTCATCTTCGATCAAAAATCATTTCCAACTGCATCTTCTCCCTTGTGGTTATTCCTCAAATGTCTCGTATCTTCTTTGTTCACTTACCTTTCCCAAGTCTGACACGGAGCCATTTTCACATCTAGTTTCATGATCATCCCTTTTCCTGCTTTCCTTATTCGTGGCAGCTGTTTTTCCCCAATAGTCATTTAAACCCCCTTATCTAGTGTGCGTTTTTTCTCCAAGCATATACTTCCCGTTATGTAATTTATTCCTTAGAGTTGTAAGCGTTAGATAAGTCATTTATGCGCATGTTACTGTAGACCACTGACAAAGGTTCAATCCAAATAACTTCTGTTTTCTTTGAGGAGAACAGAAATCTGCATTCTTACGTAATGGCAGACATAGAAGAAAATAAACTAATGCCAATTTAACCGATTGTACAGTATATCAGGAAGAAAACGGGAGCCCGAGACATCATGAAATTTACTAGGAAACTCCAATCGCAATGGGTCAGTCATGTAGCAAGAATGGCAGACAACCGATGAACATCACGACTCATAACATGGATCACCTGAGATCACATGTGAAACCGAGACCGGCAAAATACAAGGTAGAAAAATGTATGAGACAAATTCAGAAAATGCTGACGCCCATGATAGAGAAATGAGTTGGATCCTGGGTAAGGTCTATGCCCAACGACAGACAATAAAAGATTATTGATGATGATTATTTGTAAACCCACTACTGGACAAAAGATCTCTCCCGTCTCTTTCCATAACTACCTCGACAGTGCTGATCTTTGCCATGTTTTACCGGTAAACTTTTCGATCTCATACCCCCATCTCGTATCTTGTTTTTTCCTAATGCATTTACTTTCTCATGGACGCCAATCGGTTGAACTTTCGCTCTAATTGTTCTATTTTCTCCTTGCTAAGTGTCGAGCCCATCTCCATTTTAATCATTTGTGGAATATCATTCACCTTTCCAGTACAACTACCGTTACTATCAATAATGATACTACTTACAATGTAAATGAAAATGATTTTGGTTTTTACTAAATTTATGTTAGCCAGGCACTAACCCACAGAACCAGGGCACCTCGTGGGGATCTCAGGTAAAGCACTAGCTAAATTGAACTGATAACTGCCACCCACGGCAGATTCCCTATAAATACTAACAGTATGCTTTGATCTTTTTTTATTCAAATCTCATCGCCCCCACAACCGCTCTTGGTACCAAAAATGATATTACTGAATATCAGAAACCGTCAACCAAAACTGTCAACAAAGGTTTCTTCGGTTTTCAAATTGATCTGGCTGGCTGGTTGATTGACTATATATGCATCATGTGCACAGGCCGAACTAATGGGGTAGTTACTCCTTTCAGAGTCTAGAAAAAAACTTTTCTTTCTTTTTTTGAAAATTCATCCCTAAATAGGATTTTAGTGCCTTGACATAGATCCCAACGAGGTGCCCTGGTTCCATGGACGAGGGCCAGGCTAATCTAAATCACGTAAAAAAACAATATCAATATTATATATATATCGTGAGATAAATTTGCAATGCAAATTTATGCTAAATTTTTTCCTTAGTTTGTGTCTGGCAGCATTCACGTTTTTTTTTTTTAATTCGGACTTTTCTAGTGATAAGTGCCCGACAAAAAACAGGAGAAAAAAACTTATCAGTTGATTCCCCTGTTTTCCAATTTTTTATTTGATCACCCCCAACACAGCGCGATGGTAAAAAACATTTGTCATGTTACGGTTTCTCTTGAGTGACTAACCAAATCTGTATCATCTATAATTGTGTTATTACTCTATAGAACTAAGGTTTATCGAATGATCTTACAATTTGGCTTCTGTTTCTTTCAGCTGAAAGTTTTCAACTTCGCATCTACGGATAAAAAAAATCTTCAATGAAAGAAAGGAAACAAGCCATTGCGCTCTCAAAACTAAGACGCGTTTCCCTGGCAGTAATTTTCTGCCCAAATACACAAATGTATATGTACAGAGATATATAGACTCTCTAGAGGTTGGGCTTATTCATCTATCTATGTATTTACTGTATTGGTAGGGTTGGAGTGGAAGCAGTTTTTTTTTTCAGGTATTTCTAAGCGCGGCTTTCCTACCTCTAGTTCGTTTTCACTTCCTCCTTCGTCGGATTCCGCCATTGTTATTGGCTAGCTACAGCCGGAAGTTGCAAGATCGCTGTGTGACTGTGCAAGCATACTGGAATATAAAACCAAGTTTCTCTTTAATCCTCCCCAAACATTATTATTATTATTATTATTATTATTATTATTATTATTATTATTATTATTATTATTATTATTATTGGTATAGTTTTGTTGTGTTTACATAATCTTTTTATGGTTACAAGTTTCGCTTTTTTTTCTTCACGAGCGAATCTTGTATCATATCTATTGTTGTTCATACTGTTGCTGCTTTTATTGAACTTTTCTTTTTTTCCTTTTTCTTCTTCTTTTCTTCTTCATCTTCTTTTTCTCATCATCATCATCATCATAAGTAGTTATAGTATTTTAACGATTTCTGTCTGTATAATAATGATCACTATTGCCTGCTTGTTGTTGTTGTTATTATTACTATTATTATTATTATTATTATTATTATTAGTAATAGTAGTAGTAGCAGTTGTAATAGTAGTAGTAGTAGTAGTAGTTGTAGTAGTTTTTGTTGAAATTTAAGCTTTTTTGCCAAGGTTTTCGGGGCTGTTCTAATTGCACTTCAATAATAATGTCTATAATCACCAGTTTCCACATCTTTTACTTTCCTTGAAGTCTTTCTCTAGATCTGGTCTGGCTAGACTTAGTTTTCCATTAGTATTTCAAAATCCGACTGACGTTTACTTTTATTCTCTCTTTATATTCCGGAAAATCATCTCAAGGAAGGCTGTAAAGAGTTTGGGTGAGCTGGTATCACCTCGTCTTACTCCTTTCTGGAGTTGGAAGGGTTCAGAATCCTTATGTAGCCTGAAAAAGGAGTTGCTGTGATGTTATATATGTTTTAGTACTTTGACGTATACAGGGTCAACACCATGTGAAGTGATGGCCTTCATGGCCATGCGGATTTCTACTGAGTCAAATGCCCTCTTGAAGACTATAAATACTATAGCCAGTGGCTTTTTATATTCTGCTGCTTTGTCTTTCAGCTGATTTATTGAATGGAAATGGTCCATGGTCGAGTAGTTTCTTTTAAATCCAGTCTGCTCACCTGATTGGTTCTCACCTTATGTTTTAGTGATCCTTTTGGTGATGATTTTCGCGAAAAGTTTATAGATAGAGTTTTGTAGACTTTTAAGCCTGTAGTTGTTGGGTCTTTGGGGTTTCCTTTTTTATGTAGAAGCATTATGATTGCAGTGTTCCAGTCTTCCGGGACTTTACATTGTTTTAGAAATTAGTTGAATAGAAAAGCTAGTTTTTTGTTGACGGTCTTACCAGCTTTTTTGAGTAGGTCGATGTTGATATTATCTGATCCAGGAGGTTTTCCTTTTTTTGTTGGTTTGATGGCTTGTTTAACCTTCCATGGTGTAACCTATGGGAAGTCTTCGACCTGATTGTATACGTTTTGCGTATCTTGGTCGCTATTTTGCTGCTTGTGTCTTGAGTAAAGTTCTTGGTAGAATTCTTGGGTGTGCTCGACAATTCTATCTCTGTCTATTGTTATGTCTCCATTTTCTTCAAGTATGCTCGTTATTTGTTTCTGTCCTAGACTAAGAGCCCTGTTTATTGCTTTAAAGCCCCAACGTTTTTCGAGAGTTGTTTTGATGATTGCAGTCGTATACTCTCTTTTGTCTTCGCTTAGTCTCTTTCTGATTATTTCGTTTAGTTTGGTCTCCTCTATTTTTCCCTTGTTGTTGTTGATGGTTTGAGGTTTCTGCCTTTTTCAATGAGTTTCTTGGTTTCGTCAGAGATTTTACTAAAGGTCTGTGTGCTTCTTGGTTTAAACACAGCGGCAGCTTCAATCAGAGAGGTTGTCAATGTGCTCTGGATTCGTTGATGTTGGTGTCGTTCTCATCGGTAAGTATTTTAAATCTGTTCTTCAATTCTAGTTTGAAGGGTTGAGTGAGTTCCTTTGGTATGTTTGGTGGTTGCTGCTTGATGTGGAACATTTTTCTTGATGGTGTCGCTTCTGTCTGTTAGGATATAGTCTATTTCGTTTTTGGTTTTGTGGTTGGGGCTCTTCCAAGTCCATTTTCTATTGGGATTCTTTTTGAAAAATGTTTTCATGATTTTGAAGTTGTTCGTGTTCGCAAAGTTTACAAGATCTTCGCCTCTTTCGTTCCGTTTTTTGTATCCGAATTTTCCAACGTATCTCTCGTCTCCTTGCCCTACCTGTGCGTTAAAGTCTGCCATGATGATATTGAAGTATTTTTTTGGTATCTTGTAGTAGGAAGTTAAAATCATCATAGAAGTTGTTTATCTCTTCTTTGGATGATTGCGAAGTGGGAGCGTACACTTGAATGACATTTAGCTTGTATTTCTTTGAGTTTTGTATGGTGACACTGAATATGCAGTCTGATAGCTTTGAAATCTTCCATGTTGTTTTGGGGTCTTTATTGACGAATAAGCCTACTCCACTTTATTTTACTTTCTCTCTTCCATAGCTGCAGAGAAGGTGTTTGCTCTTCAATTCAAGTAATTCTTCTCCTTGTCTTCTCATTTCGCTAAAACCGATGATGTCCCACTTGATGTCTTTGATTTCACTTTCTAGATGGGTCAGGTGAGGATTTGCAGAGAGTGTCCTGACCTTGTAGGTGCTGATATATAATGTCGTTCTTTTAGTGAGGGTTTTCAGGTTTGGGATTTGTTTATATGGTCGCTGTTGGAGCACATCGATCCCACCCAAGGCAAGTGATGCAGCTGGGCCTTTTAGGACCGCTGACCCAGCAAGAAAGGGTGTTTTCCTGGTGTAGTGTTTGGGCAGTCGCTGTTGGAGCACTCATCCCCATCCAGTGCGAGCGATGTGGCCGGGCCTTTTGGAACCGAGTACCCAGCAGGAACCACTGGTATTGTGCGAACCATGGGGAGTGTTGGACCATGCCCGGCCAAGCTGGCCCATGACGTGTTGAAGGGGGTCTGGTGGATAGGCCACTCCTAGTTTGGTGGTAACAGAGCTCCAATCATTTTATCTGCTCTTGATGGGTAAGCGGATAGGCCAGGGTGCAAGCAGCGCTGTAGAAGATAAAAAATGTTTTTCTTTCTGTTATTCATTAAATCTAACAAGATAACCCAGTTCAATTAACATCCTATTTCATCCTATTTACGTCTGAGATTGGGGCCCCGCTTTGTGTTAGTGGAATATCAACAAGTCTGACGGATTATCTAGTTCTTGGTCAACTGCATGGGTCGTTCAGTTTGAGTATACCATGAATCAAGTTCACAACTCAGTAAGAGTCCCCAGACAGTAACATTTCAAACGAAGCTATATTAGTGGTTTGCTTATTTAGTCTTGGTTTCTTGCTATGGTGAAGCCCACAGGTTACTTTTAGCAATAGAAAAAAAAAAACATTTCTCTTTCTGTTTTACCTTGCTAAAGAGAACTACACTCGAACCCAGCATGGAATAGTAAGAATTCATCATTGGGGACCGGCCCCTATTGGAATCTAACCGGTTGTTTTTATGTTTTTATGGCCTATCTAGCGGGGGAGGTTGTCTATCCTTTATGCCTTTTCTTTCAATCGATCAGTTTTATTTTTCATTTTGAAAAAAACTGGAGGGGGTCTATGAATACCTATAATCAATTAATTTTATCTTTGATATTTCTCTCATTTTCGCACGCATATAATTACTTTTGACTTGAATCATACAATATTTTGCATCTTTAGTTTCCTATGATTTATATCTAGTTTAAACAGTTTTATCTTTTCACTTCTGATTTCTATGTGACTACTATTACTAATGATAATATTAAATACTTATCGATAAGAAGTAAGAAGAATATGAAAACTGTAAATACTACGACCACCACTACTACTACGACTATTATTTCTAATTATAATAAAGACACGAAACAAAGAATGTAGAAAAGAAAGTGAAAACAAAGAAAGTGAAAAAGAGAGTGAAATGGAGAAAATGAGAGAAAGAGAAGATGAAGAGGAAGAGAAGAAGAAAAATGATAGAAGAAGAGAAGACAAAGAGGGTAAAAAGGAAGAAAAGAGGGTCGAGAGAGAATAATAATGAGCAAAGGAAGACAACGTCGAAGTGGAAAGACAAGAAATTGGAAAAAGCCTATCTATAGTAAATGTTCCTTTCTTTCCCCCCTTTTTTAGAAACATTTTCCCTCTTCTGATTGCTCTTATAATGAATGGGGGGAAGCTTTTCTTGATGAATAAATATTTTCTTTTTTTTGTTGTGCCACTATCACTGGTGTAGCCTCTTTTTGTCTAAATATGTTGCAAGTTTATTTCAGGAAACGGCAAAGCTTCAAAGTTTGTGAGCTTTGGTGAAAAAAAAAATGAGCCATTTTCATAGTGCGTCATTATGTTCCTGCCTTATCCTCAAAGAGAAAAGATTTATGTTTATTGAGTTTTTACGGTGATGCATGTAAACAAGACTTATATACAAACCGTATATGAGCTGGTTCGATCTCATCTTTTCTTGTGTGAAGATACAGCGAGGGAAGTAACTCTAGAAAAACAACACAGTCAATACTACTTCTCTTCCTGGTACGTTCAGACAAATATTGAAGGGATAGGAAAGATAATGGGGATTGTTTCGGTATGTCAGCCTGTAAGTCAGTGAGAGTCTCCTATACACAGTGGGGTTGTTATCGAGCTGGCATCACAAACCATTGCGACGGTGGTGAGTTCGATTCTCATTGGGAACTCCGCACTTGGTTCCTTGTTTGTTAAAATTGTTGGTAAAAAAACAGATGCTATTGGGCACCTACCAAGCTTGTCTTGCAGACAAATCTGTTCGTGAAGTGAGTTCGGTCCTTATCAGTGATCAAATTCCTTACCCTTGTGTGTTACTGAGCTCAGCTCAGCAAATGCCTGAACAGATACAAAGATGTACTTATCTACGTAAATAAAAGGTGTGCATACTTCGCAGGTACAGTGGAATGTTCAGATATAAATTCATCAATTGACTACGTGTCAGTCAACGAACTTCGTGAATATATATATATATATGTGTGTGTGTGTGTGTATATATATATATATATATATATATATATATATATATATATATATATATATATATATATATATATATATATATATATATCAGTTCCTATCGTTCACAATATATATATATATATATATATATGTATATATATATATATATATTGTGAACGATAGGAACTGATATATATATATATATATATACATATATTATGAATGATAGAACTGATATATATATATATATATAGATAGATACATACACACACACACACACACACACACACATATATATATATATATATATATATATATATATATATATATATATATATGTATGTATGTATGTATGTATGTATGTATGTATATACATATATACATACACATTTTGCTGGATGAGGACTTCCCCCATTTTCTTCCACGGCGACTGCAATAGTGCCAATCTCTCCTATGTTCTACCAGCAAACCTTTCTCTCTCATCCCTCCATCTATTGTCTGGTCTTTTCTTGCGGCGTTTACTGTCGCATGGGCATCGACCTGTTTGTCTTGTCTTGCTAAGTGCCCAGTCAATCTCCATTTTTGTTGCTCGATTGTTGATACATTTTTGTATGGTTTAGATATTCTCTCATGTTTATTTTGCATTCCCCCGCCCCAGTCAGTTTTAGGTAAATCAATATATCCGTAGCTTGTCGAAAAAACAAAAACAAAACAAACACCAACATTATACACTGCAAGTATTTATTCTTCAATAATATCTTCCCTTTTTAATACACTTGATTCAGTTGTGAATATCAATAATTAGATATTATAACGAAAGCTGAGGAGAACGTTTCAGACCAAAATTCAACTAATAACTGCCAATCAGGCTCCAGAGTCATTGAACTAAGCTTGTGCATCGATTAAACTCTAATAGCAGATATGTCGTGTGGTGTTATTATTTGTATATGAGACAAAGAGATTGAACAATCATAGCCCTCAAGTGTGCATGGGTTTGTCTATATGATTGTTTGTGTGTTTTTGCACTCCTGGCCATACTGTTTGGTCTATAGACTCAAAATTGGCATTAGTACTCAACTCGATTCTTAAATATTTTTTTCAATCCTTTGAGAGAAAAAAAGCTTCTCTACCCCTTTCGGGCCTTATTTTGATGAGTTTAAGAATGAACTCGAGATTCTCAAGATTCACCAGAAACTAGGTATTTCTAGATTTTTTCAACGCTATTTTATATATTTTTCTTGTGGAAAACGCCAGTGGTATCATAAATACAGTTCATTTTGATCATATCTGTTCTCCGATGGACTTTTTCCCAAGACTTCAAATTTTAACACAAATTTTTTCAATCAATTATTGACTATGCCGGTAATTGATGAATTTGATACCCTGTTCCATTGCTAGTTTTTCTTTGTGTTCGAAAGTCTACACCAGGGGTTCCCAATCATCTTTTTTGCACCGCAAACTGGTGCAATATTGAAAATATTCTCTCGAACCAGTGGTCAGTTTGTGTGAGAGTTAACCACGACTGGAATATAGATAATACGTCAACTATAAGTCACTTTTAAGTGGTTAATACGTTCTATTTCCTTTCTGAACAAATTATTTTCTAACAAATTTAAGATCCAAAGAAAATAGTTTGTTGATATTTTATAAAGAAATATCGCCAAAATTCACGATACCAGTTTGTGGCACATCGGTTAGGGACCACTGAATTAGAAGATCGCTGATTCCAACTCATGACCTATCACTCGATCAATGCATAACGATTATCGATATGAGAATCGTAGTTCTGTAAGCAATGCATGCAAATATATAAAGATGATTTATACGCGTGAAAGTCATCACTTCATTAACTGCTGATGGATAAATTGTTGGAAATTATTCCAATTTATAAAAATATCATTAGCGATTACGTGTTATAATGAGATATCTATTAGATAATGCTAACTTCAGCACTTGGTCCCACAGTAAAGAATGACGTTATTCTGAAGAGAAGTAAGCAATTTAGCCATTGCATTAATGCTGGTGCCTCCAAATACCGAAATAATTTTTGAAAAATCTGCAGATATTCAACACCCTCCGGGATTCACTTTGCACCACTTCTCCGTTTTTTACGAAAAAAATGCAAATGGTGAAAACAATGCTTGACGTCTGTTTCAAAGCGAACTGTTATAGAAGCAACGCGTACTCTCTCCCAACACGTTATCATCACCATTCTGGGGTCTCTGAACGCTCAAATATATTTCCCATATAAATTAATGATAATTGCTTCGTCGGTTTTTACCTTTTTGGCTTACGAGATTAATTTTCTTATATGAGCGGCCTACTTTCGGATAGCAGGTAAAACTCTATACAGAGTAGTTATTTTTGTTTCTTTTTCGATATTCAGGTAAAGAACAAATTTTGATTGATTTATTCATCAATTTCTGATAATGAAAGTTGGAGGAAAGGTGTACAATAGGCCATGGAAGAACTGAATGAATTTTGAGGCAGATCCATGTATTTTTTACTGAATCTATTTATAGATGAAATGATTCTCATAAGTTACTTTTAGCAATAATGGTGGTGAAACTCTCAGAGGGCTTTTTTGTTCAACATGTTACCGTGGCATCCTCATCAGGCTTTTAGCATCAGTCGTCAGGTGGGACCCTCTCCAATATTCACCAGACATCTCTATCATGGTCGTCGCCGAGTTTCTGAATTTTCTGAATTCGTCTAGCTCGTCAGAGCATCTTACTTCCAGACGGTTACAATTTTGCATATGATCTCTGGGGATCTATGTTGTGAGTCCAGCTATTGACTTGTTGGTTTTTTGCAACATGGCCAGCCGATCGCCATTTGCGTTTTCTAATGATTCCGATGATATCCCTGACTCCTGTTCTTCTCTCTGATACACTGTGGTGTTTTCTGACCCCCCCCCCCGTATGATGTGGATCATGATTTTCTCCCATACACGTTGCACAGTTCTCAGTATAAGGGTCAATATTTTGGTTAGGTCCCATGTTTCAGCTACATGGGTAACTATCACGAGAATGCATCGGTTATAGACCCTTCTTTTTTTTAAACGAATGAGATTTTTTTGTTCTTAAGAGTCGAGGATGCTCTATGAAAGCTTACCAACTTGGTGTAATTCTTCGTTTAATCTATTCCTCTTCTGGGGATTTCACAGATTAAAAAAAGTAATACTGTGTATTATCTATGCTTGTCTGTAAAGTAGTATTTCTTTGAAATAAATGCTAGACTCATATTCCTATTGGTAAATATCTAAACACAAGATGAAATGCTAGAGCAAATTTTAGGTAAAATGATGTCAGTCTGAATTTCCTTGATGATAAATTATTACTATCAGCTAATTTATTACAATCGTTGTATTAATTTTGGTTGTTATAATAACAACGTTTCGGCTGTTGTACCCTCCGGTGTTTTTCAGGTGCCTATTTGCATTCCATGGACAGACTGTTCTCGTTCTGCCCAATTCGTTTACTGATTGGTGCCTTTTGATTAATAACAATGAAGAAACAAGTCTGGTCGCTGCAGGGTCAAACTCCTTTAAATTGTCAACCGACTGATTCGGCTTGCTCTACCGAAGCTTGACATCCTAGTGAGATTCTTTGCTTGAAGTTATAGCACACCCAGTGAATTATGGAGATTGTCTTATCTGAGTACAATGTATGATGAGAACAATTGTACCATGGGAAAAAACCTAGTAAAACATGGCCAGCTTTAATTTGTCACCTAAAAAAAACAGATACTATTTACTCTCTGATTATGTTGGAACCACCCTTGGGTTGTTTCCGATTTAGAGTCAACAATAATTATGAGTCAAATGTTGACATTACCGTTTCTTATCACTTGCAACGAAACTTGCATTGATCCGGAACAAACATATTTTAGATCAAACAACATCCCTCTTTAATTCACCCCCGTTAAATGTCTGGCTGGATGATGCTTTTATCAAAAAAAAACTATTGAAGTTATCTGCTGTATGAAGCTTAGCATAGATTCCAGGATGGAACTTGACGTTTTAGATTAGCGAGCATCTTTGGTACGGATGACCCTCACTGACTGAATGGTTGACCCCGTGCTGAAAAATCGAAATATTCTCACCATCTCTCGTTTGTTCCCTCTCCTTCGATATACGTCAGAAAATGCAAGGAAGAAAGATCGTGCTAACTGTATTTTAAGAGCCTTCTATGATGGCAATCCACGTAAAGAACTAACGCATCCATTGGTCTGACTTTCAGACTCGCTATGTAAGGAACTGATAAGTTTAGAGTGGATCTACCTCCTTTTGAAGATAATTTGCAAAATTACATGGTATTATACGTATAATAATACTATTCTTTTTGTCATCAATTCTTGCATTCATTTCTCATCCAGGTACTGTCTTTCTGACTATTTTTTTTACTCATAAACATTCTAATGATAAAGCCAGTGGGGATAGATAAGAAAATACACAATGTTACTTAGGCGTAACGGGTTCAATTTTAGTCAGCACGAGAATACAGTTGTTATTTACCTACCTCTTGAATTTTCTGTGGTACTGTAGAGGTAATGATTAGAACAGAGCTTTCAAGGATGTTTGCATTGATGATACACTTTTTAAAAATAAGATTTGAGGGCAACACATGTCATTATACAACTAGACTTTAGATGTTTTTTCTAGTAGTATAGCAACATCATTACCAATTTTGGCGTCCCGACTTTCAGTTGTTTTATTTCTATCACAACTTCGATTCAGACCGTAACCTTACGGCAACGATTAAACAGAGTAAGTCCATGGTGAGGATCGAACTTACACCGAATAGCCAAAGTTGGGGGTCCATTGTACGCCCGGGCATTTTTTCTACCATTCAGCCACGATGGCTCTATAGTCAAACAAAAGCTGATTTTACACTTCAAATTTACTCCTTACAACCGATATTCCACGTTTGTCAATGTTAATGATTGGAACATAGTCTTTTAATACAGCAATAATTTTTTTCTCTTAAATTTATTCTTGGGTGAAGTATCATATCATAATGCCAGCAACTTTTATCAGTGCTTATATGACAGTTCATATGATTCAAGAGAAGTGTCTTTTGAAAGTCATACATAATCATGCTTAATTTTGCGACACGTCACGAAAATATCAGCGACGAACAAAAGTATTCCGACACACAGTTTGGAAAACTCTGCACTAAAGCGAACGAAAGTTTTCATTTAATTAATTCATAAATGCTACCCACGATATTCGAGTTGTTTAAACAATTAGTTTTACTCCTTTGGGTATTTCGTTTATTTGTTCTCTATGATCAAACCCCTAACAATAAACAATACAACACGCCTGGTATCACGTGATCTCAATTCGTTGTATCCTATTAAAGCACCAATGTGGAAAAACGCTGATGAATGATGCCACCATTCTTTCTTAACTAAACTATACTAATCATAGGGTCGTCGGACTCCTTTCACTTCCTGCAAAGATTGGTCGTTCCGGAATCCTACCTTTCTCTGGTGAATATGATCATTTCACTCACGATAAATGTCCGTATATTTAATAATCCCTTAGGGTACAAGTCGGTATCTATGGAGCTTGGGGCACCGATTTGCTGGAGGCAGACGGCTGGAGGCACTAAATGCCTTCGAGTCTTTTGCGCAAATTGCGGTGAAGATCTGTTTCTGGGGTTTGGACTTAAATAATTTTAGCAATCTTGCCTAGAGGAAAATCTTGTCTGCGAATTCTGGCCGCCTATGCTAACTTAATTGGACGATTTTTTTCACAGGGGTTGTAGGTGATGTGGGACTGTTTATGTGCTACGGATTCAAATATGTGATAAAAACAAAGACTGACCGTTGTGTTGATTTTTTTTGGTTCCGGTATAATATGGATACGTAACCTACTTATAAACTCAATATTTTAGAAGTTCATTAGCTAATTATTCTTATAGAATGGCTAGATCTAACTTTGCTACCATTTCTCCTCGTAAAAAAGCAGCAAAAAAATCTCCCCCAAAAAAAGAGCATTAATTAGAAATTAGGAAAATTTTTAATACACACTTTTAAGTGAGTAGCAATATATATATATATATATATATATATATATATATTATTGTGTTATCCACAGAGCTGTTTCGATGTATAACATCTCTTCAATGTGCCCCTAGACTTTCCATTATCCCATCCTGTACCGCGAGGCAGAATTGAAACCTTCACTTCAGTCCTACCTCTGGACTACGGAACTGGACAGACACTAAGGCTGAATTTAATTTCAAATTACACACAAACCCCTCATCCACCAGAGTGCTCAATTCCTATAGAAGAGCATTGCATAAGCTTACAGTGGATGATATATATATATATATATATATATATATATATATATATATATATATATATATATATATATATATATATTTATAAATTGAAAATTCATAAATTGTTTGACTCAACAGTCGAACGGAGAGCCAAATAGGAGAGGTTTTCATCCATACACACGTTTAGAGGAAACAATTAATTTTAAAATCAGGCCAACTGAATTACAAATATCAGTTGTTTTGAACACTGAACACTAAACGCAAGAATATTTTCTGTTTGACAACAACACAATGCAAATAAAAGTAATGATCTTTGAATATAAATACTTTCTTGCTAAGAAAAGGGCATTTTCTGTTCCGAAGCATAATTCAATTGGCTGATTCACTTTTAATGTTTCCTGCAAAAGATCCCTCAATTCATCCCTTTTCAAATCTTTCAAGGGGTCCTGAGATCTTGAACGCAAAATTTGTTCAACTGTCAAGTTTATGAACAGCTGGGTAACACTATGGAACTATTCAATGAATACTATTTCAAAACTGAACTGTTTTGTGAATTAAATTGAAGGAATCATTTTAAAATACCCAAGTGTGCACAGGAAGTAACTTCGATCAGAAGTTACATCCCTTGAATTACTGTTTGAATTCCGTGATATATCAAACTTTGCCAAAATTCCTGACACCTACTAAGTAGTTCATATCATTGTTGACAATGGATAAAACAACTTTTCAACTGTTATTACTGCCCGGAGAAGAAATAGTTATGGGGGAGTGTTTTGCCCCTTTTTTTCTGCTGATTATATATGCCAGCTGCACAACAATTTTCGTTAATGTGTCAAGCAATGGGCTCTCAGTTGTGTATTCATATGTTCCCCAAAGGCATTAATGAGTGAACACAAGCAGACTCCTTCAGTATTTGAACTCAGTTTGCCAAATCTGTGCCGATAACCGGTACGCTACCTCATAACTTCGCATATAAGGTATAAGCAAATACAAAGGGTGTAATAGAATGTGAGTTATGGGAAAAAATTATAAGATAAGGAGTTCTGTTCAAAGGCTGTTCAAAGAAGTCTTGAGAATGCATTAGTAGGAACGAAGATTCTCGTCTCGATAATTCAAGGGATAATTACCGTCGTTCAGAACTGAGAATAACACTTTCAAAATATATATCAGGTTGTTTTTGCAGATATAGAAGATTAATTTTGTTGTGATAGAATTCTATATGTTGACTAAAATCCGATACATTGAAATGTAAACTAAGTCTGAAAGGTTTCAACAAGACTGAGAGTCAGGCATGTACCAGTTTATGCTTTCTTATGAGATGATCTTGCTGGGGACGTTTCATTAACTATCGACAGAAAGCGCCCAATAAAGAAAAATTTGAAAAAAAGTTCAGCATCAAGTCCTAATCGTAGATACTGCGGAAAGTTCGTTCGGTTTTACAAATTAAAAAAAAAACACTTTTTTCTTTATTGAGCAACGAATGCTCTGTTTAGTTCCATTATCTTCTGTTATCAGGCAACATCGCAACTCACCGATATTTTTATTTTCCCAGGCGAAAAACCTCTCTAGTTTCATTTTGTGGTTTTCCAGTGAATTCAATTTATTTACTCAAGAGAATTCTTCAGCCAACATTGTGATTCCACCCCGAAAATTTTGTTATTTTTCCGGGCATATAACTTCTCTAGTTCCATTTTGTAGTTTTCCAGTAAACTGAATTCATCTATTTAAGAGAATTCTACAAAGATGTCTGATGCAATATCTGATGAATACGGCGAATAAGTAAATCATTTCCTTCCAAGCTGCAGTAATTCTTGCCTGTTCACCAATGAAACATGCACTCTAGTTTTATCCTGATGAAATATATTGGCTTTTCTTTTGACTAATCTCGAGCGCTTTCCGTCGATTGTTGCTCTAATTAGGTACAGTACTTGTTCGAATTAATCATTTAGTTATCCGGAAGGAACTCATGTTTGCGGACCCTACTAGAAACCATCACCTACTTTGAATGAAGACCATGCCGAAGAGTGTTGAGATACATTTGCAAGTTCTGCATCTCCAGAATATTATCGACTTTTACTACTTTCATCACCAACTGCGAATTGTCTTGAATCCTCATCTGATTTATAATCGGAGTAAGAAGATGAAAATTGCAAGAATATCACATACTTCCTCAGAAATATATGCATGTCATTTATTTATAGTTTGATGCGCACCAAATCAAATGCCAGAATATCGTTTGCCAATTTTTGGGCTGATCTATGCACATGAACCTACTATACATCGTAGCTGTATATGAAGAAAACACAATATCTCCAAAGGTTCTCTGTCTTCCCACAAGCTGACTCAAAAAGTTCTCAATTAATTTCTATGACATTTTGTGAAAAGTAGTGCTAGACATCAATATTGCCTCTAGAAAATTATACGTACATGTATAAAAACGACAGTTTGTTATCAAAGTCCAAAATTCAAAATGCATTCTATTCAGGTCGGCATAAGTAGTTACAACAACGGTCAATGAGTGATATAATATCGACAAAACGTCTTGTCTACCACTTCATGAAAAAGACATTTCCAGCGTGGTATCTCGTTAGCCGGTTACATTAGGTGAAAAAGTGAAGTATTAAGAAATATGGAATTGTATTTTCTCCACATAGTTCCATGTAATACGACATACATTCACACAAAGTGAAAGATTTGTTCATTCTATTCTCCTTAATAAATCAGTACATTTTCCCAACATTCATTTAAAAAAAAATCTAAATTATCCTTTGTATTCCTTAAAAAATGAAAAAGAAAATACATGACTATACTACATACTAACAGAACGTTTTATTTATTCAAAATATGCTACTAAGAAACCTAGTTCAGTGGGATTCTGACACTTCTCAGATTTTGCCAGGCATGTAATTACCAGTAAACTGCAATTTCAAATCATTGCTTGAATATAGAAAAATGAAGCGAGAAAATGACGTAATTTCAAATTGCCATAAAGTCAGGGGTCGGTTCTGCATTGTAATTGCATAGATAAATGACGGTAAGAAACTTCCAGATTTAGTTTTATTCTCTAAGTTATGACACGATAAAAATACCATGTGCCGAAAATCTATCTAAGACAAATCGGGGACGGTCTGATCGGCCTTCCTACAGACCCTGTTATAGAGATGCGTGTGGGTGCATCTGGGAAAATACTATCGGTTTTTGACTCGCTTTTGATTGTAACTTTATTGGCTGTGAATTCACGGCACTGAGAAAATAGTGCTATTCCGAAACAAAGATGAAGTATCATAAATCACTATTACCAATTGTTGACCAATACTCGTTGACTACGACTTACCTTCATCGTAATATTCCAGTTGCTTTTTTTTATTGCAACATTACTCACGTGAACAAACAAACCTCTGACTTGGAGGAGCGTGAGTCTGAGTCTCACTGAGAGTTAATATCTGTTCCCGATTCGCGCTATTTACTCAACGCCGTAGATTCACAGCCTGGATAAAGTTAAGTAGCAGTCAACAAGCATTAGTCAAAAGTTGAGAATGATTATTTAAAATCTTTCATCTAATAAAAGTGATAAAATAATCTGAAAACATGGCCTGTATAATGATTGTTTGTTATTCGGTCCCGTGTCAGACTAAGCTAAGCTCGATAAATATCCACATCGTTTGTTAATGACTATGCCCGCCTTAACCTATGATTTAAAAAAAAATTGAAATGTGAAACAATAGATGGATTAGGTTTTATTATTTTCATTTGTTTAAGAATCGGGGTTAATCCCTTTGCACTTAATACTCACACACTTTCTATTGGCAACGTTTCTCTAAACTGTAGATTCTTTTGACTTGGGGAAACACTCTTTTTTATTACAATCTAAAAGTTATGAAAACTTGATGACAAAATTGACTCGTTACGGATTAAACCTGTTTGAAGTTTACAGTCGCTCGTATCGGGAGAGATTTTAATGCGGGTATTTGAAGTTTAGTTTGGCACTAGGTTACAAGAGTGGGACCCTAAGAGAAGATCGATCATTATATTTGTCAAACTCTGCGACTCTTCATCCCTAACCATCACTCTACGACAGACACCCGAAATATACCATAGAGCATGAATCTACAGAGCTAGATGCTTGTAAAATATACGTAGGATAAATAGGGCCAGTCAGACCTGGTAATAGTCACAGGTCAAATAGGAAATGAAAGTCCTATTTCAAACTGCTCATCGTGTATTTTTGTAATTAGAGTTACATACGTATGAACTATGTAAGGGTATACACGTGTACACGTAGTGTATATGATGTACTTGATTGCAACAGAACGGAGTAAAAGTACTAGAATGATTTATGAACTCTTGAGTATCCCCCTCCACCCCCCCCCCAAAAAAAACAAAACAAAAAAAAACAAAACAAAAAAAAACAAAACAAAAAAACAAAACAGAAAAAAACAAACAAAAAAAACATAGGCCAGTGCCAACTGGTCACACATACCCTGTCTCGGTTGTGGTCTGCTGATAAATACGAACGCTTCAGGGGCTTTTCACAATCCATCAGATATAGACACCCGTCTAACATGCAATCTAAGTCTTGTGAAGGTCGGCTTACTTTTATCGATTGCTTTTACGAGATTGACTGGTCATCTTTGAAATCACCGCTACCGTCTTTACCAAATCTGCACCCCAGAAAACTACGTCGGACCCCTTAATCTCACCTCTTTCTTGCAATGCTGTCTTATGTAATCTCACTTTTATGAGACATCATGGCTTGCGTAAGTAAATACAATTCTAAACAAGGATTTTAGTGCTGATAAAAGGATAGTACCGTCCCGAGAACGATCCTAAATATGCAACAAGCGTGTGTATAAGTATTGAATAAATGACCTAATGATCTTATAATGTCAGGAAGCTGTTTTATACGTAAGCCGATTAAATAATACTGACAATAACTGCAGCTTACACCGAAATTCAACAATAATCACACAAAACGATGTCATATCAGGCGGAGGGTGGTTATAAGACTTAAAAAATCTGCTTCTTTGTTTAATTGGAGCAGTTGAATATTGAATACAGCTTATTTTTCAAAGGAACTTGAACTAAGAGAACTCAATAGTTTTTAGCGAATTCTTAGTCAGGAGGAACTACTTTATATTATATCACATTATATCATCATCATCATCATCATTATTAGTCTTTTATTGTCTGTCGTTGGACATGGATCTTTCCCAGGATTCACCACACTCTCTATCGTGGGCGTCACTGAGCTAATACTTTCTGAACTTTTCTAATTCGTCTCGTAATCTCACATTCTCAGACTCCTGTTTTCCCCCTCATATACAATGCTGTTTTATTGTCTCTCAATGAGATGTAGAGCATAATTCTCTTCTGAGTACAGTTGCATGGTCCTCTGTTTAAGGGTCAATCTCTTGGTTAGATTCCATGTTTCAGCTCCCTAGGTGACTATCGAGAGTATACATTGGTTGTATACTCTTCTTTTTATCTTCTTTTTAAGACTTATAGGATTTTCTTGTTCTTGAAGGTTGAGCCTGCTTCACGAAAGGCATTCTTTAATAAGAAGAATATTCGAGTAGAATTTTTAGAGAGTCACTAATTTTCATAATGTCTTATTCTAGAAAAATGAAAATAATTATGTAGCTTCTACGATTATTTGACATGTCAGATTCTTCCAAAGATATACCAGATACAAACGTTATAAAATCAAGCCAAACAGTTTTAATGTTTGTGAATCTATCTATCTATCTATCTATCTATCTATCTATCTATCTATCTATCTATCTATATATATATATATATATATATATATATATATATATATATATATATATATATATATATATATATATATACTATTAAAAATGGATGTATGATCCGACGGAATGATAATAAAATGCACTATATCATATTGAAGGTCTTATTTGAAATGATCACCCGTTTCTACACGGTGAATGTATCATACAGCCCACAAAAAGAATAAACAATGCAAGAAAGTGGGGCTCAATATATATATATATATATATATATATATATATATATATATATATATATATATATATATATATATATATATCAAGAGACAGACAGAGAGAGAGAGAGAAAAAGAAAGGAGAAAGAAACAAAAATTCACACATAGTATCGTGATATCCACTTCTGGGTAAGACATAAAACCTCATAAAATCTCATATAAATTGTATTTGCAGATGTTTCGAAATTCGAAATTATTTTATTTGAAATTATATATATTTAAAAAAAGATATTTCACATGTTTAGTGTCTCTAATCTATCACACACACCCACACACACACACACACACACATATATATATATATATATATATATATATATATATATATATATATATACATATATTGAGGGAGAGAGAGAGAGATTAATAGAGAAGGAAAAATATATAGAAAAAAGCGCTGGTGTTGCACAAAAGGGGTCCAATAAATGTAAGAGTTAAATAAGAAGTAAAGAAAAGCTGCACTGGTTGGATATTATCTAATACTCAATAACTTGGTAAAAGAAATTTGTGATCATAATTGTATTTTTCAGCTCACAGAAAAGATTTTTCCCGCCGCTTTCAATGAGACGAGTTGAAAGATGGATCCTGTAATAAATCTGTCATCTGTGGCTTATGGTCAAAGTGTGTGGGAAGTCCTTATTATTAGGGACTGGCTAATGTGCGCGCGCACACACACACACACACACACACACACACACACATACCTCTTACACATGTACACTCGCATACATATACAAATACTGGATTTAAGATTCTAATCAGGAAGAGATGAATGATAAGAGTAAACATAGAATGATAACAATAAATTTAGTTTTTAGGAAAGAAGTGAAGAAAAAAGCGTCGGACAAATAGATATGGACCAACATACACATACATACCAATGCACATACGTACCACATATGTCCAATTTTAGGTGTATGAGACGAGAAGTCCATTAGAGCCTCTTATGACGTCATTATGTCAAAGATGCGTACCACTGTACATACAAAAATTCATATATATATAATAATGATTATATAATTGTGTCATCCACAGACAGCTGTTTTGTTCTATTATAACTTTTCAGTGTGGCTATAGACTATCCACTATCCCATCCAGTACACCTAGGTAGGATTGAAACCTCCGCTTCAGACCCAGAGGCTGGCATCTAACTTCTGCCCTACACAGAACTTGAAGGTCAGTGAGGTTGAATTTAAGTTATATATTTACTTTTAATCAGATCAAGTCAATCTAATCAATATCTCATATTTTTCCTTATCCGTCGGGTGTATCTTGGATTACACAATGATAAAAAGAAATGTAGAGTTCGAACCCTTACTTATGTTAGAGTAACATTCAATAAAGATCCAATATGATTTTTTAAATTGATATTGTGATATTCGATGTCATGTTGTGAATTTTTCTAATAAAATACAATTCAACGACGATTAACATTTTGCATATAAAAACTGCTAATTATTTGAAATCTATTTATTGAAATGTCTGGACTGTTTCAATTATTTTTCTATCCCATTTGTTATTGTTGTTGAAGAATCGTTGCTGTCAAATATGGCGAAGGGTTCCATCTTTTTAAAAAAAATATTCCATGTGTTAGATTGTTTATGTGTTTGTGGGTTTGCTTATGCGTTAGCGTGTTCCAATACTCCTGGCCATACAGTTTTGTTTACAGTCTTAAAAATTGGTATCAGTACGCCTTATAAAAATCTTTTGACTTTAATTTTTCATGGTTTGCAGTAGAAACCACCAGTGATCTCATAAATACACTTTATTCTGACTTATTCGTCGATGGAATCCTTTACGTGACTTTAAATGTTGACGTTATTATTGTTCAGTCATTAACTCTAATGGCGAGTTATTCTTGAAGTTGATCTGTGTCACATAGTTTTTTCCATAGAGAAAATAGTATCATGAATTATTTACTCGATGAATAATACATATGCATAATACATATGCATCTCTGTTCAATCTCTGTTCAAACCTTTTGTCGGATCAGTTGAAGATGCCAGACCAAAAAATTGGTTAAAATCAAAAGCCCATAATATTAGATAACACTGTGATAACAAAATTGGATGAGATGTAAAATGTAGACTCTTTCAACTGTATAAGAAAAATATTTTGAAGACATAGTATCACAAAATAAGAAAAAAAAATAACATCGATTGAATTAAACTTTGATTACGGTTTAATCTAAAAATGTTCGCTTTTGACTTGAATCAATTTTGAGGTCCAGGCTTGACGTTTGATCCATTTTGTCTATGTTGTATCCATTCAGCCGTTTCCCTGGGTTCTTTTCTTAAACTATATGCCCTTGCAAAACACTGGAGGTCTTACTGAAACTATGGTCATGTCCAATCAATACCGACCCCCTACCAACTAAGAAAAAGAAAGAAAACACCGATGGTCATCCCCTTTGCTATTTTTTTGTATGTTGTGTCTGTACCTTTCTGTCCTTTAACCCCCGTCGTTCGTTTTCACACCCTATCCGCGAAAATTAGCGCTTGTTAAGTTAAAAGATACCCCAATCGAACACAATCCCTAAAATCTCATAAAAGATCTTCTAATGCTGTAAGCTCGTCGCTGCATTCTTTTCGACGTATAGGGTTATTTTCTTTTCTCCCTGCTATCTTGTTCTCGCTCCTGCTGGGATCTGATGTGATGAAACCCTCCCCCGGGGGTCTGATCTAATTTCGCTTTCTTTTCCTTGTGGTCTCTTTGGATTGACGAAAGCTCAAATAGAAATTAGGCATCATTATACATCCTCGGGGGGTAAATTATCATTTAATAACGTATCCTTTTTCTTTTTTTTGTTTTTTTTATTTTTGTTTTATTTTATTTTTTTTTGGGGGGGGGGTTATATGACTTTCGCTGATTTTTGTCTCGTGCTATTTCGTTTCATTTTTTTATCATCTTCAATAACTTGTTTCTCTTTTTTTTTTTTAGCTATTTTTTTTTGATCGGCCCCTTTCACTATTTTTTTTCACAGTCTACTTTCTGATTCTTATTCCTTTATTTATTGCTTTCTTTAATTCTTTTCTTTTTTTTTTGTTTCATCATTATGACGCTCAGCTTTTATATCTGGATGCAGTCTTTTTGGTCTCTTTTTTTTTTCGTTGCCATTCGATCATCGTTTTTGTCTATCTTGGCCGCCCATTCCTTTTCATTATCATCATCTCTCATCTTTTCACCACAATTTCGTTACATCATCCTATTAACATCTATTACTTACTTCTGTTTTCTTGTCATTTGCCTTTCGTGCTCTGATATTACTTTTCATTAAGACACCGCCGGTAATGAACATCATCATCAACATCATCAGCATCATCAGCATAGCCATCATCTACGATACGACCACCTTCGACGTCGCCGAGAGCACAATTGACATCATCAACAATATGACCACCATCACCACCATCACCACCGTCAACAACTCCCAAGCGTCCACCACCGTCATCATCAAGACTATGACTACCATCACCACCACCACCACTACCAACAACTTCCAAGTCCCCACCATTGTCATCACCAAGACTATGACCACTATTACTACCACCACCACCGCCAATAACCAAGCCCCCCCATCATCATCATCAAAACTATAGCCACCATCATCATCACCACCCCGACAACAACTCCCAAGCCTCTACCATCGTCATCATCAAGATTATGATAACCATCACCATAATCAACAATAACAACCTCCCCCCCCAACATCGTCATCATTGAAACTATGACCATCATCATCACCTACACCAAGAGCAACAACTTCCAAGTCCCCATCATCCTTTTCATGAAGACTATGACCACCATCACCACCCCCACTGGCAACAACTTTCAAGCCCAAACCATCGTCATCCTTAAGACTATGGGTAAACCACTCACCCATAATCACTGCCTCGGCCGTAATAGCTGTAAAAGACTATCATATTCATTTGTAATCCTAACAAGGATCATCAGCATCATCATCATCATCATCATCATTGCAAAATCCTACGAGCGTATCATGGTCAAACATCAGAATCTCAAATGCTGATTTTCTAAACATGAAATACCTATCGGGATAGAAGATTGGAGTTACACAGTCTCCTTTTCATATTTCACTTATTTTGCCTCATGCGTTACTAAGTTAAGTTTATTAGATATAAATAAAACAGCGTATATTTGTCTAATAATTAATGATGTTCCTATTTATTTTGACAGAACGAAAGAAGCATGTTGAATTGTTTGTCTTCATCAAACGATGTTTACGTGACGGTCCAAGGTTACTGAAATATAAACACATTTCATAGTAAAATAAAAGAATGTACAAAGAAAATAGCGATCCTTAGCATTCTGTACTGACTGAAGACGAAGCTAACGTACTCAGATCATAAAATAAACTTTTTCGTTGACTCTGTATTTGCGAGACAGAGGTTCTATGAATGAAGGGACATATTCAATGATCAGAGTATTGTAAGTGTTTCCAGGTGGGCTAAGCTAGGGATATGTTGAAAGTGCAATTGACAGAGAATAAAGGAGCATTTTATATAACAGTTTCTTTTACTGCACTCATTATTATCAATATAAGACTCCATCTTACTATTAAGATTGTTAATAGCTGAGTCGCAGTTTTTTCTGTCAACTTTATCAATATCATCACCTCTGACATCAGGGTCTCTCTAAGTAGGTGTCACCACCCTTTCAGGGTTATGTAAAGATTACTGGGGTTGCATGAACATTTGAAAAATATTCATCAAATTATAATTAGGTAACTCTCTTAGTTTTTTTATCGCTGTACAGAAGTATTCTCTTTTTAGCACCAATATCGTAAAATGTTTCAATGGTATTCACGTGTTCTTTTTCTTTTTGTTATAGTTTATAATTTATCTAAAAAAAAGGTAATATCTTGATGTCTTTGTAATAAACATCGCTAAACTTTTAGTTTATAAATACGTTGCAATTTTTGACAAGTGAAATTATAACTCAGACTCAGACTAATTTTTGGGAGGCAACTGCTGCAAATATCAAGCCACGATATGATTAGAAGTAAACTTAATTTCATAAAAGATCCTCCTCTGAATTTTTTAGTCTTTATTTGCATCTCTTTTTCGTAACGGGTTTAAATACAAAGAATATCTAATGATATACAGTTATCCTTTGAATGGTGTGAATGCGCTGTCTGTGGATATTTCTTGTGAACATCCCAACCCTTTCTGTTCCCCGAGAAACATATATCTTGTATCATAATCCATTTCATTAACAAACATTTTACCATTTCAGAAATATAAATGCACAAGTGAAGGAATACAGTAAAACATACAGTGAAACAGTATACAATTAACCTAACAAAACCATAAATTTCACAAAACTATAATCGTTACATCGAAAACGTCTACAATATCATCACCGTCTAAACCGTTCTCATTATCGCCATGATCATTGAAATGATATTACAATATCATTATCATAATCAGATTATTCTTAATCATTACCAATATTCAAGAACTATCATCATCATCATGACTATTAAAACTATCAACCACCATACCAATATTCTAATAGCGGAGAAATCAGTAATTCTTGTGAAGGTGTGAGGCTCTCGGCAAAAAGTTGAAAAGCTTTTATTCTATTGACTTTTCCCCTCTAGTCATAGTCTCCATTGGTTTTTTTATTATCCTCTTTCTTAGCACTTAGATTTTTGCACTTTGTGTTACGAACACGGTTTTATCATTGTCCATTCTTGTATTTCGCATACCTCGGCCAGTTTTCTGTTCAAGGAAAGAGCACACGAATGGAGGTTTTGCCTATACATATGTGTATAAGCGAGTTAGCAAGTGAGCTTACGTGTGTGTGTGTATGTGTGTGTGCGTGTGTGTACGTATGTATGTATCTGAGCATGTGTGTGCGTGTGCAGGTGTGTGTAAAATATACTATTCTACTAAATCGTACGCGGCATCCATTTATCAGATGAAAGGAATTTCCACGCTTAACTGAACGTCATTGAACTTTGAGGTGCACTCTACAAGGCTGATTGACATAAGCTAAGAATCGTCCGTTTGAAAAAAAAAGAAGGGGAAAAAGAAGATGGGGGAGGAGGAGAGAGAAAAGATGTAAGAAAGAGAGAAAAAAGGCGAAACTAGGGGGTTAATGGAATGGGAAAAATCTTGGGAGGAAGAGTGAGAAGAAGAAAGCGTATGAGAGATAACTGAAGGAAAATACGTTGAAAAGGAGAGAGAGAGAAAAAAAAGGAATGAACGGAACGAAGAGTGAAAAGGAAATAGGATTTAACTGGGAGGTGGGGGTTGGATAAGAACAAAAGAAGTTAATTAAAATAATGAAAAATAAAAAAAGACGAGAGGAAATGGAGAGAGACAAATAATAAAGAAACAGATATGGTAAGTCAATAAATAGAAAACGTCACATGATCAACATCTCTTGGCAGCAAGCCATGTTGAGGGTAATCAATTAGAAAATTGGAAAAAGAGTAATCAATGAATAAACTACTTCTCTCACCTCTTGTTGGGTAACGATCACTGAAAAATGAATTTTCAACAAAAAAAAAAAAATAATCTGACGCAAAAAAGGGGATTAATTTAGTACAAACTTGCATTGCAAACAGAACCCCCACCCTGCTAATGAAGAATATCAGGGAATTTTTTTTTTGGAAAACAAAGAAACGGTCTATCTAGAAATAATGAGAAGTGAATGTTTAAATTTTCAGTCCGCTGTCCCCATCGTTGTACCCATGATGCATATGTCGGCGGCCAGATCAAGTTGAAAACTGAAAGAAACATATGCTGACGGTTTTCAACAATGAAAGAGAGTATATGTTGTGGGGGGATAGAATGAGGGAAAAAAGAGGAAGGATGATTTGAAACAAATACAGGCTACAATGATCTTCCATCGGGTGCCTTCCTGGAGGAATCCATTATATAAGCGCGCTATTATAAGCGTTTTTTTTTTTAACTAATAAATAAGATATAAATTTGTTACTTCAATATATATCAAAATAGCTTGATTAATAAACTACTTCTGGAATCGCATCAAAGCAATGGTCATGAACAACAAATATGTCTAAAAAAAACACAAAACGATCAAAATTTCAAACGCAAACATGGGTAATATGGATCATAACATCTACGAAGTACAACAAGTCACCATGAAACTCTAAAAAAAAGAATGGATGAATCATTCTAGGATGGCAAGCCTTCGGTAGAGCAAGCTCAACCTTCCAGAGCAAGAAAATGCCACTAGTCCTAAAAAGAAAAGTATACAACCAATGCATCCACCAGATAGTCACCTATGGAGCTGTTTCATGGAATCTGAGCAAAAGATTGATCTTCAAACTGAAGACCATGCAATATGCATATGAGAGAATCATGCTCAGTATCACATAGAGAAATCTCAAGACAGCTCAATATATTATGAAACTTCGAGACATCATAGAATTCATCAGAAAACTCAAACGGCAATGGGCTGGTCATGTTGCAAGAATGACAGACAATCACTGAACATCATAACTCACAATATTGATCCCTGGAGATCACATGCGAATCCAAGTTCGGCATTACATAAGATTGCGAGATAAACTAGAAATTATCGATAATTTTTTTTTTTATCAGTGCCTGTAAAGGTTGACGATGAGGGTAACGGCTTTTTGTTCTTGCTATCTTTGCGGAAAAATAGTTGTCGAATAGTGGTTTATTCGAATGCTTATTCAAACATTCGTTGCTCTGTCAAACGTCGGGGAATACCAGTGACGAGACCTGTCTCGATATCCTGTGAATGGATAGAACGCGTGGAAAAGTAGATCTATGCCATCTACCAGGGCATTCGTGCAAAGTGAGCATAAATTGCCTCAGCCGGACTTTTGGTTACTGTTACCTCACCGTGCCCTTCTAGTTCGATGCGTATAATATATCATCGTATTCCATAAGTAATGTCCGAATTTAGGGTCAGAAAAATATTTTAAGAAATAATGCTTGATTAAAATATATTCATTAATAAAGATTCCAACAGAATCAATAAACTCTTTTCAACGACCCACTAATTTCATAAACTTTTTTTGTAAAAGTCTTTTGGTTTGGCGGGAAAGTGTATAGAGAGATTAATTTCCACCTTTTCATAAATTTCAAGATCGTTCTGTACACCTGGAATTGGTGGTTATCCGGATCTGGTAAATGAGGAGTGTGTAGATTTTCTCTCCCTGTTGCAATCACTTGAGATGGGACCCTTCCTGTAACGGTCGTGTATTATCATGATCGGGGTTTCGCTATTGCCTTTTCGCTTCCATTGATCTGGTTTTCGGTTTATATTTTTTCGAAACATCCAAATTTCATTCATCATCATCATCATCATCATCATCATCATCATCATCATCATCATCATCATCATCATTCTTTTAACGTCCGTCGTTGGACATAGATCTTCCCCAGGATTCGCCACACTTGTCTATCATGGGCGTCGCGGAGTCAGTACTTTCTGAATTAGTTTAACTCGTCTTTCCATCTAATATCCTGCCGGCCTTGGTTCCGCATGTCATGTCGTGAGTCGTGATGTCGATCGGTTGTCAACTATTCTTGCAACATGGCCAGCCCATTGCTATTTGAGATTTTTGATGGATTCTATGATGTCCCTGACTCTTTTCCCGGAAGTACCGTGCTGTCTTGTGGTCTCTACATGTGAGGTCTTGTATAATCATTTCATGCGCACGTAGCATTTCTAAATTTGCGGATCTGTCTCTTGATTAGGTTCCATGTCCCAGCTCCATACGTGACTATTGAGCGGATGCATTGGTTATACACCCTTCTTTTTAACATTAATGGGATCTTCTTATTTTTGAAGGTTCAGCTTGTTCTGACAAAGGCTTGCCACCCTAGTTTGATTCTTTGCTTGACTTCTTCTTTTTTTTGAGGGTCTCATGGAGATTCGTTTTCTTGGGTAAATGGAGTGATCTTTTTTCTCTAGTTCTGTCCTCGATTTTGATCTTAGTGTTTTTATCTCCGATGTGGTTGTTGCACATGATCTTCGTCTAGCTGAAGTTCACGTGTATTCCTACTTTCTTGCTCTCTTCATTTAGTTCATCTATCATTGTCAGTCACTAATTTCTCTAAAATGTCAAGACGCCTCTATGAGATTGCAGATGTCCACAGTTGCTTTACGATTGATCTCAGTTAACTGGATGACCTCTACGTGGTGCATCAGTGAAAGTAAAGTCACCCCTTCAAAAGCTTTCAAACCATCTTCGCAAATTTCTTTCGTATGAATACTTCAAATTACTTCTGCTGAATTAATGCCTTCTCTGAACTCATAGAGCATTACATATCTTATGTGCCCCGTAAACATATCCAACTTTCGGAAGGTATAGTTAGTAACTAACTTAGTCTAATCGTACTGTGATGACGTAACTTACTTGTTCAAAACTGCACGAAAGCGAAAGAGCATGTATCATTGCCATTTAGACATTTAAGAATAACTACATATACCATTTGATATATCGATATCGGATTGTGGATATTACTGATATGATTGATTGGTTTTTACGTACATTCGGTATTACAAAGACTTCATCTTGCGTTAAAGTCTAGATTAACGTTATTATCGCTATACATCGCAGTTCACTCAGATATACGACGCTACTAAAGAAGTGCATTCTCTCTGATTGCTTCTGTATCACTAAGCAGCATAGTTTTACTTTTTCACTGTTCCTGGATAATAAGTTTTATTTCATAATTGAATGCGTCTAAACAGTACAGAATATGTCAATCATTACCTTCAAACTTTGCTTTTGTGATCAAGACTGAGATAATTTGAAATCTACTTATTTTGAATAGGACAACGGGTGAATTCAAATATTTTTGATAATATAAACCAAGAAAAAGAATCACGGATAAATATATCTGTCTTATTCACAAAAGCAAAGTTTGAAGGAAATAATCGCAATTTTCTGTACCTTTTAAATATAAGCAATTAGTAAATAACACTCACTATCCAAGAACAGAAAATCATGTTACTGTGTGTTATCTGCTTGTCTGACATGAAGAAGAGACGGACCGACAAAGCAAAGATTATAAGAGGTTCGGAAGAAGATAGGAAGACAAGGATATTTTCAATCGAGGAAATGTAAAGAGAAGCGAGTGAAAATAACGGTGTAAAACAGAAGACGAAAAAGAACCCTTACATAGAGAGGGGGTCGAGCTCGTAGACCTTTGCGTCTGATAGTAAAGTAGCCATTTTTGTTTCATCGATATTGCCTGCTTATTTGATGTTGTTCTCTCTCGTTCACTCACGTGAATAATAAGAGAGGCTTTCAGTTGAGAAGGGTCAAAGTTGGGAAGTGGTTGGAGGAGAGCAGCTGACCAAAGACTGAGAGATGTTCTGAGTGAATAAGGAAACAGAAAGAGGAGGTGGGGAAGAAGGGTGATGAGGAGGGAGAGACGAAGAGTTGATGCAAACGATGTCATCCGTAAATTAAGAGCACTTGACGATGTGAGCTGGAACCAATCGACGGAACAGACCTCGTTTGTTTTGCATCACGGCGAAAATAAAAATAGGCTGAAAGGGAGAAAGAAAGATAGGGAGAAAGGGAAGAAACGAATGAAAACGAAAGAAAATACAGAAACGGAAGAAGAAAGAAAGCTAAATGAAAAGAAAAAAAAAGAAACCGTATAGGGAAAAAAAAAAGCTTCAGATAAGGGAAAACCATTGAAAAAGAGACTGCAGATAACAGGAGTCCTCTGAAATGTAAACCGCGGATAAAGGTGACCACTGAAAGAGAGACTACGGATAAGGGGGACTGCTAGAAGGGAAACTATCAGATATATGAATTATATCTATTTCTATAAAATCATAATAATTTATCTATAATCCTATGCTTGCGAACACTGATGACGTTATTTTAAATCTATGACGAGAATTGATTAAAAGAAAAATAAATAATTGTTCTTCGATTTTAAGTTTTTTTCCCGATATCAAAAACTAGTGTTCCTATAAAATTCTTCCGTAAGCCGAAATGGTGTAAAGCGGATAAGCGGTTTCTATTAATTTACATGGTAACATTTCTGAGTATCTTAAGAATGGTTAGATTGGTATGTCAGGATGAAACATCGATGGTCATGGTTGTGGTGGGTGTATATGAAACTAGGATTTAGATGATGAGAGTGTGCGCTGTCTCAATAATGGCTCTCTGCAAAACCTCTCGTATTTGAACTCAATTCGATTATTTTTTAGAAAATAAACTGATTATTCGTTGGAGTGTGAGTCAACAATTGAAAATGCTTGGTAGGAGATATTTTTGTTAGCAAAATTAATACCTTTAATATAACATAATGTTCATCACATATGACATTAATATAACATAATGTTTATAATACAAATAGATATATGTCTGTGTTTATGTGCATGTATTCCTTTTTGTGTGT
>OY735205.1:56472191-56502191 GCA_963457665.1 Thysanoteuthis rhombus
GTCACGCCAAATTTGTCATTTTTATGGCGAATTATCTTTTGCAAATCAGTATTAACTTTATATTCACGCACGCAAACACACACACATATATATATGCGTGTTTGCTTGTAAAATAGGGAGAATATATATATATATATATATATATATATATATATATATATATATATACATATATATATATATATGTATATATATATATATATATATATATATATATATATATATATATATGAAAAAGTAAAATTCCTTTCTTTTTCAAAATGAGTATCTTGATTACTATTCGGGTTGAATACGCCAGTTGATAATAAACCAGTTTTATTCAATTAGAAATCAAACTTAAATAACTGAGGTTTTATCTTGGTTGCTGTATCGACGATGCTCGTTACCATACATTCGTGTTAGAACAAAAGACACAACGGTCTAAACTAAAACCAGTCGTGTGGAAATTTAGTCAAGTATTGACAAAATATATTTCTGAGGTTAAGTTTGTGGGTGGTTAAAATCTTGGAATATCAAGTGACTTTGCCTGAAATATACCGTTATAGTATAAATATTCAAATGTATATAAAGAAAATGTGACTCTCATTACCATTCATTCAACTTAATTTTTCTTGGATTGTACGTTGTATATTTCGAATTTGAATATCCACTATTCATAGTGTAAATCGATAGATTATCGATTCTTCCTGAACCTGAAGCTGATAGTACATATTATATAAAAATAAAATCTCCAAATCTATACGGACAAATAAAAGTAAGCTCTGTACTTGAAGAGTAACAACAAAGATCACTTTGCATCTGTTATTCTTTTTCTCGTCTAATCACGTGAGCATATCTCGATTAGAATCGTGGAATGGTCACCAATTTTGTTGACTGGATGATGATAATGCTGATGCTGATGCTGATGTGATGTAGAAGAAGAAGATGTATACTGTGGTAGACTTAGGAAATTCGTCTCATGAATCTAATTTCTACTGTAACGAATACGATCCATGTTAAGTGATCTGCTATGCTGGAATCCAAGTGAAACCCAATTAAATAACCTGTTAACTGCTACTCGCTTATTATATATGTAAATTTCCTACTAGACACCTTAGGATGGTGTTCAAACCCAGGTGGGATTCCAAATCCTGATTTTCAAGAGAGTCAAGTCCTTTTCATTTTGCACCGAACAAATTCCATACTCCCAATTCACTCTATTTGGTAGTATGTCGTATTGGGTTAGAAAAAAGTTTTTTCGTCATTATATCAAACAGATATGTCCAGTTCAACAGAGCTACATACACGTACATAACCATACTACCAGTCATATAAACAGAAAATTGCAAACTATGCACGAGGTATGAGGGTATCAAACACCTTTTTCCAAAGCAAAGACAAACTATTCTAAATCCATACTAGCCTGACTTACACCTGGCTGACGCCTCAATATATGCCGCCTCTCTTAACTTACTCACTCAACATTGCTCACTGTGAATTATCTAGATCCAAACCCAGAGAGCTTGATGTTTGCTCCTCTCTCTAGATATGTTCTGCAATACCAGATTTTCCCACCCACACTTTTCCTATGGCCTACTTATTATGTTCCTAGAGTCTGATTTTGAATAAGAATTAGAAACCATCGAAAGGGAGACAATCCTTCCCTTCTCGAGGGCTGTCGATATTTTCCTTCTTCATTTTGGATGAAGCTTAGGTAACATAAGCCGGTCTTAAGCATACTTGAGCCGGTCTTGGGCGTTTTCGTAAAAACAAGAAAGATGGTTAAAATTCAAACAGAAATTAGCTGGATACATATTTGAACATTGTCAGTGAACTAAAGATATTATATAATATGATGGCAGCAGTTTTATCCATCATTATTGGCACGCTTGTAACAACCCCAAAGGACCTTGAAAATAGATTGAAAGGATCAAAACTATGTAAGATTCTGTCGATAGGCTGATTTTCCAATACCAGGACAACTACCTTCAGAACTATTGTTACCACAGGATAACTACCCCTTGATAACTGCCCCCGGATAAATGACTCTTTACAATAGTCCCCTTCACAATTCCGCAATATGTATGATCATTTTTATAGCCCACAACTTTATTTCTGCAAAATGGTTTTACATTGACTATGCTATGGCAATTATCCGGCGGCAATCATCTAGGGGCATTAATCCTAAAATCTGATGTTCCCAAGCAATCACTCATCTAAATCCTAACCGATGAATTCATTTAGCTTAGCTTAGTTTGGCACAAGGCATTGGATTACAAAGAGCACGCGATGCTCCTCAGCGGTCATCCATTTATGCACTGATCAAGTTCAACGATGCTTAACTTCAGTAATCAGTTGAGAACCGGTGCTTTCGTTAAACAAAGGATGGTGAGGAACTTGGTTGAACAGAGGACAAAGAATGTGAAGAAGAAAGAAAGGGAGAAAGGAAGAAAGAAAGAAAAAAGAAAGAAAGGAAGACAGAAAGAAAGAAAGAAAGAAAGAAAGGAAACACTGGGAAAATAATAAGAAAGAAAGAAAGAAAGAAAGAAAGAAAGAAAGAAAGAAAGAAAGAATGAGGATAAAGTTAAAAAAAAACCCAAAGCATTTCAAAAAGCAAATATTATGAAAGATAAAAGGAATAGGTCTGCTTAGTCGCTCAAAAGTAACTGTTGCGAGACCGATGTCTTTTGGCTGCACGTCGTGTTGAAGGTGATAAATTAAAAAATTAGAAAAAGGGGTAATCAATCACTCTTGCCCTTTATCGATCACTGAAGAAGTCTGAATCTAAAAACGATACAAACCAGAAAACAACAAAGATCGAGCGTGACACAAACCATTAATTTAGCACGAACTTACATTGCAAATTGTACGGCCGACGAAAAACCCATTCTAAGGGCAAATTAAAAAAAGCAAAAACAAGCGTTCTTCGAAGACAAAAGGTGTAAATATCAAAATTTTCAGCCCTTTGGTTCAGTGCTGTATGTACCTAGATAACGGGCCAGCCAGGCAGACAGACGTACAGGCCAACTTAAAAACACAATATCGAAATCCATGTTGATAGTTTTTGTGACAGTCTTAGTTGATGGTTTCTAAAAGATAGAGAAGGAGAGGAAGGAAAAACAGGCTCGGGGTGAGAGGACCCCATCGATGGTGACTTGGAGGGCCCGGCACGCCAAAGATGTCGCAGTGTTCTGATTCCATTTGTCAGCTCTGCCGTGGACAATTACCACGAGTATTTTTCCACGCCAACTAGCCGTCGGAAACGGACCCAGTCGAGCGTGTCAGGCTACTTTTACGGGTTGGGTCCTCGATGCAAATCGGATGCTTCATGTTCAGACGAGCTGCGACCGACACTGGGTGCGGCGGATGCCAGCCTTTTTACTCCGAACGGGGGCCTACTCAAAAGCTGGGGATCGGGAGGCGGGGGATGGGCTGGGTAGCGTATAGGGATTCAGCTGAGGCTTTTTCTGTTTATTGTTAATGAATAAAGAGCAAAATCATAGACGACCGACCCCCTCTTCCCGTTACTTTCTCTCCCTTCCGTGTCTTTTAAACCCTCCCCTCTCTCACATCGCCAACTCTACCCTTTTTTCCCATCGTTGCGCGCGAAGCCAACGGAGCCACTGTGATAATTAGGACCAATTAATATCCAATACGTTTCATCCTTGTCGACCACGTGACATAGTGTCTCGGCCTCTCCCACCCACGCACTGCACTCCAAGACTGGAACCCCTTGATACTAAAAAAGTCAAAGGTCATATTGACAATCGCACTCTTCAATACTGCCATTTTTTTCTATTGTTTAGAGGTTTCTTTTCTTGTTTATTTAAATTTTGTTTCCCTCTCTCTTTCTATCTCTCTCTCTCTCTCTCTCTCTCTCTGTCTCTCCGTTTCTCTTCCTCTCGTTTTCTCACTTTCGATTTTCTGTTTCTATCGGTCTTTATTTCGTGTCTTCACGTTTTTCTTGTCCTTTACTGAACAGTGTTTATTTATCTGCTACGATGTAGATAATTTTCCAGAAGATTTGTTGAACTTTGAAGGCAATCAAAGTTTCAATTGTCTGCTCTACCTTGAAGTTTAAATATTTTTCCGTTTGCTGTTTTTCCACATGAATCGTTGACTTCATAATAAAGAAAAGTCTCGCTTATCCGACTGCGAGAATTACAACGAAGTAGACACCAAGAACTGCTGTAACACTCCTCAATGAAATTGAAACCATGGCTTTCAATTTGATCACCCTTTTCAAATTTACTAAATCTACAACAAAGTAAGAGAGATAGGATCCATCCCAGCAACTAGATCCTTAGTTCCAGGGTGGGGTATTATGCAGGGCCAGATTGAGGCTGCATTGGGCAGTGGCTTTGATTCAAACAGGGTCCCTACCCACCAAAATGTGAGAGTAACCAAGAAATTCCATTGAATTTAATTGCAATTTTACTTAATTTCATCCATGTACTTATTATAACATCGTAAGTTTACGAAATTTTCTCGCAGTAATTTTCTTTCTTAACTAATTCTAGTTCCCCTCTAAATATTTGGGACCCTTGGCTTCAGCCCAATCAACATCTCCCCTTATTTGAGTCCCAGGATCCCACATTATGTGTGAATGACTTGTTTATTGCATGAATAAAGCAATCCAAAAGAAACATGATTGATTAAAACGGTCAGCTTAAAACAGAGTGAAGTACGATACCCAAGACCAGAGCTTTTTAATAAAACCCGTCAACCGTTACTGTCACCAATATTGTCAACAAAGGTTTCTACAGCTCCCGAGTTGATCTGGCTGACTGACTGGTTTGCTGACTATGAACGTACCAATGGAATTGGAGGGCTGAAATTTCCAACATTTTCTTCTTGAGTCAATAAAAAATGTTTTTGTCATCCTCCATAGGTTTTTAGTCTGGGGAGTTCAATTTGCAATGCAGGTTTATGCTAAATCTATCCCCCATTTGAGTCCATTTGCTTTCTGAAAATGAAGACTTTTTGTGATCACTTCCGAACTAAAGGCATTAGAAGTAAGGTATTCATTGATCACCCCTTTTTTTCATTTTTTTTAATACTCCCAATACAGCATCCGTCAAAAGATATCGTGTGCACATTTTCTTTTGAGCGACTAACCGGACCTATTTGCTTTGCTTCCAGAATGTTCATTTGAATTCGCTTAACCTTTCACATTATTCTCTTTCCATGAAGTGGTGTGACCACAACATCTCCAGAGAGAAACTGTGGCGATCAGAGTAAGGACTACAGTTGTATGGAACTCAAGTGAGAAAAGGTCAAGAGACTTTGGCTCTATAGTGACATTAAAAAATCCGACAATTAATGGACCAAGGTGTTGTGATCAGACACCTTTCTTGTAAATCTAGAATAAAAATGAGATAAAAGAGAAAAGATCAATTACAGTTACTGGGTTGATGAAACTCTTAATTTGTTGTGGATCAAATGGAGAATCCCTACCTCAAAATTGATTCAAGTCAAAAGCGCAAATTTTCATATTAGACTGGAATCAAAATTTAATTTAAAATTATAAAACCAGGTACCGTGTGGAACTATTTCTTCACAATACTCTTTGATGTAGCCAAAGCTGTCCGAACTCTGTATTGCATCCTTTTTTTATAAACTTAAATCAAATTTTGACAACGTTGCAATCTGAAAATAAACACTACTGACTTGAATCGATTT
The DNA here is from genome assembly GCA_963457665.1 of Thysanoteuthis rhombus. Lineage (NCBI taxonomy): Eukaryota > Metazoa > Mollusca > Cephalopoda > Oegopsida > Thysanoteuthidae > Thysanoteuthis > Thysanoteuthis major. Next base: position 56,477,853 of record OY735205.1, read on the forward strand.
CGTGTGCCGTATTCTACATTTGAACCCATATCATTCGTGTTACAATGTTTTTCCTTATTTGCAATAAACAAAAAATACTCATAATCTCCTACCTTTGTAATGCACTCCATTCTACTGTGAATACTAATCACATAAATCGAACATTATACTATGAACATTTCAGATCAAAATCCAGGTAATAACAACTTGTCAGATTACAGACTGATCCATCCTCGTATGCAAACAAGCAATTAAATTGATATGCTTGCATTTGAATTATGGATTATATGTACTATGTATATGCATATAGATATCGTGTCACACACACACGTAAACACTCTCACATAAATACATACTGACGCATATACACACACATACAGACACAGACACAGACGCAGCCAACCAAAACTGTCACCGAATCTGCCAACATAGGTTTCCTCAGTTTTCAAGTTGATCCAGCTTGGTGGCTGGCTATACATGAACCATGTGTACAGGCCTCGTCAATTTGAAAATATGAACATTTACTCCACAAGTTGTTCTTCCTTTTTTTTTTACCCCATCCCACAGATATTTTTAGTGCAGAGTTCAATTTCCAACGTGGGTTTATGTAAATTGATCGCTTCGATTGCGTCCAGCTGTTTTCTATTCCAAAATATTTTTTTGTAATTATTGACTCCATAAAGCGAAAGAAGTTACATTCATCGATCACCCTTTAATCATATGTTTTTATTGATCATCCCCAACATGTCACACCGCCAAGAGATGTTGGTCACACGACTGTTTCTAGTGAGTGACGAAGCTGACCTGTTTTCATACAATTTGATCCAATGGTCGTATTTAAGGTTTGAGGAAAGAAACTGGGTTTAAATTTGATTCGTGCTGAATGTCTGACCGCAATTGACGCTATGCACCCCGTGGCCCAACCCGTTGCTCACCCCTATCTGACATGAAATGTAAAGGTCACATCTCCTTCAAGTGACCTTTCTAGGCTTGCTACTGCCCTCTTCTTCTCAGATCCGATGAGGCAGCGTAGACTCGAAGGAGACATTTGACAGCCGCTAACCCGAATAACCCCCACCCTATTGAACACATCAAGATGCCAGTGTAGATTGGCAAAAGTGAAAACAAAAAGGGACTAAAGGACAAAATCAGAGGACGGAATAACTTGAGATAATGTTGTTCAGGGGTAGGCAACCTACGGCCTGCAGTCAGAATCCGGTCCGTGACGAGATTCTTACCAGCCCTCGAGCAAATATTGTGATATTATCTTCACTTTTTTATATTTTTAAGTATAAGTGTTTTAAGACTGTGGTCTTCATTTCAGTACATCTTTTTTTGGACACAACGTTTCGGCCGATCTGCCCTAAGTCCTTTTTCAAGTATAACATGTAATATCCGTAAAGAAAAAGGATTTCCTTAATCAGTCTTTTTTTCTTAGGTGAGGCCAAGCAAAAAACGATATCAAACAGAAATTGAAAACTTGAACTACAACTCTTATAAATATGATATTGTATTCTGCAATAAGTGCTGCATAGCTCGTTCTATAATTCTAAGGAGAAAAAGTTTTCCATTTTTTTTTTCTTTATTGAACAAAGAATTCCGTCTTGTGTATTGGGTACGCTGTACAAACATAAGCAGTAGCAAGGCTCTCCCTGCTACTGCACACACTTTCCCTACCGATATTACATCTGAAAAGGACTATAGGGTGCAAAGGCCGAAACGTTGTGTCCAAAAGATGAACCGAGACGAGGACAATGGTCCAGAAACACTCATACGTAATGATCCACCATCTAAAAATCTATGCAAAATAACTTACTTTTTATATTTTAGAAGTTTCGTGGTGCTTTTTTTCTAATGGATTGAAACGATGTGTTGACTGAAATAAATTGTGACTAAACTGTGTTCAATAGTTACTCATCGATATCATTGATTAAGCATAACTGATCTTTTATCATTTGAGATTCATTGATTTCGATCACAGTATAAAACAAAATGAACTCAAATGGATAATTCACATGATTTGAGTTTTTCATTGCATTTTTCTGGACCATCATCGATTCATTGAGACATGATCTTGCTTGCTGAAACAAACAGTTAGCCGACCTCTAGAGTAGCTATTTTTTTTTTCTAAAAAATGGAAAAGATGTTTATTGCAACTACCAACAACACTGCTATTATGATTATTCAGTTGTTCAGGATATTATTGAATGCGTGATTTGAGGAAAACGTAAAATTTTATGAATCTTTGCTAAAATGTTGTTGAATTTGTTTTAGTTTCTGTTTAATCAGAAAAGCTTTCTTTACCTGAGAGTTTACGATTCATGTCAAAGAAGTCCTCTCAAATGATTTCATTTATATGACTAAAATATTTTGTCAGAAACCGATTCTTTACAACTTCCCAATATATATATATATATATATACATATATATATATATATATATATATATATATATATATATATATATATATATATATATATATGTATGTATATATATATACCCTTGATGATTGGTCGAATTAACCAAAAAACGAGTGACAACTGATTTCTCTCCCAGATTTTTAGTACATCGTTCTATACAATATGATTATTATATCGAACTCTTTTTCTTTTAATTCAATGCAAATGACAATTATTAAAAACCCAACTACTTTACTAGTTTATTAAGAGTTTTTACCAAAATTATTTTTTAAAAAAGTAACATTTTTGATAATATACATGTAAATATATTGAATTGTTTTAGGGATGATTCATCTATGCATGCAGAGTGCTTGATATCGAGGAGAGCTCATAGGTAAAAAAGTGTACAGTTCTTCAAGGAAACTCTGAGTTTTAAACCAGTGGTGCAATGAACGTGGCCGTCTGACGATTGAACCATTGTATGTTCATTAGAATAGATTATTGTAAATCTCTTCTGAACGTCTGTCTTTTCATTCCATAAAATGTTTTGATTTCAAATACCCGAAACAGTTACATAATAAACAATTGATGATACCAACAAGAATAATTCACACATAATACCATGATATAAAATTCTGTGAAAAACTTGAAAACCACTGAAGAAAATTAGACAAATTATATCAGCAGATATTGATTAAAATAGACTCAAATGACATACATTTCTGGAAAAAAGTAAAAAATGAATATACATATTTTGTTGTAAAGCTTTCTAGAAAAATACATAAATATAGACAAAAAAGACCGAGAATAAACAAGGTGAGAATTTGGGTTGAAAATAGTTATTCAGCCTTTGTCTTATCAGTGAGCTATCTAGCATAATGGTAAGTGCATCAATACGTTGAAGGGGATTACTGACTGTCCAGTTCCGTAGTCCAGAGGTAGGATAACGGCCTGCAGGTCTGAAGTGAAGTTTTGAATTCTGCCTCGCGGTACGGATGGGATAATGGAAAGTCTATAGCCACATCGAAACAGCTGACGCAATATATATATATATATATATATATATATATATATATATATATATATATTTGTTAATCAAAGTTGGCTGATACAGTGGTTAACCGGAATTTTCACCGTGTGATCCAAATGATTAACGGATAAGCGTTAGGTTTAATGCCTTTCCAAGGAAATGGATCATGTTTAGACATACATATTTGTTGTGTAAAATAAATTGCCAGTGTAAATGTTGTAAATGCATTGGGACGTACACGCATCTCAGTTTCTGGCTCTATATATTTCTGTGATCCTCATTATATACTCTTAAGATGCACATTTCAAAAATTGTCCAGACGTAAACACAACATCTGCTTTATCAGGACAAATTACTCCATCCTGCTGCGTACTAATTAACCAGAATATACAATGTAGATAGTTATATTTTTTCTTATACTTACGAACTTCATTTCTACCTTTATGATTCCGAGAATTTTATTAGTTAGTTATCCAAATAAACAGTAAAATAATCAGTATTTTTCCATAGTCACACGTGACCACTGACTAATGGAACGCAACTTAACGAATTGTTAATAATAATGTTCTTATCGCAGTTGCATCACATTCTTCCACTTGCTTATCCAGCTGAGGTCAGCCTTGGTCATCATTTATTCTTGCATTCAGGCTCCAGGGAAGTAAAGGAAGGGGGTCCTCTGGCTTGCTTAATCGAACGTATTGTACAGATCGGTCTCCTCCTGTGGAGGATTAATGAGATCACCCCGTTCGGCTCTTTACACGATCCCCGGCTGCTTATTGCATCTGGTATTCCCACATGGTCACCCATCTAGAATCTGACCGAGCTTGACGTTACTCAACTTAAGTGATGATATGCACGAGTACTGGTGTGTCTATCACGATTTGGCCATAACTGTTTGAATATTGTAAACAATATGTTTTCCTTTTTTACCTCATGTTTTCCTCTGCTTGTCAGTCTTTAGATTATTACGATATATTAATGCAACTGTATCATAGATACCAGAGCAATAAAGCCAATCTAAGTTGGCTAGAAGCAAAAAGCTGTCACATTCGTTATTAACCGTAATTACATCATGATCACATAATATGTGCCCTGCAGTAATTAAGAGTTTTGCTAATTGATACGCAATCTGTCAATAGCTTTGCTCTATGCTCACCGTATTATTGCTCTCAAAGATATGTGACTGGCGTACGCAGGGGAGAGATAGAAGAGGAACGTACTTGAAATATGAATAAAAACACGAAGAAGACCAATGCTTTTCTCATTCAGATATGGATTCTTATAAACGGTCATCCGCTAGGAGCATTCAACTAAAGAGCAAATGCTCTTTGCTTCAGCTTCTAGTGATGGGTTTCAAATTGATTAAAACGTCTTATTGAAATAAGTCTTAAAAAGAAAATGGTTTCTCCCGGTAGTCACATATGGAGCTGAAATACGTAACCTTATCAAAAGATTGGCTCTAAAACTAAAAACTATGCCCCGTGAACAAGAGTGTGTGATGTTCAAAATCATATAGAGATCAAAAGACAGCAAATTATATTACAAAAAAAAAGCCAGTTGTCAAAGATATCACAAAAAACATTAGAGGGCTCAAATGACGAAGGGCAGGACCATGTTGCTAGAATGTCAGACAACCGATGGACATTACAATTTACGACGTGGATTCCTCGAGATGATATGCAGAATTGAGGCTAACAAAAATAAGATGGCCTGACGGCATGGACAAGCTCATAAGACATTGGCTCCGTGAACGTGAAAAAAGAATTGAAAAAATAATTTACTGAATTTACATAATGTACTTGGAAAATCTACACACACAACCAAAGCAAGGACCCTGAGGATCAATAGGACCCTACTGCACCCCCACAAAGATTAAGCTTAGGAATATGATATTTATGGATCATGATAAGAAACATATCAGGGATTATAATTTGATCCCGTTGTTGAATATTCAGCAAGAGATTTTTGAATGTCTGCTTCGATCCCAAGACCAATATATGATCAGCTTTCGAGAAAGTTCACTTGTGATTGTTGTCTGACTATTTTGTACAGATAAATAAGTTTTTTTTTTATCACAAAACATGTAATGATCAAAGGTATGGAATTTCTGATGACAAGAATAAATATTTTCAGACAGAAAAAGAAAAAATACAAAAATGAACGAAAACTGGAATACCTATTTCGTATTTGTAAAATCCCCGATTCTGCACGGAAACTATCAAAAGATTATACATTTATCAGGAGATTGTTCTATCTATGAAGATAAATAGCGATAGACTTAGGTGGACCAGCTATGTATTAATGGACCAATTCAGAGAGAGACAGACAGACAGACGGACAGAGAGAGAGAGAGAGAGAGAGAGAGAGAGAGAGAGAGAGAGAGAGAGAGAGAGAGAGAGAGAGAGAGAGAAGGAACATAAGAAGAAAGAGAGAGTTTGAGAGAGGAGAGACAGATATTGCCCTTGTATTTTGTCAACAATCGAACAAAAGAAATGATTTTAAAAGAGTTCTCGCCCCTTTATTGACCTTGTGTGTATGCCTTTATATCTATAATTTTTTTTATCTCTCTAAAATACCCACTATGTTATTTATCTATCTATATATCTATCTTTCTATTTATCTATTATAAACAGTCACCAAAACTATCAACATGAATTTCTTTTTCAAGTCTCTCCAGCTGACTGGCTATATATGTATATATCACGCATACAGACCACACCGAAGGAACTTGAAGGCTAAAAATCCAAATATTTACTCTTTATCACGACTACAAATAAATCTATCCATCTATCTATCAATCAATCTATCTATCAATCTATCTACCTATCTATCTATCTATCTATCTATCTATCTATCTATCTAGCCAACAAAAGAAGCCTACAATAACGCTTAAATTTAGAAATAAACCCAGTCCCCTTGAAATTCACCCATCTCTCTCCATATATCCTTTTCTTTTAGATCAGTATCTTCTGTCGAAGCAAAGTTCAAAGTATCTTTAGCCAAGTTCATTCTCATTTACACTACCTCACCTCATCACATCTCCAGTAATTGCTTTCTTCTCACCTCTCTGTCCACTAGCAATATTTCTACTTGGTCTTTCATCAATTCACAACGATTCTGTTTTTTCCTTTTACTTTAACTTTCATTTGAAAGTCCGTTACTTCTCACAGGCCCTGGGATGATCTAGTGTGTAGAAAGTAATTGCCCTGGGACTTCATAGGCATGCGTTTTCATGAAAGAAGAAAAAAAAAAAAGAAGAGAACTTAAATCAGAAAAGAAAAAAAAATTAAAACGGAATGTGGTGCTACAGGCGGAATAAATTGCAACCGACACAGATGCAGGCGGAATCGTAACAAGAAAGATAACTTTCTTTTTACATTTTTTTTTTTTTTTTGGAAGACGATGGCTCAACCAAGAGAGCCTCTCTTTCGAAACGTGTAAGATGATAATTCCTTTTAATATGTCACGGTGAAACTTTTCCTTTTTTTTTTTATCCTTCACGTCCACACCATTTCTTTCTTTATTTTTATACTCTTCGCTGGTATTGTGCAGGCGCATTTGTGGGAATTGGAAAGCATTTTGAATGTTTTTCCCTTATTCCTTACTACTGCTTTTTCTTTTTCTTTTTTTTTTTTTGCATATAAATATTCCCTCCAACTCTATTCTTTCAGTCTAATTATAGATATTTAGTGTGATCCCTGTAATTTTAAGAGGAAAAACACGTACACACAATAAGGACAAAGTGAAAAGAAATATCATCATCATCATTATCATCATCATCATCATCATCTTCATCATCGTTAAAATTAGTTAAGCCAACATTTTCTTTCAAATTCTACTGCTACTACGATCGAGTTGTTCTACTATTATAATTTCAGTTGCAGTCAATATTCTTCTCGGCGTTAATTGTTCACGTGGTTTGTTGATATCCACATACATCCTCCATTGATTATAGGATATTAAAACTAAAAATTGTAGTTATATCAACGACTAACCATAACATAAACAGATCTGGTCAGTGACTCATTAAAGACTGTCACGCGAAAAAAAAACAAAACAAAAACTCTTTTGGCACCGTGCCAAGTTGGGGGTGATCGATTAAAACATTGGAAGAAGGGTCGTCAATTCTTTCACCTTTTGTTGGGTTGTGATTACAGAAGAGTGTGAATTGAACTAAAAAAAAAAGGTCGAGCCAAAATTACGGACCAGTATTGCATGAACTTATATTGCTGGAGAATTCAGAGAAACAAATTCATTTGTTACCATAATATAAAGTAAATGTTAAAAAGTTCATCCCTTTAGCTCTATTGGTGCAGCCCGGATGCGTGAATACGTAGCCAGTTAGCTAGTCAGGAAAACTTGAAAACTGAGAGAAACCTGCGTTGACAGTTTCTGTTGACGGTTTCTAAAATGGTCAAACGTTTTTTCTCTTCGGATGATAAAAGAATGATGATGATGATGATGATGATGATGATGATGATGAATTATTTCACTTGTTCCTTCTGTATTACACTCTTTCGAATCTCCTAACAAATAACAAATATTACGTCTATTTACATGTTGCTGAAAATATCTGCTTCCTCATCATCATTTCCAAATCATCCTGAACCATTATCCGATTCACTACCAGAGTGAGAGGACAAAGGACAAAGGAAATATCTCGTCAGCTGCTCGTGGATAACCACTGTTCTCACCATCTTTATTACTATCTACAAATTGTCTTGACTGACTGTACAATATACTGTCAGAATTAAAGGACCAAGGAGAAAGAATAGTCTCGTGTGATATCTCGCCAGCAGCTCTAGGACAATCATTGCTTTCACTGCCTCAATCACCATCTTTAAATTCTTTTTACTAGCAACCCTATTTCTTGTTAGAGCAAGATGAGATCGTGGGATATCTATTTAGCTTCTCAAAGTGGTGAAAATCATTATTTTTAAACGTGTGAACCTATTTTCTCCATATATATATATATATATATATATATATATATATATATATATATATATATATATATGGGAAGCAGTTCTCTAACACGAAGAAAATTAATCGGATCAGTGTTATTCCAACGTTTTGTCTCATAGCTATTATATTATTGAACTTTAGTTTCTTGGTGCATGTAATCTTGTTCAGTTGATTTTTTTTGGTAATTAAATCTTTATCATCGAGTTTGTCAGGCGTTTTAGCATGGCCCTCTTTCGGGAGCATAAAAAAACCTTTACACGTTTCACGTCTTTTGTTAACTGATAGTGAATGTGTCTACCGTTGGAGATAAACAACACGCCTTGCTGTGTTTTAACGCAGCAACCTTTTGTATTAATTCACTCCCTGCTGTTATTAATGCGAGGTTTTATTGTCTATTGTCTTCGCGTGCACCCTTACCTGTCACCTGCAAATGGTCCTTCCAGCTCGAGCCCTGATAGAAGGGCGATTACCGTGCCGGCATAATTGCCTTCATGCGCGATTTGATGCCTATCGTTGCTTCGCCAAGTGCTTCTTCGTGTTTTGGTTTTGCTTAGCTAGTCACCCATATCACTTCGATGAATGGCTAGCCGCCGGTGGGTGGGTGTCATTCATCATCACCAATGATCGGGATAGCTTCCTGATTCATTTTACCTGTCGGGACAGGTGAACCTGGCGTGTGCCTCCTTGCCCGAATGACGTGGCCAGGGAAAGCTTTGAGATTGTGATGGATCATAAGCGCCATTCAAGTGATTAATTCTCGGATCTATGTATAAAATCAAAACAACCAATCAATAATTTCTTAAAAGCCAACTTACAGGTGAACCAGTACTTGGATACCGTTATCGCTTACTTTTCGGATATTTCGCCACTTTTTCGTTTTCATGGAGGAAAATCCCCAAGAACCTCGGATCTACCTTCAAAATCAAACAACAAATCGAATGGACAACAATAGTTCCTCGTAAGGTACAGGCGAACAAATACGTCGATACAGTTATCCCCGTTTTTTTCGAAAGTAGTTCGCCCACAGAACTTTTTCATTTTTACGAAAAAGGAATGAAAAGCGAAGATAACAATCGTTGTGTATTTCAATATCAGCCATTATAGAGGCAGTGATATCTACGCCCTCTCTCTAACCTACACCTCCGTCTCCTGTAAATTCTGCTGACCCAAGCTCCGATTATTCAGACTGATATACCATAATCACTATTTTGAGGTCTTAGAGCACTCAGACAATGAGCAAATGTACTGGACCCTTTTAAAGATGACAATAAAGGTTACAATTTCTTGCCTACGACCTTTGCTGGTGATTCAGTGTTGGAAGAATAGAAGGGCCCTGTACCACACACCGACTCTTCTCTCGATCAAACATCAAGACATGCTAGCGATGAGACATATACAATATATATACTGCAAATATTTATTGAATACAAATATTATACATACATATATATATATATATATATATATATATATATATATATATATATATATATATATATATATATATATATATATATTCATTTCAATATATATGTTTAAGGGGAGAAAGAGAGTTATTCAAAAGATTAGGTTTGCCTGTCTCAAGTTCACGAATGTGAGGTACCTAGTCGGGATCGAACTCAGTAGAACAATAATGGTCAGCGATAAGTATTTGGTCAAGCACAGCATATATCCTCTAATCTTCAGAATCTTTCTCAGCACGCTTGACGGTCTAGACGGCTTCAAACTTTCTAAGAATTTCTAATTCTTTTTTGTGGCTTGAAGTACGATCCCCAGTGTACTACTTATGTGCCTGGCTCTGAACATCATGTTCCACAGTTTTTTCAGTTTCTGGACGAGATCTTAATACTTATTTAGTTTTTCGCTTCTTTTGACCTGTGCTCTGACAAAATGGCCATTTCCATGATCTAGGAGAAATTCATTTCCTATTTCCCAACAACCATATCAATTCTCTTTTATAATTCATAATCATCATCTGGATATCCAGAGCTCGAACACTCAGTCTTTCTTTTTTTAACTTCTCTCCCTCAGATCATCAGCATCATCATCAGCAGCAGCCTTTCAACGTCTGTCTTGGACACGTAAACCTTCCCCGAGATTCGCCAGATCTCCCGGTTTGGAGAGTTGCAGACAATAACTTCTGATCTTCTGAATATACTGGTCATGATTTAACAAATAATCTACGTTGTGAGTAATGATGTACAGGGACAGCCTGACATTATTGCAACCTGGTCTGACCGTTGCCATTTGAATTTTCTAACAGATTCTATGATGTCTATGACCATTCTTTGGTCTCTAATATAATGTTTTCAAACCTCAACCTCACTTACACACGTTGTTTGATTTTCATTTTGAGAGCCAGTCTTTTGGTTAATCCACATTCTGACCAGTTATAAGTTCCCTCACTTTGCAGGTCATTGCCAGTAAGTACATTCCTTACTGGTTACATAAATCGTATCTTGTGTCAATGTAGGCTTTTTTTTCTTAAATATCTACTCACCAGGATCAGCCTTGCTTAACCTTTACACTTAAAAATACATCAATATTCCTGACGTATGACCACTCATTTCAAGTCTATGAAATATTCATTATTGGAGGAAAATTCTCGATGCTAATTCCACCTTTACACGCACTTGACGCGTAACATTTTGTAAAACTTATGGTAAACTGTAAAAAATAATTACGAAATAGAGCAAAAATATGCACACAACTATACATAATTGTTCCTGAATTTTTATAAGTATGAAAATTATTACAGTAATCATTTAAATGACAAAATAATGATAATTTATTCAAAATCTTACTTTTTTTTAATGCTAATTCTTATTTTTTGAGTTAAAATGATATCATTATCACATAGCTTTAAAAATGCAATATGTTAATGAAAAACAACTCTAATTTGGCATTAATCAACATTCAGTACTTGACCGACCCCACCAAAAACAAACCCAAAGCAAAATATATCGTAGGGCTACACATATAAACCTTGATGTATTTAGTGGTAATATCTCTTAAATTACACGGGTATATTAATAAACGGGTGTGTTTATTAGTGTTTTCATGTAGAACAATAACTTTTCCTATATCGAATTCAATAGGAAACTAGTATTCTGAGGAAAATCATAAATCACCCCACCCATGTATGCTGTGTTTTGGTGATCAATAAGTTACTTATTTGTCCTTTTATTGGATTATAGTCACTAGAAATGATCTGAATTAAAGAAAATATTTTAGAGCGGAAATTCCAAAAAGCAAACATTTCCCCTCTACATTAGGCATGTGTGTACGTGTGTGTGTGTGTGTGTGTGTGTGTGTGTGTGTGCAAAATTTAAAGTTTTTATAAAGAACTGTTGGGCCTTGATGAATTCCGGAGGGATACATAAATAAATATATGCATATAGATTTAAGAACATCTGAAAAACCTAAAGCCAGCAACAGTATTTAGACCAGTTTAGGGTGATTATTTTTCTTTCCTTTATGAAATTATGACGAAGTATGATGTGTGTTCAGGAAATGTGTAAGTACAAAGATTGGAAAAGTCGAACAATGTAGTCTCAATTTAATCTTGCAGACTTCCAAGTTGATGTATGTATTAAGTTTATATATATATATGTACATATATGTATATATATATATATATATATATATATATATATATATATACAGTCATACGATAAATTTCGTTTCATCATAATCATGCATTAAATGTCGATTAATATTGATTGAATATTATTGGAACAACAGATCGAACTTACCAAACAACAATTTATAGAGTTGTTTGAAAAACAATGTCCAACGGAATAAAATGCCATTCAAACTAAACTTACCTTCATAATGGACCATTTCTGTCAACATCGTGAGTTTTTAGATCTTTTAAGTTATCTTTTATCACACTTTTGAAGTGTTCAAAGCGTTGTTATCTGTGTAGAGTTTAGTTTTTGATATCACCGCTTTATCTTCATATATCTCGAAGCACAAAGGCTCATATTCCTGTCCACCATTTTTGTTTAATATGTAGGAGGGTCAACAGATGGTGTAGTAGTTCGAAGTTGAAGAAAAAGAATTGTGCCTCAAAGAGTCAAACGAGAAAAAAAAAAAAAAAAAAGGAAAACTGACACCCAAAATTTCAAGCTTCAACCAACAGGAAATATGTTATTCTTCAGGATGAATGTACCATTCCACAACAATGAAATAAACACACAAAAAGATCAAATTTTGAGTCAGTGATATATTATCACATCATCTTGACTCTACCGGCTTATCACCTAAAAATTTCCATTTAATTAGAACAATAAACACTTTCATTAGGGCAAACTTATAAAAGTAGAGTTCAATTCAGCATTTTAAGGATCCTTTTCGTGTAGAAAACCAGATTCTTTAAAAGATCAAGAAAATAGCTTTGATACTGTTTTTGTCATTTCTGGCTATAATGATTAGTCTCTAGATAGACATATTTGATTTTCCGTGTCAAAATTTTATTAGACAGGGTATTTTCATGTTTGTATGCGGTTTATTTGGACTATTTTCCCGTCTTTGCTGATTCTTTTGTCGTTTACCTTCCAGTCCTTCTCCAGTGTCTATCCAACATTTCAAAATACAATAGAAACTCCAGGGAGGCTAGATTGTACACGATTGAAACTTTTTTGTGAACAAAAAAAGATAAATAAAAAAAAGAAAAATAGTCCAATTGAACCACATATAATGATGCATTAGTAACTTTTGGTACATATGAACAAGTTTTATTTCCGTCTCAAAAAATCAGACACTACTTTCCGAACAATCGAATACATCATTACTTTACGAACAAACGTCGATCGATGAGCTGATTTTTTTACTTTGAATTTCAATTTTACTACATGGATGCTTCGGATCAAGTGTAGAATCTGACCCCCAAAATTGATTCAAGTTATAAGCGCAAATTTCCACACAACATCGCAGTTAAGATTTAACATTTTCTTTTTTTAAATACTATTTCTTCTTAATAATCTTTTATGTGATTAGTGGGGTCTGAATTCTACATTTCATCCTCATTATGATAAAATAAAAATAAATTTTGATTACTGGGCAATCTGAAATTTTGCAGTCTGATTTTTATTCGATGCCTTACCTGTCTTTTAAAATCAATTCCTTTTTTGTACATCTTACTTATTTATATTTATATACTTCTAATCCTGTGTAAGGAGCGTTATGAATTTATAATTTTCCCCTAGCAAAGTATTTTTACAATACAGGCAAATACCAGAGGATAGAGCATATCATGGTGACGCTGGAAAATGATTTCTTTCCATTGAAATGTTATTTTTAAACTCCTACAAGGGAGTGAGTCATTAAGTAAGTTTCTCACACGAATCTCATTGGGATTTGAACTCTTGGCCTCAAAACTCAGTCTCAAAACTCCAGAAAGTATTTCAAATTGATTTATGACGTGAGGTCTACGCTAACACAGCTGCGAAGCATTGAATTGTTGACATTTTAGCGCTGCAATCAAGGCTCCAAGTAAAATCGAAACAATCTTATACTTGTCTTTATGCAAAACACGCTGACGTATTGTCTTTATTTATATCTTAATTTACTTTTCTAATGTTCGCTCTTTACAATATTCATCACCTTATCTACGCATAAATTTCCGGTATGCTTGAAACGTAAAATATACAATCAATGCATAATACCAGCTATGACGTACGAGTGAGAAACCTGCAAAACTCAAAACCACTTGAAAGTAAAACCAGAATAGCATAGAAAAATGGGAAGAAAAGTCATAGGTATGTCCCTAATCGACAGAAAATAAGATCATATGAATCTGCGAGAGAGTCGTTGTGAACGATATCGTACAATTAATTAACCAACAAAAATCGATACAGGCAGGGCACATAGCGTTAAGAAGCGGCAAAAGGTGGGCAGTAAACGCAGGAAGGAAAATATCATACACAAGATGGAAAGGCCAGATAGAAAAGTTTGCCATTAAGGCATGATAGAGGTTAGCCCAATCACACTTGTCATGGAAGAAGATAGGAAAAGTTTTTGTCCAGAAGAGGACCATTAATGACTGCTGCTGCTGATGATGTATGCACTCTTCTACTGAACAACTTACTTGAATTTTGACGATATCTACAATATATACATATCTTATGAATACACACAACACACATATATATATATATATATATATATATATATATATATATGTATATATGTATATATATATATATATATATATATATATATATATATATATATATATATATACACACCATCTCTATATGGATTAAATATATTCAAAAATAGGACTTCTATGATTCTGGGTAAATTTTAGATCGAATGTCGTATATGTATATATGTATATGTATGAAACAAGGATATATAATCCGACAGAAAATATTATGAATGGTTCATATTACTTTGGAACTCTTTTTGAAATGATTTCTCGTTATTATACGGTAAAAGTATCATTTATCCTAGACAGCTTATATAGAATAAACAATTGAAGAAAATTGGCTACTGCAGGAATCAAACCTGCGAGCGATAGGGAAGCTGCTCTAACGTAGTTGAATGATTTACTCATCGTGTAATAACAGGAGATCATTTCTAATAGAGTTTCAATATAATATAGAACACTCTATTATCATATATATATATATATATATATATATATATATATATATATATATTCTAGAGTGTATCATTACACATACATTTCATTCACAAAAATGTGTTTGTCTATATATCTGTTTGTTTGCATTCAAATTGGATGATCTCATTGATCGATTTACATTCCTATTATGACATAATAATGAAGATACGAAAATACAGAAATCTTAAGACTGATCATCACACATCAAAACAGCCTGAGTTGGGTTGATAATTGTAAAAAAATCAAATGCATACACATATAAATATATAGAGAGATACGTACGTTCACTATGCTTAGATCAGATTGGCACTGTCCAATCTTGGGTAATATCAAGGAATAGCATCTGTTTACCTGGACCAAACCGTATACTGCTTGATTAAATGGTGGGTAATACAAAATTATCAGCTACCAGACAAACATAAAACACATACACACACACACACACGCACACACACACACACACACACACACACACACACATATATATATATATATATATATATATATATACATATACATATATGTCTATCTATCTATTTATCTATCAATCTATCTATCTATCTATCTATCTATATATATATATATATATATATATATATATATATATATATATATATATATATATATATATATAATTGACGGACATCGTGACTCACGACATGGATCCCCCGAGACCACATGCGCAACCGTGGCCGGCAAAATATTAGATGGAGAGACGAGCTAGACAGGTTCAGGAAGTACTGGCTCCGCGATGCCCATGATAGGGAAGTGTGGCAAATCCTGGGGAAGGTGTATGTCCAACGACAGACGCTAAAAGACTGATGATGATGATGATGATGATGATGATGATATATATATATACGTTGGGAAAATGGATATATATCCGATTATAGATGTATTACTTATGCATACGAACACTTTAACAAATTTTATCTTATTTGTAGAACATGGTTACATTACTTATCCCATAGAAGCATTCAAAAAGGGACTATCATTCTCATCATACAATGGAACCTTGCTCAAACAGTTGGTTTTCAAATCTGTGTCCATAACGACGTCAATACTAACAAAAAATCCACTATTCCCACAGTACGATTTTGCTTAATGTTGACTGGACCGATAAACATTTTGTTATGTACTAATCAGCCTAAAGTCTTTTCTTTTCCTAACTGTCAACTTTATTTGCATCATATATATATATATATATATATATATATATATATATATATATATATATATATATATAGAGAGAGAGAGAGAGAGAGAGAGAGAGAGAGAGAGAGAGCGACGGGGGGAGGAGATAGATGCATGTATAATACCTTCATCTTATGAGGGTGATATGTGTCTCTTGGTGCACTGTTTCCAAAATTTGGCGTCGTGGTTGCCCGGAGCGTCACGATTAGCTCTGAGTGGCGCTGCAGGATATTCGAAAATTTCAATAATTTCCGGCCATCGTAACAAAATTTACCAACACGGAATAAAGTGAGTTTTAATAAGTAAATGATAAATATCATACGCTTAATCCTAGTTCCATTTGAGGAGACTTATCCTTGTAAAGTTAGATTTTCGGTCGCATGGTGCTAATACCAACATGGAACAGGAAATGATGCTGGTTGTCTCCATTTTGATTCCAAGATTTGAGAAACTGTATGGAGGATGAGCAATAGGCATACCCATCCCTCTCGTAATAATGATTATTCAAAGTGGAAACACGCCGCGTATTTCTTGGTGTATAGCACAATTCTATTATACGAGTAAAAGATAAGGTGAAAAAATAGGTATGCAATTTTAGCTTCTTGCATAACACAGGTTCTTAGTTTGGCTCTACAGTTTGGCAGTCCCACTTGTTTTTCTACTTTGATGTTCCTATTTTCTGTATTTATATCTTCCCCTGACATCAAATGGGCTTAATTTTAGAAACGTAAAGACACACCCTCCGTATACTGCGCTCTCACTTGAGTAAAAAATAGTTTGTCTTATACACGAGGAAATACAGTTCATTACATGTTTATGTATTTGAATCAAATGATTCATTTGTTAAAAAAAAACTAGTTTACCTCACCAAATAAACGTAATTTCAATTATTCTGTATTTTTCGACTAGGAGGGTCATGAAAAAAAACCTTTATACACTGAGAGCGGTGTTATACGAGAAAAAAACCCCAAACAAGTGGATTATGTCAGTCATTCTATTTAGCAGCCAAGAACTTACTCTAACGAGCTCCACAAAACTAAAAGCGTCATTCTCTTGGTGTGTAAAGGAAAACGTAACTGAATCTCTCTCCGAAGATGACAGCAGCTTGGTTACGAATTATTTACGTACGAAAGCTCGCCAATAAATAACAGAATAACTCCGTCCGTCTGTGGTCACTCAGTTAAAATCTAAACTTGATATCATCTAATTATGTCTCTTAATATTTTCTGTCCGACTATTTCTGGTTGTCACACCGTGAGCCGGTTGCGATGGGTTCCATAACAAAATAGAAGCACTCACTGGGCATTTAACTCCTACACACTCGTACATTTCCACCCTTTACAACCCAACAACCCATTCTTATTCATAGTTTCTTTTTCATTATTATTTCTGCTTTCCTTTGCTTTATTTTTTTTTAAATCAAATTATTTCGTCCTGTCATTATTTAGCTTACTTATCACCGTGGCCCAGTGCTAGTGTGCTTGACACCAGTTCGGTAGGCCACAGTTCAATCCACCGCTGAGACATACCAAAAAATCATTAAAGTGTTTCAAATTCCCCTTTTCTCCCGAATATATTACCATTTGAGTTTTTTAATGGATTCTATGATGTCTCAGACCCCTGTTTTCTCAATCAATCGGGAGAAGACAGGAGACTGAGATATGATAGAATCCAGTAAAAAACTCAAATGGTAATGGACTGACCATGTTGCAAGAATAGGTGACAACCGATGGACATCACGACTCACAACACGGATACCCAGAAATCACATGCGTGATTGAGGCCGGCAGAGTACTTGATGGCGAGAAGGTTGGGACAAATTCAGAAAGTACTGGCTCCGTAACGCCCACAATAGAGAAATGTAGTGAATCCCGGGAAAGTCTATGTTCAACGACAGACGTCAAGAGGATGATAATGATGATGATGATGATTTTTTCTCCGGTAATCTAGACTAAGATTAAGGAAACTCTCCCCTAGGCTATGGGGTTACGGCAAAATAATGTTGAATACACCGGTTCTGGTTGGTAAAGCAATGTCAACCCTGGTCAGTGCCTAGATGGGTACAATTGGGGAATACCAGGTGTCGTATGCAGAACGAAGCTTTAACCGACCTGGAATACTGCAAATGGGTCTTATCAACAATTGCCTGTGTACCTAACCCTGCCACGCCCTGCCTATGGTTCACATAATCGAATGAATTCTTTTTTCACTCCACTTGCTGTCTTTCAGTTCCAGCATGTCCCAGTCTGTTCATATTCATCTCAGCACGGTCATAACTATCTCTGTATCTATCTTTTCATAACATGTACTAAGATTAGCTTAGTACGATACGAGGCCAAATTGGGGCGAATATAGGAAGGAAAATGTTTTGCACCATTCACTCACGTAGGAATTTCAAATCAGCATCTAAATCCTTGGCTGTTTCTGTGGGTTCGGATACTGCCTACTTGTGCAAGTGCAAAATACGTGATAATTGTAGTCATAATACAGGTCGCATGCCTAAATCTTTATCTCTCAGTATTCATCAATCTTTTTTAGCTTATCTATCTATATATCTATCTATCAATTAATCTATCTCTGTTTATTAACTATCTATCTATCTATTTATCTATCGATCTATCTCAGTCCGTTCATAAATATCTATAACAACCTGCTTACATCTATGTATCACAGGATCACATCTATTTCATTCTCAATCGGCCCACATACACGGTTTTGGTATTGCTAGTGGACCCAGTAAATCGAGATCGAATTTGCCCGGAGCAGGTTATGTTCTGTCGGCAGTAATGCTATTTTGAGAAGAAAGGATCCACTAACCAACGTTCTCTCTCATCGCCAGGCATCTTGACATTCTAAGCTTTACTTATTCAAGCACAGGACAAAATATGATTGGATGTGGGGATAGGGATATTGCATTGGTCGTGGACAAGGTCTGCCTACCTTGAGATTCAGCTTTCAAAATCTTGAGTTTTTGCTGGTTTTGAACAACGACGACTGGGCCCAGGGATTAAATACTCCGTATATCAAACACAAAGCAGGTCATGGATTAATACTATTAACATATAACTATGCAAATAGTACAAACTAAATCGGTAACTGTTTGACTTTCAATGAAATTTGTAATAAAATTTGATAGAAATTCATTTGTTTTACGTTTCGATCAACACTATTTTATAAGGTATCTATGTAATTACCGTAATGAGTATCTTTTTATTGAAGATTGCTTGCAGAATGAGAATGCACTCAAAGTCAATATTTTGCATGAATGAATCACGGTATCACGTTTGTATACTAGAACTAGTTATCTGAAAAAATATTCAAAAATATCGAAAATATTTTATCTTTTATCTAAAAGAATTACCAGCATAAGATTCAAGCATTGTTGGTTGGTCCAAAATGATCATAGAGCCCCCAAAAGCACCTTTTCAAAAGAAACAAAAAAAAACATCACAAACTGTTTTTAGATGGTGCCTAGTGGTGTACACCTGCAGATTTCTAAGGTTATAGCCCTGAAAGTGTGACGTACAGCCGAAGACACAGACGAGCAAAGGGGGGAAGAATCTGTGGTCCACTTGGTTGGTCGTGTCATTTGCAGGGCTACAGTGATTTAATACCTTTAAAATGTGAATATTCCACCCGCTGAATTTGTAAGTAAACCAAACGCTGAGATGTTTGAATGTAAACAGAAAAATACAAAATGCAAAAATACTGATTCTTTTTTAAAAAGTTTATTCAAGCAATCTTATGCAACTTTGGAATACAGTAAAAGTACGTTGAGACAGAATTCTACATTGAAAAGTCATACAGAAAAAATCAGGACTTTAGGGTCCTAATTCTGTTAATTTCGGATCTTTTGAAATGTGTTGGAGGAATTTTTGCACTTACTGTATTTTAATGTGGATTCGTCCATTCCTTTTCGTCATCAAGATTGAGAACTAGGTAAAAATCTTATTGAAAGGAACGTACTTCCATAAATAGCACTGATTACTGAAATATTTTCTTTGATCGATGCAAAGTAATTGCAGTTTTTCGCCATTAGCTTTAAAGCGGTATATCTCAGCTTGGAATAAAAGTTTTCAATCGAAATAAGAACCTTCACAATCTAGACACTTTGCAAACTACAAACAAGTCCGTCTAATTGGGAATAATAAAGTTCTGAGATGCTGGATCCCATGAATTCTCCGAAGGCGTTTTGGGCTGCAGCCTGATTGTTGAAGATCCTTCCTCGAAAGAAGTTGTCAAAATTATTGAAAAAGCTGTATTCTGTCGGAAAGGGGTTTGATAAATTAGCTGGATGAGGTGGAGTTTTGTAGCCCGATTCAACCAATTTCTGCAGGGCCACTCACGCTATAGGTGAGCTTTTTTTGCCTTTCATTCGGGGCTATTTATAACTCTTACCTAATATTATGATTCTTTCACGTGTTGATCATTCGAGACGACCAGAAAAATGGTTAGACAATATCATTTTCTTTTCTTCCCTGCTTTAATCTTGCATTGCATCTTTACTTTCGATATGTTATTATTTTCAAGAATAATTCTATCTTATTCATTTTAGAAATAAAACAAAATGTATTTTATTAAAAACTAAGATAAGATTCAGGATTGCAATTCTATGATCAGTTTTCTATGGAAACAATAGTTATCTGTTAAATTCTTCGGAAAAATTTTGTATGAAAAGCATTGTTAAATTGAATATCAGTTTTTTTTCAGCTGCGTCAAGACAATAATATTACCTTTCTTTTTTTCTTTCTGTTTGTGTCTCTTTCTTTCAGTATGTCTGACTTTCTTCCTTTCTTTCTTTCTGTCTTTCTTCGTTTTTGTCAGCCAAATTTTTTCTTTTTTAACAGCTTTTTTCTCTCAATTTTCTTTCTTTTTCTCTTTCTTTCTTTCGGATAATTTTCGTTGTGTTGTTCTTTCATTCATTTATTCATTTTCCTTGTCGCCTCACTCGTATCCACCTTTCTTTCCTCTTTTCACTGTCTTTCTTTCTTTCTTTGAGATTTTCTTTCAAAAGTGCAACGTCTTTTCATACTCTCATTCATTTCCCTTATCCTCTTTCACAGTGCTTCATTTCTGTCTTCCTCCTCCTCCTTCTCCTCCTCCTTCTTCTTCTTTTTCTTCTTCTTCTCCTCCTCCTCCTTCTTTTTCTTGTTCTTGTTCTTGTTCTTGTTCTTGTTCTTGTTCTTGTTCTTGTTCTTGTTCTTGTTCTTGTTCTTCTTGTTCTTGTTCTTCTTCTTCTTCTTCTTCTTCTTCTTCTTCTTCTCTATTTTCTGTTTTACTCACTCCTCTTTTCAACTTCTTCTTCTTCTTCTTCTTCTTCTTCTTCTTCTTCTTCTTCTTCTTCTTCTTCTTCTTCTCCTAATTTCCTTCCTACCTCCCATCCCTCTTTATTCATTATTTCCTCCCCTCGCTTCCACCCCGGCGTTTCTGTTACATGTTACAATTTTCGAGTGTCCCTTTTTCTCTCTTTGTGTTTATTTAATGTCGCTTATACTTAGACCCCTTTGAAGTATCTTTGATGTCAGCTCCTAAAAAGGAAGCGTAGCGTAAAGATCGCCCTGTGAATATAGCGTCTCAGTAATTATAAAGGCCCAGGACGTGTATTTAGTCATCAACGAGTAACCACACTCGTTAAAGCGATGTCAAATTCTTGTCTCAGGGCCCACGTCATAGCAATGGCAGCTACGTCATAGCAGTTCCTTTCCACTGAACAATGGCGGCCAAGTAACATTTTTCAGCGGGAATAATACGACATCAGTTGCTGAGGAAGGTGCATGTGACCTAGCGGTTAAAGGCAAGGAGAGAGCTCGACAAGCTGACTTCAAACTCCGACCAAGGCATTTTTTAAAACTTCGTAATAACGCTCTTTTCCATCTCTCTCCAAGCCATGGGTAAAATAGCATAGAGTGAAGGAAGTATAACAACTTTGGGTGCTTGTAGATCGCCAATGGGACGAGTGAGTACTAATATGATACGTGGAGCCCAGGCAGGAAGGATTGAAGCCGTAGCCAGCTTAAGGGTACCACTAATTTACCTCCTTACTTTGTAGCTGAAATGCAGACGACATAGTCCCTTTTGCAGAGTACCTCCACGACCTCCAACTAATGCTAGACGGACTGAATGAAAAAAAACAACAAACAAACAAGAAAAATCAGAAAAAAATGATCCTGTGCAACAATCACATCGGAAATGAACACACACACAATAATTAAAATTGAAATCGCAGAACTGGAGAATGTAGACCACTACATCCACCTAGGATAACGAATCTCCAAGACAACAAGCGAAAATCACTCAAAGATGATAGGTCTTCAGCAGAGCAAGCTTAACCTTAAAAAACAAAAAAAAAACCCTAAAACTTATTCCTAAAATGAAGATTATGAAACCAATGCATCCCACTGATAGTTACTTACAGAGCTGAAGCGTGAAACTTAACCAAAAGACTGACCCTCAATCTTAGAAGCATGCAACGTACACATGAAAGAATCATGCTCAGTATCATATGAAGAGATCACAAGGCAGCACAATATATCAGAGAAAAAACAGGGATCTATCACATCATAGAATCCACTTGAAAACTCAAATGGCAATAGGCTGGTCATGTTGCAAGAATGGCAGACAACCGATGGACATCACGACTCACAACATGGATTCCCATGATATCTCGTGTGTAGCTGAGTCCGACAGAATACAAAATGGAGAGACGAACTAAATATTTTCTGAAAGTATCAGCTCTGCAATACCTATGATAGAGAGGTCTGGAGGATCCCGAGGAAGAAGTATGTCCAATGACGGACGATAAAATACATAATGATGAGGGATTAGGGTGAACGAGTTGTAGGAACACTGTGTTCGCAATCTTCCAAGTAGGGAGGGTCCTGATAGATATGTCACGGGCAATATTTGTCTCATAAATAGTCTATGACGATTTGTTTGAATGACAACCTTTCAATACGTGGCTTTATGAACAGATCCAGATTTGGACATGCAAAGTGAAACCACGATATCAACGAATAGGTATATATATTTGCTTCAGATGTCCAATATAAAATACAATACCTAAGTTAACAATAAGCGTGGCAATCATGAAAAATAGTGTAAAATAATTTTGGATCGTCGCTCAAGAAGGCAGTTTGTTTCTTTAAAGAATAAGCGAACATGCGCGAAATTCATCAGAGAGCATTACAGTTTAGAACCGTGATATGGAGTGACGAATTGAACAGACGAAGAAAAATATGGATTATAAGTCTTATTTAGAAATATACAATAAGATTATTCCCCAAAAGCCCAAATCAAATAGGTCAGTCATGGGTTTTTCAGTGTGATAATGACCCGAAACACACTGGAACTAGTTAGGGCTTTCAATAGAGATAATGACATTGTGATACAGCGGTAGCTGGCCTAATCCCTGGGCATCAAATACACTGACAATTTATGGTAAAGGGTCAAGATTAACCTCAAGCAGGATTACGAATGCAAATGATCTTTACAATCATGTTGTGGAAATTTGGAAAATCCCATTGAAAGCAGCGAGGAATATAATCTTATCGATGGTTCCTAGATGTGATTTTGTATGAAAAAACAACCAAACAAAACGTATGAATGTTTGTTCTCCAGTGAGTAGTTGGCACATTTGAATGACACTTTAGAAAAGAAAATATATTTAACTGGGTAAGGAGATTGACCGGTGATCTTTCTGCATGGCAACATTCTTCCTCCCACTGATGCAATACAGAAAACAGACATGGAGCTGGGAGGGAAATGTCTTTAACCTGCCGCATAATCCCCAGAGCTATCACTTATTTTGCTCCCTGCTGCAGTCTTTGTCCAATCAGCAGTTCTAACGAATTAAAGTTATCGAATATTTTCGCAGAGAATTCACCGATTCAAAACTGGAATCGTTCTATTATAATAGAATACATGGTTTACCTGAAAGGTGGCGTAATGCCTTACCTCCCCACAGGAGAAAATGCTTTGATGACTTGATAATGATGCCATGAATTCATATGCATTGAAAAGTTATGGAAAAAAACTTCTGCGAACTTGATAATAAATATCACTCAAAATGATTGAAAATAACTAAAACTATGGAAAATAATTCTCTTTTCGTACTTTGTACATATGGCCACACTTATATCGA
>OY735205.1:56512191-56532191 GCA_963457665.1 Thysanoteuthis rhombus
AACCCAACCTAACCCTTCCATGAATTTCTAGCTTTTTTCTTTTCTCTCTTCGCTTCTACACCTCCCTAGCAGCGATTTAGAGCAAAGAAATAGAAGAAAATGACGCCTTGATCACATCAAGTCATAAAAACAGTAGCACTAGGTTTTTTTTCTCTCTCTCAAATATATTGATCTATCAAAAAGTATGATTATTTAGCTCTCTTTTACCGTGACTTGATGTGTCTGTCTTTTTCCCTCAGACTCTCTGTCCAACTCTCTCCATACATCTCTCGATAGCCCCCTACCCCAAACACACACACATACGTATATATTTTTTGCTGCATAGGAGCTATCAATCTGACCTTTTGTTTTTACTTCAAACGTATCAATACGTTTATAAAAAAAGTATTTAAAAAAAAGCAGAATATAGAACAATTCGACAAAGATATGCCCACTAAATGTATTGTAATTTATGAGGCCATAAAAATTAACATGATTTATTTTCAATAAATTCTTATTTTTGATGATGGATGCCATAAAAAAGTTCTATTTCTTCTCTCGGGTAAAAATACACAAAAGTCCAGACTCATGGAAATACCCACGTCCTTTTCTTTCCCTCTGCCATTCAGTCTGTCTCTGTCTCTGTCTTTCTCTCTGTCTCTGTCTCTATCCCTGTCTGTCTATCTGTCTGTCTGTCTCTGTCTCTATCTCTGTCTGTCTGTCTGTCTGTCTGTCTCTCGATGCAATGCCCTTCCAATTAGGAATAGAGCACCTGACCTTACTGACCGCCCAGTTCTGCGTAGGGCAGAAATAAGATGCTAGCCTCTGGGTCTGAAGGGAAGGTCTCGATCCTACCTAGTGGTACTGGATGGGATAGTGGTTAGTCTATAGCCACACTGAAGAGCTACTATACAACAAAACAGCTGTCCGTGGATGACACAATTATATATATATATATATATATATATATATATATATATATATATATATATATATATATATATATATATATATATATATATATATATTGTGTTTGATTTGGGATTGACATCACAATAGTATCAATAGTGATCAGCAAGACTAATCTACAACCCAATCAACAGCGAGCAGCAAAAGATATCCGGTGTTGACAACTACAACTTGTCTCCTCGGAGGGTTTTCTTTGCCCCAAATAGATTAAGGCATTAAAGACTTGGAGACTTCACAACTCAGCTCACTATCTTCTTTTCGTCTTCCTTTCATGCCTTTCAAAACGGAGTTAAATGAGGTAGCCATCGTGCGGGAAAAGTATCATTTCGGTAGATAAACAGCATTTATGATATCATTAGAAATAATACAGTTATCAACTAAACATATGGTCACTGGAACCATCATATTTCTCTTATAGCGTTGTTACTGGTAGTAATGGAAAGTTTGAGCGTTTTAATGCAACCCATTTGATGCTCTTAAATTTTACTCGCTGAAATTAGTCGAATACCAAACCTAAATTGTAACACGAGAGGCATTTTTCGCTTCTCAAGAAGGGCTGTTTAACTCAATGTGGAGAGCGAAGCTACCTTGTAGCGGCAAACTTATCAATTACAGGTTCGATTCCTACAACAACCCTATTTTCTATAATTCTTTATTCTGTCCACTTTGTCTAGACCAAGTGACACATTCTCCGTATTGCGAGAGTCATTTCAAATATAGTTTCTAATAATATAACGTATCCATTATTATTCTGTTGGATTATACATCCATTTCTTGAGATTCAAACTAAGCCAAACTGACTGTTCCTACAACAATGTAAGAACTTTTATTAACTGGTGCATTTTCCTGATAATAAAAATATTCACTAAATTATCTCAAACAGTTATTCAAAATCAGTATTCCTGATCATCACTCTTTTATTCCACTTGAGTTTTTTTATTCTCCCCAAACGAACTGTTCCGATGGCAACTTGCCTCTGGGAGACCAGACATTTTGAAGACACCTACTAATGCAAGCCAGTAACTAATCGTCGAGATAGCCATTACCATCATCGATGTGGTTCGCTGACCCATAGCAGCAGGGTGGACTTGAAATGAAATTTTTTACTGATTTTACATAACCATCTACTGCCCTACCAACGATGAAGATGTTAGACCTTTTCGCTGAAGATGACACTTTTTCGCTTCGAAACAAGTTCGGTATAACTCTAAGTAAATAAAAAAACTCCATGTACACAACGCACTCCGATCCTATGTCAACTCTTTACAGTACATCCCCCATTTCTGTCTCTCTGTCTCCCTCTCTGTCTCTCTCCCCCTCTCTCTCTTTCACTCTCTCTCTCTCTCAGCTTCTTCTGAGTACATTATATATATATATATATATATATATATATATATATATAATGTATATATATATATGAGTACATTATACATATAATGTATATATATATATATATATATGAGTACATTATATATATATATATATATATATATATATATATATATATATATATATATATAATGTACTCAGAAGAAGCTGCTTTTCGTGATCACTTTTCATGATCACTTCAGGACATTGTCTTTAAATAATAATAACAGACTGATTACATCAAGTGAAGATTATAAAAGTTGGAACAATTTATATTCATCGTTATAAATTCTTTGTTACATTTTGAATTAATTGACGAATTCAAACGTGAATGCTTACCCTTGAGCGATTCCTAACAAGCCAGTCTCATTGGACGATTCATAACACTAGGGGGTTCGATCCTTACGGGGTGCTCCGTTGCTGTCTCGCACTGTCTTGCATAAGTTTTATAAATATCTCTCAATAAAAAAGTCATATTTACATGATGAAGCAATTGATTTTTTGTAACTTGTATGATTGGTATCAAATCAGATATATTGAATGAAGATCTGAGTCTGTATTGCGCTGACACCCCCCCCCCCCAAAAAAACGATATCTTTTTGAGAGGTACTTCTTGAAAGCCTCTCCGTCGGCAAAAACCGAAGCTCTACCTTCAGTGAGATAAATTGAAGCGAGGGCAAAAAGTATCCGATACTCAAAAAAAAATGTATTTTAAGATATTTATACAGCTTCAAAATTGACTGAATATAGACAGACATTTTTTTTTTATTTTCGTTCAAACTTGATCAATCTTGTTAAAACATTTTTTCTTTAATTTTTGTATCTTTTTATTCTTTGGTTTCAATTATTCCAATTTTGAAGGCGTACAATCATATTGAAATGAGCATCTTTCAATGTATCGGATACGTCTTGCACCGTAGTTGGTTCAAAACTAAGCATATTGAGCACATTTAAACGTCTTTTGTTTTCGTAATTTTTGTTTTCATATTTTCAGCTAATCTGCGGTTTTTTAATGTCATTTATGCAGTCAGAGTCAGCAGCCCGGGTCAACATGGAACGTAGTTTCCGCGACCAAAATCCACGGCTGTCACTAAGCCTGACACAGTCTAACCGCAAATGACAACAACCAGAGAATGCTGGCAACGCGACACGCAGAGACAAGATTTAAATGAAAAACGAAACAGAGTTTAGCAATTGACAATTCATTTCTTAATCAAGTCACCGGCCTGTTCTCCGACCCTCGCCTTCCAGCTTTGGGCGAAAAAGACAAGCACATTGCCATCTGATGTTTTTTTTCATTCAAGATGAAATATTTTTGTTATCTTCTCCATCAGACCAATGCGCCCTGAATCTGTGTGCATCTATATCCATTGTACGTCTGTCAGTTGTGGGACTGTCCGATTCTATTAATTATAACTGTGATCTGTGTGAACGTGCGAGCGCGTGAGTCCATGTAAGAGAGAGAGAGAGAGAGAGAGAGAGAGAGAGAGAGAGAGGGATAGACAGAGAGAGAGAGGGATAGACAGAGAGAGACAAAGAGATAAACTGACTGACAGAAAAATTGACTGCATTTCTTCATCATGTGTATCCTACATTTATTCATGTGTGCACGATTGGTGTGTGATTCTACACAATGTAAGCATATATGCAAATTGATATATATATATATATATATATGTATATATATATATATATATATATATATATATATATATTAAGAAATGGACATATTTGGCCCGACAGAATAAATTATAAATTGCTTTGTATAATGTAAAAATATATGCGAGATGATCTACCGTCATTACACGGTTAATATACCCCAACATAAAGAGAATAATCAATGAAAGAGACGAATAGACCGAAAATAGTTGGATGAAAATTTGGTGTGAAAGTGGGTATTTGGGCCTTTACAGTGCCGGCAACTGTTTAGCTCAGTGGTAAGAGCATAGCTACATCGTCGCGGTTACCTTATTTGTTCGATTCCTGCAGCAGCCCTATTTTCTTGAATTCGATCCTTGTGCCAAACTAAACTAGATGGAGCAATAGTTTGCAACGTATTTCACAGACCATTACTTCAATGTTGAATTTGATCGCAAGCCCCATTTGTGGCCTTGTTCTAGACTTGACTAAGGTAAGACAACTCGCTGTGGAGTGAAGTTATCTCGTAGACATATAAAACCGTGGTGTATGGTCTTAATTGGAGTTCCCCTTTTTTTCGGCACGTACTACACCAGTAACGCGAATCTTTTTAACACGGTCTGTCGAATCTTCAATTTTTTTAATAATCCTGTCAGCGTGTTGTCACTTGATTCTATTTTAGCTATAGGTTAATGCGTACAGTTAAGCAGCCTATTTCCTCATATATTTTCGAAACTAGGAGTTTAATAAGATATAACTTGAAATATCAAAATATATTCATAAAACTGAATTAATAAAAACAAAATTAAAAACGATTCTTTTGTCGAATTCCATCACGTTACCTAAAATCTTACGGCGTGTCACTGTTGATACGTGTGCCGTAGTTTTGCAATCACTGTACTAGACTAAGCTAGACGTAGCAAATATGTATTTAAATGAATTAGAGATAAATACAAAATTGTTGATAGTCATTGGTGGACCTTGGTCTTACAGATGTGAAATATTGTAGTTAAACACAGCATAGAAAGGCTCCGAAACGTCGTATCAAGGTTTGATGCGCCTCAAAACAGAATGAAAACGTTAGTTTAGTACGTCGAATTCATGGTGCGCAATCTGATATTAAACAAATCAATGGCTTTTGTCGAATTCCAGTACTAATTCTAGAGTTGACTTTGTTTTCTTAATTTTGTTTTCGTAACGACAACAAGGAACACAAGAACAATTCCCTTACCGTGATTACAACTCACAACCAACTAATTGCCAGGAAGATGTCTCACTGACTGTGCTAAATTGATATTTAAATTTTATCACGCTAATATGCATGGGCTTATTCCATTCAATTGATAAATGCTTTTATATAAAAATCATGTATAGTTTATCGATTCAATACAAAAGTTGCAGTCGTAATTTGCAGTAATCCTCTTTAGTCAGAATGAAAGTTGGAGTAGAGTTTGACCCTATAGCAGTTAGGCTTGTTAATTCCATTATTGCCTTTATATCTGATGAATCCGTTGAGTAGAACTACCTTATTTTACATCCGTAAAACCAAGGATTAGAGTAAAATAGAGATAAGAAAAATCAAACAAATCAATGGCTCTTTTTTTCATTATTGTATTAATATCCAATTAATATGTTTTATTGGTATACTTTTAGAGGTCTTCCTATGGTTTCGGATGGGTTTTTATGATTTCAAGTTACTGCATTTCACATCCGTGTAAGTAAGGATTACCAAATTTTGAAATGTTTTAAATCTACCCGGTGTTGGCAGAGAAAGTTACCGAAAAAAAAAGTCCTCAAAAAACAAAAGAAATCATGCGTCATATTTTTATGGGACAGAGCGTAGGTTTTCTTTCGGGGCATCCAGTGAACGAGAGAATTCTCAGATAAACTGCTCGGTTTAGCAAAAGGCGGGGTAGAAACGAGTTAAGAAGATATAAACGAATGCATTGACCGGGAAGCGAGCGTACGGGTTAGAGGACGGCTTATCTCAAGTATGAGGTGCCCTCGTGACAGCCATTTGGCTATCGTCAAAGTCATATAGCGAGGAGAAGTAATTAAACGTTACTGTCACATTAGTTGCACGTCCCTGGTGTTAATGCGCGGCCATATTACCGATTCATTCTGTTAGGCTGGGAAGCATCGACGATGGTCGATGGACCCCGAAACGTGTTCGAGGGTCGAGAGAAGGGTGGGGCCTTGGCATACGGTTCAGCCATCTGGTGCGGTCAGATTTCGCTAAATCCGCTCGGTGCACGTAATCGAGTTAGCGGATAACCGCACTAAGTGGTGCTGGTTGGCTGGTGTCGGGAAACATGTGAAAAATGGAGCCCTGAAGAAGAAAAAAAAAAGGATAAAAGAAGGAAGATGTTTCGTTGAAAGAAAAGGAAGAACAAACATGAATGATTTAATAAAAGAAAGCTGGAAAGAATGAGAATGAAACCGAAAGTGAAAATGAAAATGAAAAAGAAAAAAAAAAAATGAAGGATAATATCAGCTGTGACCTTTTTGGGGGCTTGGTGATAAAAAAAAGGGAGAGAATTTGGGTTAGGGTTAGGTTGGCCACCAATCATGTTATGAGTGACAAAAATCGCCGCCAGAGGTCGCCCTTGTAACGAGAATCGGGTGGCATCAATTGAAGAAAACAAAACAACGATAATTAAAAGCTATTTAGATGATGTTGTCTCTTCACAGTTGAAGATTGGAAATATGAGAGACGCGCATAGGATGATAGAGAGGCACGAGGTAAACAAAATGAATTAAAAAAAAAACCCCAAAACAGAAAGAATTGAAGGAAGGCCAGATGGATCAAAATGTGTCGACTGACAAGGAAGCAACGTAGACCAGAAAGACTGAACAGCAATTGGAAATATAACAAAAATACATCGTTACAAGAAATATGCATTTTTAATGTAACAGTAGAATGTCACCCAGCACAATTACATAAAAAGCTAGTATATATACATACATAAATTGAGCACTCTGGTGGATGAGGGATTTCTGTATAATTTAAATATATATCGCTTAAATTCAGCCTTACTGCCTGTCCAGTTCCCTAGTCCAGAGGTAGGATATCGGCCCACTGGTCTGAAGTGAAGGTTTCAATTCTGGGATAATCGAAAGTCTATAGCCACACTGAAGAGATGTAATACATTGAAACAGCTGTCTGTCGATGACACAACAATAGTACATATATATATAGAGAGAAAGAGAGATAAAGAGAGAGAGAGAGTGTGTGAGAGAGAGATGAACTAACAGACAGAGATCGAAAAAGAGAGTCAAGGTGATGGAGTGCCAGAGACTTAGAGATTTGGAAGCAAACCCCCAAGAATTAAAAAAAAGTATTGGATTACCTTTCCAGTTTCTGTCCATGTAAGCGTAGGCCAGTAGGTGTTGTAAGAACAGAATGACATTTTCAATTGAGCGCTTTCGGCTATTCGCTTGGCCGCTATTAAGATCCAAGATCGAATGACTCGGGGAAAAAATTATATTGTGATTATATGTACGAGCTGTTTTTCTTTTTTATTTCAGTTTTCAAGTATCGACATTAAAACAACATCATAACGTTTATGTCACGTACGCAGCAACACCAAAGCTAGGTTCTTCTCAGAGCATAATGTATTGAAAATCCCATTTGGTTTGAGAAGATAACATTTCATTATTCAATTTAAAGGTATGAGCTTCCAGAATCTGACGCAAACTGATTACGAAGTTGCATAATTAGTAAGTAACACGGATAATGGAATCAACTAATCAAGTTAACTTTGCTCTGATGCCTCTTGGGAAAGACATGAATCAATATATCCATACGTCCTGTTCTATTGCAAGATATTTTGACAAATATCACATAACTGGCAAATTAGAATGGTTGACGGAGAAGAAAGAATAGGTGATTGAGGACGCTCTTGTAACTACCTTACCAAATGGCTGTTACCCCTATAGACAACCTTGACTGAATCAATGGCTTATTGCTGTCTGAGGGTGTATTTATTGTTATGCAAATATATTATTGTATACATTAAACTCCATATTTGAATATATGTAAATAAATACACACAAAAACTTAGACACACGCACTATCACGCTAACACGCACACATACATAGGTATTTATTAGGAATATTGTATTTTGGTATGGTTTGGTATAAAGCTTAAAGTGTGGGGTACGCAGTGATGATCTGATTGACTACAACTAAGAGATTGTTTGCGTAATCATTTCCCCATGTTGAAGACCACAATATATTTATAGATAGACAGTCAGATAGATAGACTGAAAGACCATCATAAGTATTGCGCAAAGAGAAGTATACAAACAAATGAACACAAGAATTTGCATACAAGCTCATCAAATGGTAAGACGATATATATATATATATAGAGAGAGAGAGAGACAGAGAGAAAGCAAGAGAGTGCTGGATACTTGAAGATAAATAAATAGAGCAATAGTACATTCAAATCAACATACATCAGTAATAAGAATCAAATAAAGTATTAAGAATCCTAATGAAGTTAAAGAAAGACAATTGAAAGTCTTTTTTGTGTTATTGATATTGTTGCTACAATGTTTAGGCCAATCCATTCAACAGCATTCATGCCATGAGTAACATCTATAGCGAAAGAGAGAAGTGACAAAACAAAACGCTTTTGATATTTAATATGTTAAAAACTATAATCATTATTTTTCAGAATGTTTTATTGTATTTATTCAAAGATGACTGTAGTAATTTTGTCAAATAAGAGTCATAACAAAGAAAATAGATCCGTATTCATCGTCATCCAGAACAAATCTATGAGAAGGAGCTATATTCAGGTAAAGATAGGCAGGACATAGGAGAGTAGTAAATGTCATCTGAGCAGAGATTAAGTTGAGAATATTGTACGTAGATGAAGCAAATCAGCACCGAAAGAGTACAAAAGTAGATACGACTGAGTTGGAAAAGTAATCCACCGGGGATTGTGCAAACTAGTGTGAATTTATTGATTAACAAACAAGAAGTACACAGAGTGAAATTAAAAGAAGGCGAAAAGCTAGAAAAGAATTTTCAAGAGAATAATTACGACTACTACTACTTATGGTAATATGGTATCACGCCTCACAACGTAGATTCCCAAGTATCATATACGAAACTGTGGCCTGCAACTATACAAGTTCAGAAAGTACTGGCTCTGAGACGCCCTTGATAAAGGGGTCTGGCAGATCTTGGGAGAAGGTCTATGTTCAACGACGGACGCTAATAGGCTTATGATAATGATAACCAGTAGTATTAGCAGTAAGATGATAAGAGGTGCAAAGCTTGAAATAAGATGGTATGCTTGACTGCTCCACCTCATGCATTTCTCTCTCAAACAGTTCTTAGTAAGCAATCAGAAGATTCTTCAAAACTACCGTAAACCTTTCCAAATTGGTCATTTTTTCTAATATTATTGCAGCACTAACACCCTCAGCGAAAATCTCACCCTGGGTCATTTTGGCTTTCTAAAGGTTTCATAGGAAATCTGTCTTCCGATAGCGAGTGTAATCTGCGTAAACAACGAAACACGTCCTTACATAGGATAATGATGAAAGAAGTAATAAGGTGGTCGATTGAATGAATATGCAAAATTTCATTGAAAATGAGCGACTTTTTCTTTCAGGTATCTGTGACATGAAGAGGTACGCTGAATACAATGCAATAATCTTGGTTAATTAAAAAACAGTCAAATATCATTTGGAAATTATCTCCTTTGCGTTTATAGAACTCTTTCCCTCAAAGAACCTACGGTGCATCTCTTATCAAATGAAGATTGATGAATAAGAATTCTCTGCACTATGAATTTAGCTAGATAGATACAGAAATACATATTGATATATTGAGTAAGTTATCTTGGGCCTTTATTAGAAAAGCGTGTAATGTATTACTTGCTGTTTCATCATGAGGAACAAGACGAATTCCTGGAAAGATGGCGAAACGTTCGATATGAGATTGAGACCGAATATAGAAGAGATAATTTATCGAAGTTCTAGTGTTGCCCTGAGTCCCTGGAAGAAAAAAGATTTCTTTAGATATTTATGAATTAATAGCAGCGGTGAAAATTATGATAGTGTCAACTATTCACGCTACTAAAAAGTGATTAAGGGTTCAGAGAAATTTCGATTATCGGGTAGTAAGTATTTATTCTGATAATTGATTGTTCGAATAACTGATCAGATTGTAGGAAAGGAAGCCATACGGAACACAATTATGGGAAATCTTGTTCGGATTATGCGAAATTTGGATAATGGATGTTTGGATAATCGATGTTTCCCTGCATTCACTAAATTTAGCTTGGTATATCATAAGACCTAATGGAGGCAAATGAAACGAAGTAGATTGTGTTACGTTGAAAATGAAGAGGCTCTTGTCTTTCCTGCTTTTAAAATCATCTTTCAAAAGTTGGCTTTTACCTAGGCTTTTAAAGACCGTCGGTGTCAGTCGGAATACGTAACTATTTGACCAACCAAGTAGGCAAGTAGGTGCTCTTAATGAATAAGACCACAGCACTGCATGGGACAACACGAATACTGAGGAAAGTGCTAGAAACACGAGATCTACAACTCTAGCTCTTAGCTGTGGCGTAACAGAGAGAAGAAGAGGGGAAAGAAAAGGAGACAAAAAAACAAAACATAACCCAACACAACATTCAACAAATGATGGTGGAGGTACGAACCACAGTGTTGCTGTGATAGGTGAAGGAGATATGAGGGGAGGGCTGAAGACTTGAGGAGACTTACTTTCACTCAGCCTTTAGCGATAACCAGCTGGTCACTGCACTGCTGTAGACTGTGAGTGGGTGGAGAGGAGGGCTTGAGACCCGAGGAGACTTGCTGTCACTCAATGTCCACCTGTGACCACCGGACAACTGGTGTGAAAATTATTATTATCATTAATAATAAAAATAATAATGATAATGGCTTTTGCATCATGATCTACTTGCAGATCCGTTTATAGATACAAGGATTCGAACGTTGATGCTATAAAGAGTTACTAAGTCTATGAGAACCGAGGATTTAGATTCCATTCATTTGTAATACAAAGAAATCAATCAAAAGTAACATAGAAAGAAGAGAATGTGTAGATTGCAAGGGTTTTTTTTTCTGAACAAGAAGGTCCACTGGTCATTCCACTGTACGACAATGCCTGCCCTGAGGATGCAAATGTGATGCTACGAATGAATAGCTGAGATGGGAATGTCTTTGATTCTGTAAAGTACTATGAAAATCATTTGTTTCAAGTCTTTCAGCCTGGAAACATGCATATAATTCAGAACATGCTCACCTGCAACATGAAGCTGTTATTTTTGTTTCGTTGTTTTATACAAATTTCCTTAAATC
Source organism: Thysanoteuthis rhombus (assembly GCA_963457665.1). Lineage (NCBI taxonomy): Eukaryota > Metazoa > Mollusca > Cephalopoda > Oegopsida > Thysanoteuthidae > Thysanoteuthis > Thysanoteuthis major. Next base: position 56,523,493 of record OY735205.1, read on the forward strand.
ATCCCTACAAACGTTTGTACAAAACATCCTTTTTAGAATGCAAGTCTTTTTGATAAGCTGGAAGTTTCAGTGTTAAGTAATTGGATTTCTCTCTACTTGATTATAAACTGAAAACTATTCACCTTACTTTTAATATTCTGATTTCTATGAATTGAAAGTGCTGGCAAGGATATCTACGAATGATTACATATCATTGGAAACGTTTCAGCTATTTTAAAAGAATTTGACCAGTTACCCTATCACTCACTGTTCCATCTTATTTAGGATGTAATTCTCATATTTCTCTATTTTACTATATTCTATTTATAGTACATATATATATATATATATATATATATATATATATATATATATATATATATACGCACACACACACATATATACATATATATATATACACTGCAGTCAGTCAAAATCATGATAATCTTAAGACGACATGAAGGAAAATCGATGAAACTAAAATGAAAACAAATCAATCGTAAATCATCATCATCATCATCATCATCATCATCATCATCATCATCATTAACAGCAGCAGCCTTTTATCGTCTGTCGTTGGATATACACCTTCCCCAGGATCCTCCATATCTCTCTCTATAGTAGGCGTCGCAGAGCCAATATTTTCTGAGCCTGTCCAGTTAGTCTTCCGTTGGCCTTGTTTTTGCATTTGATCTCTGGTGATCCATGTTGTGAGTCGTGATGTTCATTGGTTTTCCGACATTCTTGCAACATGACCAGCCCATTGCCATTTGAGTTTCCTAATTATTTCTATGGTGTCTGGAACTTCTGCTTCCTCCTTAATATACTGTGCTGCCTTGTAGTCTCTCTGAGTGAGGTTTAGTATGAATCTTTCATGTGCGTGTTGCATGCTTCCCAGTTTACAGATCAGTCTCTAGGTTAGGTTCCATGTTTCAGCTCCATAGGAGACTATTGGGAGGATGCATTGGTTGTATACTCTTCTCTATAGAACAACTAGGATTTACTTGTTTTTGATGGTTGAACTTGCTCTACCGAAGGCTTGCCATCCTAGTGAGATCCTTTGCTTGATTTTTTCTTTTTAGGGTTTCATGGAGGTCCGTTGTCCTAGGTAGATGTAGTGGTCTATTTTTGTCCAGTTTTGCGTTTTCGATGTTGAGCGTTATGGGTTTATTTATACGTTTGTTTTGCATGATCTTTGTTTTCCTTAAGTTCATGTGAAGGCCAACTTTCTTGCTTTTTCGTTCTTTCATCTTATCACTTATATTTTACACCGCAAGTCAACACTCTGAATAAGCAGTCGTCGGAAATAGCGTTTCCGATGAGATATGAACTCACATCCCTTGTCCTTGAGAGGCTGTCTTACAGAAGCAATGCATAAACGACTTGACCTCAGAGGCTTCTTAAGTAGACACCCCTCAAATAGATTTCAGTCATTCTAGATTGTGTCGGAAGATGATATTAAATCAAATTAAAATCGGATTATTGATAACAGAGAAGAGGAAATAAATGAATTTCGAAAACGTGGCAGAAGCTATATCAGCATGGATCTGGCACACTTGCACTGTGACGGTGAACTAATAAAGCCTAGTGATATTGTGAGGCACTGCTGGTGTGCCCTCTGTTATTGGTAATGATGCTCTGGCCCCGAAACCATGACATTTGAGATTCATCATCTGATGGAGGCTTTGTTGGAGGCACTGCTGTTGTTTCTGCATCAGTAGTTGTGTAAATTTATTAATCCTTATCATTGTTTATATGCAAAGTTACCTGATATTTGGTGAATACGATAATACTGGATTTTGCTTCTTGTTCTAGAACTGAACTTTTCTTTCAAATATAAATAACTCCAACTAACATACGAAGGGAGAAGATAAAGGTTGAAATGCTGACAATGTCGTTAACGGCCAATACAACGATGATAATGATTGTTATGATGATGGTGAAAAAACCCAGCAGTTCTTACAATTTTAATAATTCAGCGATGACGCAGATGGAAGATATTGCTGTGTTCCGGGACGATGATGTAAGAATTATGACTGCGAAATGGAATGGAAAATGGAATAATCGATCAATATAACAATAAAAGGAACCCGAATTATGCGAAGATCTGAAAGAAAAAATAGAGTAAAAAGGAAAAAAAAAATTTGTCCCAAGACAAATAGAAATAGAATGAAAGAGTCTTCAAATGTTTCTTCTCTGAGGTTTTTGCATAAAAAGCAACGTTTTCATTTCTCTTTCTCAATCGTCTGAAAACCTTATCTTGACTAGACTTCTTTTTTCATTTTCCTGATTGAATTCATTCTTCATATTCTTCAGGTTTTGTTTTCTTCCCGGTCTTCTTATTTTACTTATATTTCTTATTATTCGGGGTTTCTTTTACCCTCTCTCTTTTTTGATATTTTGTATTCATTTTCTTCTTTGATTTCCATTGTTTCTTTATCTATTGTTCTCGTTCGTTGTTTCTTTCATCTTCCTCTCTTTCTTTTTGCTTTTCCTTTTCTTCTTCACTTTCTTTTGATATTTCATCTTTTGAATTTTTTACTTTCTCGTTCTTATTCTTTCTTGCTTTCTTCTTCTTCTTCTTCGTCTCCCTTTTCTTCTTCTTTGCTTTTTGTTCTTATTCTTCTTGTTGCTGTTGTTGGTCTCCCTTTTCTTCTTTTTCTTCTTCTTCCTCCTTTTGTTCTTCTTCTTCCCCCCCTTTTTTTGTTGTTGTTGTTGTTGTTGTTGTTGTTGTTGTTGTTGTTGTTGTTGTTGTTGTTGTTGTTGTTGTTGTTGTTGTTCTTCTTCTTCTTCTTCTTCTTCTTCTTCTTCCAATTTTATCTTTTTATTCAGAGTAGAAAATCACTATCACCTCCAAGATGTTCGGCCCTTCTTATTTTCCCTAGTTTCTCTCCTTCAATTCATTTTTACTTTTGGTTTATTCTCCTTGATTTCCTTCTTCTGTCATTTCTAGTGCTTATTCTTTAAATCTATTGCTCTTCTTCTCCCGCTACTACTAATATCATTATCAGTAATACAAATAATATTATTAGTACAATATGCCGAACTAGATTGCATCTTCCATATCCACCATAACAACTACTACTACTACTACCATCAATTATTCTACTGATTCCACTACTCCTGCTCTTAATACTATTATAACTACTAATAATATTTTTTTAATTTCTGAAGCTATCCCTACCGCCATTATTCCTACTCCCGCCACCACTGCTTCCGCCTTCACTGCGACTGCTGCTTCTTCCACCGAGTTTTGTCAACGAATAACCGGAAGTAATTGGCTTCGCGGAGAAAGATATTCTCGAACGATCTGATTAGTCGATTCAGACGACGAAGCCAGCTCACCCCCCCAATCCATACGCCACAATCTCCCCTCCCCCCAACCCTCCTACCCCGCTTTCTTCCACCCACCATGCCTTCTCGTTGCTTAACGTTCGCCTGCCGTCCTTCGGCTTCTCTCGAACCAAATCTTTTGCAAAATGGCATGACTTGTTCGCCCAAAAGATGATCCCGGACAATTTCCGCTAGGAGAACGCATCTCGGAAACCGAACCGGAGTCAGGCAATTTGCTATACAAGAAACGAAGGCGTTGGGTGGGTCGGGTATAGTGATTGAAACGAAAGAAGAGAACAAGAAAGAGGAGGAGAAGAGGGAGGAGGAGAAGAGGGAGGAGGAGGAGGAGAGACAGTCGGAGGCAGTTGGGGAAGTTGAAGAGCAACGATGAAGGGTGGGGTGATTTGGGGTATCGGGGTGAGGGTACGGATAGGGTAGTCACAAGAGCTTTGAACGACTCAGAAAATTAAATTATAACAAAGACGACATAAAAAAATGATTAAGAGAAAAAATAATATTAATTTTCTGGCTAGTTTTTCTTTCATCTTATTTTTGTTGCTTTTTATCGCAACTCTTGGACCGCTATTCTAAGCAGCATGAAACGAAAAAAAAAAAAAGAAGCCTCCAACGAAATATGAACTGGCATCACTCATCCTTCGGAGCCTGTAAAGAAAATTGACGATCATAATTCTTCATCAAAGAAATTTGGACAACTCAAGACAATGACATTTCCTACTACGAAGTGTAAACAAGCAATATGGCGTTGCGTGAAAATCGGATGAGGAGAAATATAGCTGGCTGATCAAATTTGAATGACGTCTGTTGGTTGGCTTTTTTGTCTTGATCGTTCATGCACCGTCCCGGTGACACAAGCTCATTGGGAGCTGGTTCTTTATTCCTTCTTTCTTTATAGGATGAAAGAAAAACTATACAAAATTGGTGTAGCAACTGCGTTTCACTACATGGTCTGAATTATTCACTCGTGCATGACTTGGATTAAAATGAGGGAGAGTTGCAATTTGTCTCTTTACGGTCCCTGTCTGGAGACAGACGGGGATTTAATTGATGACCGGGACGGTCAAGCCGTACCCGACAACGTATGGATGATTTTAAGGGAGACCTGCTCTCTGGTTCGAGTTGCCTGTTTCTTAGACTGGTTGCCAACTATGGCTGTGCAATAGACGCTTTGAGCAGATATTTACTTTGGTGAGTTTGGTCAGGCATAAGGACACAATTATGATGCACTTTCTGAAAAAATCTCATTAGACTAGTGAAGAGTGTGCATAGAGTTTTTGTTATGCAAGCACATACATTAACAGAAACATGCACACATTTACACATACACATATACACACACTAACAAAGATGTGCACTCAAGTACACATACAAAGATAATGCGTTTTTAGTCAGTATTTCTTCATTAATGAAAATTTGATTAAAATCCATTGATCAGAACTTTTTAAAAAAAATCATCAATTCATGTCTGGATTGAATGAACCTAAGTTTCGTTCAAATGTTTGAGTTTAGAGCTTTCAGCCACACTTTTGGTCATTATTGAGATCGAATGCTGGATATTATCCATTTTTTCAAACTTTTATGTGGTATGATGGCGTAACACACGAGGCCACGTACAAGCGACATTATTCCCTGGAAGAAGGTCTTATTTCGGTTGGGGTTTCTTGATTTCATGATAAGAGCTTCATGGATCTGAAGTCCACTTAATTTTTTTTGCTTACTAACAACGTTGTAGAATATACGCATATTAAAACAGATACAAACGCGCACATGTATGTTTATGGAGAATATGGAGCTTTTTCATCTTTTACAATTAATTTTATAGAGTATACGCATATTGGTGTACTCTCTCACACACACACATATATGTATGTGTGTGTATATATATATAAAAGAAAAAAAAGAAAGAAGAAACAAAGGTTGGGAAATGAAGCTGCGAATTACGCCTATAAAATCTTTGAAATTATCATGAAGGAAGAATTAAATGAGACATTCAATAATTCGGACAAGAAGAGTAAATAATATGACAGAATAGAAATGCTTGACATAGCAAGAACGACAATTGGAAGATTTGACGAACAAAAAAGGATAAGAAGACAAGTTTGAAGAAAGAGAAAAAAAAGAACGAAAAAGAAAGAAATGGAAAGAACAGAAGGAAAAGGAAGGAAAAGGAAGGAAAAAGAAGGAAGAACGAAGAAAAAGAATAGAAAACAAGCAATCGAAATCAATCAGGAAAAGAGAGCAAGATGAAACCATCTTACGAAAGTAAGTCAAAAATAAGAAAGAGAGACAAAAGAAGAAATCCTGAAAAGAGTGTAAAAAAGAAAAAAGGGAGAATTAGGGATTAAAATAAAGGGCATAACGGAACCATAAACTGATTAATGAATTTCGAAAATTCCATTTTTACATTTCATACCCCTTGAAAATGCTTGAGCTAAGATCTAACAATGAACAAATAAAAATGAAAATATTGAAACTAGATTGAACACTAAAAACCAGTAATCGTTGGTCCAAATTCTGTCAATTTTGAAGGCGCAAAAGAATGTTAAAATAAGCTTTTTGAAATGTGTCTGATACTTTTTGCACCCACAGTGTATTCCTTCAAATATCAATGCTCACAAGATCGGAAACGAAGAGATTAGAGTGTCGGACAGAAAGAGACAGAACGACTTGACACACGGACACAGGGAAACAAAAAAGAAAAAAAAAAGAAGAAAAATAAAGATAGATATATTCTGATCCAGGGAAGAGAAACAAAAAAGATATAATGATAATAAGCCTTTTAGAAGTGCGTTGTAATTATATATAAAATTGATACCGAAAAAAAAAAAAAAAAGAATCTGCACTTTGAATTGCCTTTTTGTTTTTTTGCGCTTTGCTGACGAATAAATAAATGGATGAATAAAATTTTTAAAAAATCATGTCATCGGAAGAAAAAGGAAAAGTCAAGTGACTTCAAAGATTTTTTTTTCATCTTTCCAAATTCGGGTCCCTTCATGAAAGTAAATTTACTTAATTAGGTGAAAGTAAATAAAATCACTATCTTTCTATTTTAGCTTGCCTATCTATCATTAAAAAAAAATGTATGTTTCTTTTCTGGAGTATCCCTCTCTCCAAATCTAATTTTTAAATTGCTTACTTCCATATATGTATGCATTTATGTGTGTGTGAGTGTATGAGTGTGTTTGTGTGTGCGTGAGTCTCTCTGTGTGTTTGAGTATGTGTGAGTGTATTTGTGCATATACACAAAAAAGGGTGATTCCAAGTATATCTGAATGAACACACACACACACACATACAGATATATATATATATATAAGTATACTTACACGCACACACGCACGCACACACACAGATATATATGTACATATATATTGTCATAGCAACATGATTTGGCAACTGCACGTTTGGAAAAAAATCTACATGTGAACCCATGAATGCATTCGTCGGTATACAAGTACATGTATTGAGATTCACACACACCAACTCTCTCTCTCTCTCTCACGCACACACACACACACACACACACGCACACACACAGATATATATATATGTATTGACGAAATTCATATTATTCATTTATATTTATTCAGGAATATATATATATATTTATATATATATATATATATATATATGTATCGACAAAGTTCAAATTATTCAGGAATATATATATATATATATATATATATATATATATATATATATATATATATATATATTTATACAAAGTTTAAATCATTCAGGCATATAGGCACAAGTATAGGGTATCTAGTTAGGATCGAACTCACTATAGTATTTATAATCTACAAGATCTACTCGAGAACTACCCCCTCTCTCTATCCCCCTTTCTCCCCATCTCTCTCTCTCTCTCTCTATCCATCTATCTATCTATCTATGTATATATATATATATATATATATATATATATATATATATATATATATATATATATATATATATATATATATATATATATATATATATATGTATGTGTATGTGTATGTGCGTGCATGAATGTTGGTGTGCATGTGTGTGTAAGCAACACAGTACGCATTTCGTATATAGTAGGAATAATCTCTAGCTACTGAAATCCGAATATAGCGAATGCACATTCAAATATAACACTCTTTTCAACAGACATTTTCATTCACAATTTAAACTAAGTTTTTCACACAGAATTTAAACAAAAATTACTAATGACAAATAGAAATCATTTATTGTTATAGTTTTTATCTATAGATAATGATCTGGAAGTTCATTCGGGGAAGTAAACACAAGAAGATAACAGACACAGAGTTGAATATACCTTATAAAGATAAAAGCACAATGTAAGTCACATTCAACAAATAAGAAAAAATTCTCATAAAATTTATAAAGAGAGAAATATATATATAATTCCTGCTGCAGTGATTTAAACCCTTTCCTCCCCTTGAAATACTCTCTCTCTGTCTCTCTCTCTAACACAATCACACATACACACACACACATATATATACATATATATGTGTGTGTGTGTGTGTGTGCATGATTATAAATTGCGTTATGTTTTATTGGAACTCTACTTGAAATGATCTCCGGTTATTACGCGATGAATGAATCATTCGGCCTAGATAACGAAAATAAAATAAACAATCAAAGAAAGTGGGGTGGCAGCAGGATTCGAACCTGTAACCGATTGGGTAACCGCTTCAACACTGCGTTGATCTTATTATATAACCGTTTTCTTATGATATGAATTGTCTGCGTTGAAAAAAAACAAGATCTGACATAGGCCGTGAATAAACGTTATGAGAGTTTGGGGTCAAAGAAGTTATTTGGGCCTTTGCATAACCGGTGGCTGTTTAGGTCAATGGTAGGAGTGACACTACGTTGAAGTGGCTATCCAATCGGTGGCAGGTTCGATCCCTTTATTGTAATTCCTACTCATCACAAAATTTCAGCTGCTCCATCTTCCAGCCTTTCTTTATTGTAGGAAAAAACCCCACTAAACTGAATAAAAGTGCTTGGGGTATTTGCTCAATCGGTGGGTCAGGGCGTGCAGAAATATCATCATCATCATCACCATCATCATCATCATCATCATTCTTTTAACGTCCGTCGTTGGACATAGACCTTCCCCAGGATTCGCCACAATTCTCTATCATGGGCGTCGCGGACCAATAATCCTAAAAAGAAGAGTATACAACCAATTCATCCTCCCGATAGTCACTTATGGAGCTGAAACATGGAACCTAACCATGAGACCAACCCGAAAACTCAGAAGCATGCTACGAGCATATGAGAGAATCATTCCCAACCTCACATGGAAAGATCACAAGACAGCACAGTTCATGAGGAAAAAACGGGAATCAGAGACATCGTAGAATCTATTA
>OY735205.1:56537191-56549691 GCA_963457665.1 Thysanoteuthis rhombus
CAAACGAACCGAAAAAGCCAACAAGAAAGAATGAAATGAAGGATGAAAGAATATCAAAAGAATGAAAAATGCATCAAATAAATAAATAAATGAAGAACAGGCGAACGAACAAACAAACAAACAAATGAATGAATAAACGAACGAGAAAAGAGAGAAAGAAAATAATGGATGAAGAAACAGATGAACGAAAAATAAAGTTATAAAGAAGGGACGGATAAACATACTGACAAACAAACAAATGGATGAATGAACGGAAAAATGAAAGAACAACGAAAGAGAAGGAGAGAACATTGCGGAGAATGAGAAGACATAGAGAAAAGTTATAGAAAAAAAAATGACTGAAGAAAGAGAAAGAAATTATAAATGAAAGAATTCACTAGAAAAAAAATTCGTCAAATTCGAAAATAGTTGAATGAATAAAAAAAATATACGAAATATGACTCGAAAAAAGCCGACATTTTCCTTTAAATTTCTGTTTTGACGTGAGAAATATGGATGTCGCCGGAACGAGAAGCTGGATGAAAGGTACAAGAAATCAATGAGGGGAAAATATAACATAGGTCTGCAGAATAAAGTTCATTTAAGAACTGTTTGGATAATTTCAGATCATTCATCATCATCAGCAGCAGCAGTAGCCTTTTAGCGTCTCTCGTTTTGACATGGAACTTCTTCAAGATTCGGTAAACATCTCTATCGTGGACGTCGGGGGAGCCGCTACTTTCTGAAGTCGTCTCGTCGCCAGCCGCAGTTTTATATATGATATCAAGGAATCTACGATGTGAGTCGTGATGTCCAACTGTTAACTGACATTTTTGCTACATGACCAGCCCATTGCCATTTGAGTTTTTCTAATGGATTCTGAAATATCTCACACTGTATTTTTCTTTGATAGACTGTGCTGTTTTGTGGTCTCTCCACGTGATATAAAACATGATTCTCTCCCCTGTACGTTGCATAGTTCTCAGTTTGAGTGTCAGTCGTTCGTTTAGGTTCCATGTTTCAGCTCCATAAGTGACTATCGGTAGGATGCATTGGTTGTATACCCTTCATTTTAGAGTTAGAGGGATTTTCTTATCCTCAAAGGTTAAGCTTGCTCTACAGAATGCTTCCCAACCTAGTATAATTCTTCACATGATTTCTTCTTGTTTTGAAGGTTTCGAAATGCCCGTTGTCCTAGGCAGACGTACTTTCCTTAGCTCTGCGTTTTCGATTCTGATTGTCATGTTCAAGTCCCCAGGGATCGTCAACCGGAACTGTCCCCAAAACTAAACATTTACTCCTTATTATGTCTCGAAAAAAAAAAAACAATTTCGGGGTTTCTTACACCCCCTGTGAACAGGTTTTTAGTGTGATTTCATTTTGCAATGAATATTTTTGCTAAATTCGTCGTTTGGAAAAATCATAAGAAAAATAGAAAAAACAAGATTTTTCTCTTTTTTTCCTGTTTCTCTCAACAAACATCTTGTTTTGATGGCAAATTAGAGGTTTTTGCATATTTTCGAACTATAGATATGGACGCGTTGAAAAGCATCACCCAAAATAATTTGTCAAAGTCAGAACTTTTTTTCTGTATTACAATTTTTTTGAAAATCGGCCAACATTCACACTTTCTTTTTCTAATTCGGAAATTTTTAGTGAACACTGCCGAACAAAAAGCGAGAGAAGAAACTTATTCTTTGATCACACATTTTTTTAATCTTTTAATTGATCATCCCCAACATGCTGCCAAAAGACGTTGGTCACAAGATAGTTTTTACTGAGTGACAAACCAGAACTGTTTTTATTGATGTTTGGTCGCCGAATTGAAATTTGAGAAATATTTTTCACCATCAAGTACATTTTTTTCAACAAACACCGTTTCAGTTGTAAATTAGAGGGTTTTGCATAATATTGCACTATGAATCTAAATTATAATAAATAAATACATTGACAAAATCATCCAAAATAATCAAAACAAGTTTTCAATGTATTCATAACTGTTGTGCAAAATCAAGCAAAAACTAATAATGTAAAACCCTAAAAAGGATGTTTCTTGGAAAAATGGTTCATGATGGAGAAAATGATTTTCATTTTTGAATTCTGCTACAAAGAATACATAAAAATCATCTGAAATAATCAAAATACTTTTTCCCCAATTTTCACCTGTGAATTGAAAGCAAATGAGAAACGAAACAGAAGTAAACAGGTCTGGTTTACTAATAGTAGCAGGCTATGTTTGGGGAGGGTGTGACCCATTAATTAAAAAACTGGAAAAAAAGGGGTGAATCATTTCACTCTACTTTTTTGTTGGGCGGTGATCACTAAAAAGAGCTTGAATTTTTCAAGAAAACAAGTGACGCTAACTAAGAGGCCAATTCAGCAAAAACTTAGATAGTAAATTGGACCCTTCAATAAAAAGTTATTTGGGGAGTAATTTAAAAAAAAATCTTTTTTTTTTTGCAGACGTAACAAGGAGTAAATGTTTTGCTCCATTAGTATAGGCTATACGTATACTTTGTGAAATAGCCAGGCAGACTCTCACAAAAACCAAAGAAACCCATCTTGACAGTTTTACTTTCTGAAAAAAGTGCCTCTTGAAAAAAATTGTACATGATGGATGGAATTTTGAATCCAGCAACTTAAAATGCATACTAATCCTCTGATCTAACGAAAACGCATTTTCCAATTTACACCTGTTTAACTGAAAGAAGTTGAAGAGACGAAACAGAACTAAATAAGTGTACTCGTAAAGAGACAGACAGGAACGTGGAAAGGTGTAAAAAAAGGATACGTGGAGAATATATAAAAGGCTAAAAGAAACTTGATTTTGACATGGACTTAATTCACAGCTAAACAGTTCCATGTGACATGTACAGTATGTACGGCACTAGATGGGTCACGTGACTCCTTAGCCGAGGTTTCCGGTGCAGGAGTTCGCACCGACAATTAACGAGCAGCACCATTGTCAAAAGTCTCTTTGATTTTTTTACTAAATGGTGATTGCAGCGACCTGACCTTGTCATTAGCGATTCGACTTGGATCCGAGCCACAATTAAACAGTGGGCTGTGACGTATACATCTTGTGATTAATCCAGTTGCAAAACATATTCTCTACTTACCTGATAGAAATACACCGAGCCATCCTGATTCAGCAAGAATAGAGAACTACTTTTGCTTATCTTGCGAGAGATTCTATTAAATGTATTTTGGGAGTGAAAAAAATGAATATAGTAAAGTATCAATCGTGGTCGGGACCCTGAAAACAGTCACGAAAAAGTCTAGCAAAGGAGTTTGAGAGACTAAAGATCTTGAGAAGGACTGAGTTCATTCATATGAGAGCATTGACCTAGGCTATTGATAATAATAATAATGATAATAATAATAATAATAATAATAATAATAATGATAATAATGATAATAATGATAATGATAATAATAATGTAGATGATGATAATAAAAACAAAAATCAAAAGAAAAAAGAAGAAAGAAGAAATACTAAATAGTTTAAATTTTTTTCAAATTTGATAAATTATAATAAAACTGAACATTTTCGACATACAGTACATCTTTGTCAGTCAAAATTCAAATGTAGAACAACTTTAAAAAACGTTATAGAATAGAATTCGAACGTCACACATTAGAGTTCCGAAAATGTGGCGCTTTTAAAAAAATGAAAAACTTGATTAAATAAACCGGACGCGATCGAGCTGAGCAAGCACTTTGGTCAAAACAAGACCTGCAGTTTCGATAATGACCTCCAGGTACAAGTCTTCGGGGAAGTGGAGAGAGGCCTCAGCTCACTAACACGCCACTAGAGTGAGTGGATGTTAAGGCTAAAAAATCGCGATCCGAATGGCTGAAATGATAATTTCGGCAAGCTGGTTCGTACTTCCGTATTAACATTTCGTCTCCCTTGATAGAAAACACATTTCTTTTTTTCAACTTGAAGAAAGGCTCCATGTTCTTGGAACTTTTATGTGCAATGCAAGAGAGCTGGAAACTTGAGGAGAATTGCTATTATTCAGTCTTCAGCGACATCAGGCAACTGGTATGAAAATAAACAACAACAACAACAACAACAACGACAACACCAATAATGATAACAACAATAATATTTCTGACAAACAAATGAAAATGCCTCAAGATTCTAAAATAAAAAGAAAACTAAGACTATTTTGAATTTTTAAAATATGATATGATGAATAAAATGAAATAAAAAAATTCATGAATATTCGATATGTCGTACATCTTCGGCCAAATTCAAATTTGAAAACTTTATAGTCGCGTTCTGAAAAGAGAAACGAAATAATTCCATATTCAACATTAACTCTTTGGTAATTGTTTACCAGAGATTCAGAAACACACCACGTAGCATTGATGTGTGACTTCCAACTTATATTTCGTGTTCCCTGAGTGAACACACATTTCACTTTTTCAACTTGAAAGAAAAAAATCATTCAAACAGAAAACACAACGTTATTCGAACTCTAATGTGTGACGTTCGAATTTTATTTCATTTGTTTGTTTTTTCTCAGAACGCAACATTAACGTTTTCAATTTTGTTTTACATTTGAATTTGACCGAAGAAGATACACGACGTATCGGAAAATTTCAGATTTTTTTAATCATATTTGTTACATCATATCTTAAAAAATGAAATCAGTCTTGTTTCTATTTTCCTTATAATGATATTGATAATAATGATTTTGAAAAAAATAACACCTGCAAACGAGCAGACCTCAGAAACCTGAGATGCAGAACAAGGAATATTGTAAACGATGCACAAAGTACAATGGATAAAGTTTTGCACCTGAGAGATGATGTCGGTAGATTATATGTAAAAAGAAACGATGGAGGGAGAAGACTTATTAGCATCGAGGATTATGTTGACTCTGCAATCAAGGGACTGGAAGATTACACAAGAAAGAGTTAGGAAAGATTAATTGCAACAGTCAACGACTGCAATAGTACTAACAACTGGGAGACTAGAGAACCAGGGAACAAAGCAAGAAATAAAGTAGAGAAAAACAGCGGTACAGACATTTTAGAAGAGAAACCATGGGAATTGCAGACCAATCGACATGGATATGGCTACGCAGAGAAAACCTAAAGAGAGAAACCAGATCGCTTCTAAAAGTAGCCCAGAGCAGATTATTTAAAGGTTAAAATGGACAAGACTCAGAGAACAATGCTACAGAAAGGAGCGTGTGTACGTCTTTTGATGGAATCTCACAGCTTGACAATCGTGGTTTTCTCGGATTTCCCTGCAGTTTTAGAAGGGAGCTGAGCACGAACCAAAACATTTGCGTTCATCTGTGGGATCTGATAGTTGAATTACTGATGGAGAAACGAATTGCGTATGTTGTGTTCAGAACCTCGCTCAGGATGAAAAATTTTGTGTTTTTCGGATGAGATGGATATGGCAGGTGGGTAGGGAATTCGCATGGCCCCAATGCCGCTGGAAATCTTGGAGGTATCAGGGAGAATTGTGTTGCATATACCTTCTTGGTTTTTCTCAAAGGACAGCAATATTCTCGCCAACATTAGACGTTGGAATTAGATGACAAATAGAAAATATTCAGAAACCTCCTTCGCTTGTTTTAAACTAAGTTGGATTTTGTGAAAGTTTCTGTTTGGAAAGAGTTGAAAATATTGATAGCACTTTAATTTTGAGTTGCCGGAAAAAGGAAGGTTGTTGCAGCAGGAAGCATTCTTAAATTGTCTGGCAAATAAGTCAAGTCCTTTAATGCTTCCAGTGGAATGTTAACATTGGGAAACTAAATTATTGATAAAATGGTTAAAAATTTACGATTTTCAATTTTTGATGATTACAACTTCGATGTGTTCATTTTTTTCTTAATCTATTCTTTGCTTCTGATCTCTTTTGCGTTCAATGAAGCTATGGTTTTATTGTTTTCTCCAAGATATACTTTCATGTTTATTTCCGTATCCTTTCCCGAATAGCATTAATCTAAATGGCAGACATTAAAATATGCTTACGGGAGCGCGTCTGATAAGACACCGAAAATACCCAGAAATCCATTGTTTGTCTGAGTGAAGTGTCCTTTGATATTGATTCGAATACTGAATAATTAATGTGTCACTTATCTGTGAAGGTTTTTGTTGGGTGTGTTACGGATCAGCAGCTAAGATTATGTCGTCCTTATTCTTTTTTTTTTCATTGCACATTTTTTGCACGGGGGAAGCAGGGATATTGTTTTAGAATTGATCAATTGAGAAGAAGATAAAAAAAAAAGTATCACTGGATATGTCAAGGAGATTCAAGAAGAAGATCAAAAGCTTGTTCATAGATTCATGCCCGACGTTGTCAACGAGACAATTTACTTTATATATGACGGTATATACAGCACCTATAGAACTATTGGTGATATATATATATATATATATATATATATATATATATATATATATATATATATGTGTGTGTGTGTGTGTGTGTGTGTGTGTGTGTGTGTATGCTTGTATGACAATTATATACGTACATTTTGAATCATTTATATCATTACATAGAGAAATATATTTCGGTATTTATCAAGCTTAGCTTTGATTCAGGATTCAGGATCTATATTGGTCAACTTGCCTGTGAGACTAGTAGGATAAGCAATATTCAATGAAGCTTATATATATATATATATATATATATATATATATATGACTGATAAGCAATGATATAAGGACAGAAAGACCACTAAGACATGATTCTTTGAGTAAAATTGGAAAAAGAAAATATAGCCAATGATGATGATACCTATAATGACGAGGATGAGAATATACATAAAAAAGTATATAAAAAGTAGATACGATCAAGAAGGTCAAACTATATTAAAAATGTTGACTCAAAAACAGCAGGCAAGGAAGTGAGGACAAAAAGCCAGATAACAAATACGTACACATGATACACAGTTTTACGGAGGAAAAGGTAAAAACGAAAGGGAAAAAAAATGTTTACTTTCAAAATAGAGCAGAACGAAAAAGGGAGATAACAAGTGAAGTTAATTCATTGAAAATTAAATTAACGAATAAAAAATGTCCAAGAGAGGTTATTATGAAGAGATTTCTTTTCAATGATTGAATGTGAAAATCTAAGCAACACAGACTTGAATAATTTTTAAATGCACATATTTAAACCAAACTCAATCAAATAAAATCACTTATCTCCATATGTAGAGTTAGTAAATGATATTCCAAAAACAAAACAAAACGAAGGAACAGAAGCATGATAGGTATACGAATGAAGAAAGGAAGAAAGAAAGAAAGAAAGAAAGAGAGAAAGAATGAATGAAAGAAAGTCAGGAAAAAGAAACTAAGGCAGAAAAAAAGAAAAAAGAGAAACAATGATGAAATGTAAAAAAACAAAGCAAAAAAACAAAAAAAAAAAAACAAACAAACAAAAATGATAAAATTATAAAGAGAGAAAAGGTTGAGAAGCCATGAAATAAATATGTATTTATACAGGATGCTAAGCATTTTTGTCTGCTGGAATAGTTCCACCAGTCAAAACGGAAATCTCTCCACAGAGAAGTCCATCTAGAAAAATAAATAGATAAATAAATGAATAAAAAACAGAAGCAAAAAAAAAAAAATGTTCTGAAAGACAAAGAAGACAGGAAAAATGACAATTTGAAAATTTCGAAAAAGTTTTTTTTTTCCTTATAATTCACTTCAGGAAACCAAAGAATGAAAAGGAAAAGGTTAAGAAAGGAATCGATCGTCGAGGCATTTCCTTCCGAAGTATGCGGAACGGAAATGACGAAGATACAACCAAGACATAAAACCTTGATTTAAAAACTTCATTGCATGCTAAGCATTTGCGTCACAATACTTTGGCTTCGGAAACTTTCTTCTTCTTCTTCTTCTTCTTCTTCTTCTTCTTCTTCTTCTTCTTCTCCTTCTTCTTCTTCTTCTTCGTGGCCATTTTCTCATCGTTGTTTGTTTCTGATCTCTTAGACCTCCTCCTTTCAAAAATTCATTGATTTCTTTTTCTTTCTTTTCATTGTTTTTTGCTATCTCAATTTACATTTGCCAACGAAGTTGGGAGAGGTATATGTGTTCATTCCTGCCCGTCTCTCTTTTCGTCTGTTCGTCCACACAGTATCTCCTAAGGTTTTCAATGAATTTCGATAAGAATTTGAGGAAGGTAGGACATCCTATCTATCTGTGAATTGACTTTCATTCAGTTACTATTGAAAATGGGTTTGGTCGAAATATGTACTCTTTGAATGCTCTTAAATTTAGTATTCATTGAGTTTGTTCACCAGTGGTATCCGATGGCTCTAGGTGGAGATTAGGCGACAAGAAATCTCCTAAACACTCCAGATCTGTCCACACTATTCTACCTGATTTTTGATAAGGCTATCAACTTGAATATTTCAATTCTCCCCTGGATTTCCAATTCGTCCAACTTCTTTGGGACTATTCAATATGAGTCAATAATGATGGGAACAGCAGTCACCTTCATTCTCTCTATTTTCCCGTTTTTTTCATTTCTTCCAATTTCATTGGAGGAAATAAAGAAAAAAGTCTCGGCAAGACTCAAACTTGCGTCTCTTTCACCTAAGAAAACTTGTGTGTATACGCTGCAACTCTAACGTAAAATAGCAGAGCTGTTACGGTTAGCAGAAGTATAGCCCTTAAATTTGTCCTTTAAAGCCATTTTTCTATTGTCTTTACGCATAGTAGTTGCGCTCGTAATAGCATTGTGATTATTTTTTAAATCGAAGTGTTGTCAGCTATCATGACTTTCTGAGTCGTATTTTCTTTTATCTTTTTTTATGTAACTTATTTAGACCACCAATCTACAGGAGCAAATTTATAGTGTATATTAGAAAAAAAAAAGAATAAGCTGTTGGTGAGACTGGAATTTTTCCTAGGAAGCTCATGTATGGTACAGCTCTAACAACTGAGCTGCTAGAACTCTTAGCACTGGCAGAAAATCAAATCTACACCTTTAACTCATCCTTCACCCTCCCAAATATTGACAGTTTTCCGAGGCAAATGTGACGCGAGTTCGTCATGCCTTGAGCTTTTTCTTTTTATTTTCACGCTGTCCATTCACTGTTGGTGTAAGTTGAGGACGAACTTAAAAAAATTGAGATGAAAGGAAACTTGCCATCACAGTCAATAAGTGATCAACAAAATTTGAAGTCGTGTAAAAAGAAATTCCATCAAAGAATAAATATGGTCAGAATTAATTCTATTTATGACATCAACGGCGTTTTCCACTGGTAAACATCTAAAATAGAGTTGAAACATCTAGAAGCAGTTGTTATGAATGGACCAGCCAAAATAAGGCCCCAAAAGATAAGAAAAAAAGCCTTTATTTTCAAAAATAAAAAATTCTTTAGAAGGGTTTATGTGGGGATACTGATGCCAATTTACAAGTCTGTAGATAAAACCGTATGGCCGGGAACACTGGAACACAACAACAAATACATGAACAAACACATGCACGTATAAAAAAGGATAGAACCCATCACCATCTTCGATGATTACAATTGATTCTAGTCAAAGTGAATTTCCCCCAAACTCACGTTCAGCTTGTTTAACATCTTTTTTTTATTCGTTTATAACACTTTCCTTTAGATATGAGCTGCTCATTGGTTGAGATTGTTGTATATTGTACACTGGCCCCTACATTACAAATCAAAATTGGCATATCTCCTAGCTGAAGAGAATATAGCAATATGATTACAAGACCTCAACTTCTCTTTAACTTGTATTTGTGTTGTAAGAAGCTGAACTGGTCTTTCAGTCAGGCCAGGCTGAAAAGAGTTTTTTCCCCCGTTTGATCACTGAATTTTAAAATCATCGAACCTGGTCAGTACTTTGATTGGTGACCACGTACAAACGTCTGGTACAATTAGAAACACATGGCTTAGTACGAGACTGAGCAATACGCTTACTAAATAATCTCAGCTAGGCTTAGTAAATATAGCAATAAAACTTGCTTGTGTATTTCCAACTAGTGGCAATAGTTGGTGTCGAACTAAGGTTAGAACCCGAATTTTAAATACAGATTTTTAAAACAGATCGGTTTCGTCCACCATTTTGCGGTTTGAATTGAATTCATTAACAAAGAAGGAGATTATGTTGAAAAATAAATATTTCTATATTCACATTTGCATTTTTGGCTACGGACTTATTGATGTACCTACTGAGATGAGATCATTCTCTACTATCAATAATTCTAGCCATTCTTGTCTTTGCACATATATACTTCATTGAAGACATCTGACGTAACGAAAAAGAGAAGAATCACAAAACAATGAACAGAAAAAAAGAAAGAAAAAAAGAATCTATAAGAGAAAGAAAAGTATTGAAATGAAAAGAGAAGAAGAGATGAAGGGAATTGAGAAAAACTTGAAAGAGATAAACAAAACAGTGATATGAAAGAAAAAATAATATATCAGAAGGAAAAGAAAGAAAGGAAAAGAGAAAGGGTGACATCAATTATCAAGGAATAGGGAAGGATGAAAGGGAGAAAGAAAAAGAAAAGAAAGAAAGAAGGAAAGAAAGAGATAAGAGAAAAAAGAACATCAAGAAAGGAAGAAAGAAAGAAAAAAGAAAAAGAGAGAAGGAAAAGCAGGGAAAGTTGGGAAAAAAATGAAAGAGTTACAAGAAAAAAGTATTAAAATGAAAAGAAAAGGAAAGTGAATTAAAAAGCACGGGAAGAAAGAAAATGCTACATGATAGAAAAAGTATTGTATTAAAAACAAAAGACAGAAAGAAAGGAAGGGAGGAAGGAAGGTAGGAAGGAAGGAAAAAAGAAGGGATGTCATTTTCTATTAAGGATGCAAGAAAGAAAGGAAAATCAAAAGATAAAAAGAAAGAAAAAAGAAAGAAAAAAAGAAAGAACGAAGGAAAGTAAGAAAGGATGAAAAAAGAAAGGAAAGGCTGGGGAAGTAGGAAAGAGGGAAAGGGTTATGAGGAAAAAAGTATCAAGATGAAAAGAGGGAGGAGGTAAATTAAGAAGAACGGGAAAGATAAAATCACGATAATAGAAAAATGATAAATATATTAAAAGCGAAAGAAAGAATGACAGAAAGAAGGAAAGTAAGAAAGAGAAGAATAAAGAACGAGAGGAAGAAAGAAAGAGAAAAGCAGAATACAACAAAAGTGCAATGGCGGATCGAATGAACGATAACACATAGAGAAGAAGTTTCGAAATGAGGAAATAGGTTTTGTATTGAGACAACTAAATTGTAATTAGATATTTTTCAATTGCCTGCTCTTTAATATAATTTTGGCCCGCGGGGGTAAAACGGGGGACTCCCTACCCTACTTAAACAAGGCTACTCATTACTACTAATCAGAATACTCCAGAAGGATACGGCGAACAGGAAAAGCTTTGTACTAACATTCATCCTGCCGAATAGATAGCTGTAACTCGTCTCTCCAGTGACCCCCGAAAATTGGGGGGGGGGGGATTGCATATTTTTTCACGGTTCCTCTTCCTTTCTTTCTTTCATCAGACTTTTTTCTTTTTTGTTCTTCTTTCTTCATTTTTCCTTTCTTATGTTTTTCGACTAGATTTTTTTTTAAACCGTGGCCCTTCCCTGAGAAATTCTGAATGATAATACTGATGATGATGATGATGATGATGATGATGATGATGATGGTTGTTGGAAGAAAAAAAAGACGATGTTCGGAAGAAGCAAAAGATGGAAAAGACCAAGAAAACTGTAGCGATATTGATAAGGATGAAAGAGAAAAGATGTAGTGAAACATTGATAATGATTGGGAGAATGCAAAGGAAAAAAAGATCAAAATGATGATGATGATGGGTATTGAAAGAAGAAGAAGAAGAAGAAGAAGAAGAAGAAGAAGAAGAAGAAGAAGAAGAAGAAGAAGAAGAAGAGGGGAAGATAGAAAGAAGGGAAAAAAGAAGGAAAAGGAAGTAAAGGGGAGTGCTTAAGAGAAGTATTGGAAGAAAAAAAGAGATGAAGTAGGTGAAAAACGAAAAAGGAAGTTGTAAGCGAATTTAGACGGAAAGAAGAGGAGGGAGGAGGAGGAGTAGGAAGAGTAGGAGTAGGAGGAATAAGTTGCTGTTAAGAAAGAGGAATTGATAATTGGGGTGAAGCAAATGATGATGATGATGATGATGAAGAAGAAGAAGAAGAAGAAGAAGAAGAAGAAGAAGAAGAAGAAGAAGAAGAAGAAGAAGAAGAAGAGTGTAAACTGGAACTGAAATGATTGTAAGAAGAACAAAAGCATGGAGAAAAAGACAGTATAGAGGGTCATGAATTCGATTCTCATCTGCATCTTATTCTTTATTCTGATCCGTGCTGTTAAATCATCTAGTCACTACTGAAGAGTACCCGGACTGAATTTAGTTGCGATAGAAAGCAACAACAATTAAGATGAAGGTAAATAGTAGCAAAAATTAAGAATGATAATTGGTATTTCAATTTCATACGAAGGTGACATGACACGGTGACTGTTCAAGCCCTAAAGTCTCCAGAAAGTACTCGAACCTTTGTTAGTGAGTCATAGGCCATTTC
>OY735205.1:56554691-56577191 GCA_963457665.1 Thysanoteuthis rhombus
TTAAAAATATCAGCAACAACCGTCATCCATCCCCGTTGTCGTGTACGTCAGATGATCATCAGCGAAGCGACGAGTCATAGATTGGCCAGCCACTTAATAGAATCCATCACTTGACCAACATCTTTTGGCAGCATACTGTGTTGGGGAAGATCAATTAAAAAATTGGATAAAAAAGTGATCAATGAATGAGTTATGTCTCTCGTTTTTTGTTGGGGGTCAATTTGAAAAAAATCATGATAGCTGACGGACAAAAACTAAAGAACCATTTTATTATTAACTTACATTGCAAATTGACTCTCCAACTGGAGCATCTATTGAGGGAGAGAATAGAAAAAAAACAGGTTTGATGAGGAATAAATGTTTAAATTGTAAGTCCTTAAATTCCATAGATTGGACTTTCACGCGTGATACATACATAACCAGCCTTACCTACTAAAACTGAAGAAACCTATGTTGACAATTTTGGTTGATGGTTTATTATAATAATAATAATAATAATGATAATGATGATGATGATGATGATGATGATTGTTATTTTTATCTGTCACGCAATGCCCATGGCCGTTTCACAAGGCAGCAGGTTAAAATTGGATGTTATTGGGAAACTAAGTAAATTGACATCACCTTTCCCAAGACTTAGGAAGATTAACGACAGTGGAGGTAGTATTCATAACAATCGGAGCACTGTGAACGTTCCCAGAATCCTCTGTTAAAAGATTTGAAAGTCAGGACATCAGAGGAAGAATTATGACGTTTTGAATCACAACTCCGTTGGAGTTATCGAGAACACCGCCAAAACTGTTGGGGATTTAATGAAACCTGCAGATACGTAGTTTCTATCGATGATGATTACTTATCTCTGGTGGAAAGATGCTGCCTTCAATGATCATCTCATCTAACCAGGTCGATCGGATTCAATATCCCTGAATATATTCTGCCACTGGACCTGGATTTGTGAGTTCTTCCAGTTGCTGGTAAGTATCCACACAGACTTGGTTCTGGTGTGTTGTGGATGGATTGCCTCTTGAGCTTTCCCATGAATGGTTTCAAATAGGAACAGTTGGTGCACTATAGGGACGATGCATTGGTTGTATACTCATCTTTCGGGGACGAATAGGATTTTCTTGTTCTTCAAGGTTGAGCTTGCTCTGCTGAAGGCTTGCCATCCTAGAGTGATTCGTTGCTTGAATTCTTCTTCATTTGAGGATTTCATGGAGATTCTTTGTCCTAGGTAGAGGTCTACTTTGTCTAGTCCAGCATTTTCGATTTCGATCGCTGTGAGTTTATTCCCGACATGTTGGACCTTTGTTTTGCTGAAGTTCATGTGAAGGCCAACTTTCTTGCTTTCTTCGTTCAGTTCATCAAGCATTAGTTGAAGGTCGTGAGGGGTTCTGTCCAAAAAGGAAGATGTAGTCTGCAAATCTGAGGTTACTTAGGTTTTTTGCCGTTTATTCTGATTCTTATACATACAAATATTTATATGTGTATATAGATTGTTACATGTGCCATATGCCGAAAAGCAGTTCACAGGACATCCTAGGGACTTGCTCATAAATTTATCAAATGCATACATGTGTCAAATGGATCATGGCTTCCAGTGGGAGGATAAATTTCCTCAAGAAACATCGCCCTGAAGTAATGGTTAGTATTAAAACTCAAGCGACTTTGATCCTCATTGACTGCCAAATACTCGTTGCCTTATATCGTAGTAAAATAGTGAACACATTCCTCTCTCGATATATCCTCACATATTACTAAAAAGTAAAAAGTGTTCACCAGTACAAAAAGTCGATAAGCATATATGACTCTTTACGGAATTCAACCGTGACGTCCAACCATGTATACTTTTTCGGTTTTCAGACATTACAAAATTGAATATTTTTTGGGCCGTCGTGGTCCCATTTTTTTCTGATGGTCCCATCCACACATTTTTCCCCGCGACTAATTTTTCCATGCTTTCAATCCGTAATGCCTTCCTCTTCTCAGGGAATTCGTCAGTTTTGAAAAAAAAAGAAGAAAGAAAGTTGATTTCGAGTGGAAGGCGATTTCAGGAGTCTTATATGAATCACTTTCGAAAAAAGCCGCCATATTGTGGTCAACTGTGACATACGTAAGAACAATGCCATGTAATACTGAGTTAGATATTGATTTTTGCAGATCAATACAGCAAACATCACTTGGCTGTATAATAAATGAATAAAGGTTCAAAATGAAGTTTTCTGGTAACAAAGAAATAGAATGTTAAGTAAAATACCAACTGAAATTTGTTTCAGTTGACCTTCAAGCAAAACTAACCAATTATCAGTAAAGAAGGGCCCGTGCAGTAGATGTTGAGAAGCCAGTTTCATAGAACAGGGCTACTGTCATGATTCCGATCCTCACTTGGTAACACATTGTAACTTTGTCATATGTTAAGCTAGGCTTGATAAATACCGATAAAATTGATGTAACATATATAAAACCAGTGATCGAGATGGATTATGGGACCTATGTATACAGCATGGCTAGGATTTATTCTAGGGGGTCAAAGAGGGGTCCACCAAGATCGACTGAAGTGAACCCGTGCTGCTAAAGGTTATAGGGCACTGTAACCACCTGTTGGTAAATTTGGAAAGAATGGCTAATTTAGGGGCTATTCTAAGACATACAAAATCCCTCAAAATTGAGTAGGCATACGCTGCACTCCACCTAAAACCTCAATTTCCTATAATAAACCCTTGCCAACAATCATGGGCCAGCATTGCAATGTAAAGTCGATTATTCGCCATGTTTTACACATAAAGCAAGAAAAACAATGTCCAACAGCGGACTTTGAGGGCTGACCATGATTAAGATATAAAACAATCCTTGTTTTTTTTACGCCAGCATCGCACACAGAACCTGTTGGGCGCTCACGGCGAATGTAATTTTTTAGTTATCAAGAAAGGAAACAATAACCTGAGATACGCAATTAGAATCTTTGAAAAAAAAAAATTGCATTAACCATTTTTATTTGTTAGTTAGTTAATTATGAGAACGTTTCATAAAATTTTGTCTCTTTATTTGTTGCATGAATTTTGGCTCATGCGTATTTTTTTTCTCTCTCTCCAAGTCAGCGCCTACACATTCTCAAAGCAAGCACGCGCGTGCGTTTTAACCTGCAAGAGACCAACTTTCTATGTAATTATTTATTTTATTTCAAACTTGAGTAAAAGGTCAGGAAGTGGACCAAGAAAACTCGGAGACTAATAACAACTGACGACCCTTCTCCGGTAGCGATGCTGGCAATAGGAGAAATGATAAATCCGAGTATTATAGGAGCAGATGACAGTCAAGGTCAAAGTGGAGAATCGAAATGTCATAAGAAGAAAGGGTAACAGAAATAATGACGTGCGCAGTAAACCCTTCCCTTGATTTGCGCAGATCTCGCTCAGGACAAGCCCAGTCACCCCACCATTCCATGTCCGTTCAAAGATGACCTATTGGAAGAAGATATATTAGTAAGTAATTATCCAGTACTTGCTCTAATTCTTCGGCTCAGCTTGAGGTGTTTGGTAGAGCGGCGGATATATACAGTACTTACTTTGATAAGAGTGGGAGACGTAAGATTGCTAATTCGGGTTGATCACTTCCTTACTTATATATATATATATATATATATATATATATATATATATATATATATATATGTGTGTGTGTGTGTGTGTGCGTGTGTGTGTATTTTTGATGCCCTCGTGTTGGTGAAATATATCTTTCTTGGATTTATTTAATAAGTGTTTGTGTTAATTCTTTCCGTCAGAGTCTTTATCTATTTTTTTTATTTGTTTGCGTTTTTTTTCTCTATTGTCATGATATTTTATCTATGGGATAGTACTGCTCAGAGAGAGAGAGAGAGAGAGAGAGGGGAGAGAGAGAGAGAGAGAGGGAGAAAGTGGGCGAGGGGAAATTTATGGTGTGTTCAAAATATAGGAAATTTCTTGGTGTAAATTGTTTTTTAATAAGTGTTAAAACTATGGGATAATGCCAGGAAGATCCTTCAAGACAATTTCCAAATTACCGTTTCAGTTACTGACTTCCTTTTCCCTAAGCTGATACAGACATTCACAATTAAATATATACGGGTACGCATTCAAATACGACCCAAGGAAAATGGTATATATCAACATGTCTCTCCCGATCCCCTCTATCTGTATTGATATATGTACATACAAGTGTCACACCATCTTTCTGCTCGCCTGTCTGTTTGCCTGTCACGTAGAAGAAGCCACCGAAAAATTGGTACCACCAAACCGAATTTGGTATACGTATTCAAGGTTTTCAATTAAAAAAAGTTTCTAGAAAACATGTTTTGAAAGATTTAATGGTGGGGGTTTCTATTTAAACGATAACTTTAATTCCAAACTCGACCCTTGCTTACCATTTAATATTCATGTATGCGTATATACACATTTTCATTTTTCATATGTTTATGTACGATTGATCAATTTCTCAACATCATTGACAAACTAGTCTGGGAATAACTTATTTCTCTCCCGATCACAAAGAAAAAGACTCTAAATGTTTATTATATATGGCACATCAACTTCTCAAATTTTTATGAAGAGGGGAAACCGTTTCTCCTTATGGGTTAAGAAGCGATGGAAAACTATTTTCCCCTTTCAAGAGGTCAAAAATGAAAGGAAACTTTTTTCCCGTTTAGTGATTAAAAGTGATGGGAAACTATTTCCTCTGTGAGGGCTCAAAAGTGAAGAGAAACTTTTATCCCCTTGAGCCTAGCCACAATTTCTTTTGTTGTGTATTCTTGGAATAAATCAATCTTCTATCAGCGATGAAAAAACTTTTTTCCTGTTCCGACCAATGAGAAAAGGACAACTATTCAAACGGTTTTAACAAGTTGATGAGGGACCTATTTCTCCAAAATTCAAGTTTCGAAAGACTTGTACATAACATACTTCAGCTGACTGATTGACAAAATTACAAAGAGTTGAATAAATTTCAAAGACACATTCTAAGATTTCCTTGATATCTAAATTTTCCCTAAATCTGTACAAAATATGTCACTGGAAACGTGTGCCTCAATATATATATATATATATATATATATATATATATATATATATATATATATATATATATATCACTCCGTTTGGACTTTGTAGATGATGAAAAAGCATTTGACTCGGTAGAACAAACGGTAGTCTTCAATTCAATGCCAGAAAAAAGGTGTTAACGAGAATTATGTACAAGTCATTCAGAAAATATAAGAAGATGTCACAGAAATAATTAGACAGCATAAAGAAACAAACAAGTTAAAGATAGGGAAAGGAGTAAGATAAGGGGATACAATATCACTTAAGCTATTTACAGCTTGCCTTGAAAGCGTCTTTCGGAAAACTGAGCGAGAGGGAACGGAAATAAACATACACCGATGACGTTTCCGTGACATCAGAAGCATCGGAAATATCACGAAACATGTTTACTAATCTAAATAGGGAGAGTAAAAAATGAGAATTAAAGATAGACAGGACAAAGAAGAAAAGTGATATTCGACGATAAAGTCCTACTGAAGAATATAAGATTAAAGGAGGAGGTTGACGAATGCGTATATCTATATATACTGGCTAAGAATGACTAACAAGTATTTGAACAAACAGATATTTTGCATCTAATCACTTGGTTTTGAGAGTTAAAACAGAAACATTTTAAAAGAATCAACAGATTTTTTTGCAATCAAAATAACAAAGCATGCATTTAGGCATGTTATGTGGTTCTAAATGCTTAAATGAACAATCCCTGGAAAAGGCTTTAAGGAATTTAAATTGCTTAATAAGAATAATATTTCTCTTTTGTATCGACCTGAAATCTCGATGGGAATCAACCAAGAAGATAGAAAAGGCAAACACACATTGTTATCTGGAAGAGTAGCCAAACTAGTTGGTTAATTTGTATCCTTTTCTGTTCCGAACCCTTAATGATCCAAACAATCTTGGGCAATGAAAACAGATTATGTCCTTGTTCAGTATGAGCAGTACTGCTATACAAACTATCATTCGTTTATATGTAAATTACCGTATATTCAGAAACGTTTGCTTTGATTTCTAACCATTAATATTCTTGATGTCCAACAGGCAGATGAATTTCTCAAACTCGCCAACGTTCAGGTAAAAATCGCAAATTTCTGTCATTAATCATCAAAATCTTTTTCGAAGACAAGAAATATTTGGAGTCTTCGCGCAGAAAAGCGTGAAACAGTACTTTATGTTGGCGGAAAAGCTGTTGGTTCAGAGGGAAGCCGGAACCTTGTCATAGAATGCCGGGTCCAATTGCAGTTGGTGCACAACTAGGACTGTGATATTTGTGCATCTTCTCCGTAGGACCAGGGTTTCCTGTGTAGCTATATCGTATAATGATATAAGTGTATTAACGTCTTGATGCATTTATCAAATAAAGAAAGTGGTGCTCTTACGCAGACTATGGCTTTAACCGTCTCTGCTTGGGTACCATGTCACATAACTACTTACTTCCAGTTTCGAAATAGACTTGGAGGCGACAAATACCCGAAGTTGCGTCAAACACTCGACCCTGTGCTATTCTAACCAGGGTGTAAGATAGATTCATGCATTTCAAATCGAACACAAACTATCACTGTTGGAGTTTGAACTCTATTAAAATCTGCCCCATGATACCACTACCCACGTTAACAGCTAGTAGAGACATAAATGTTTGATGAAAGATCACCAATCATCTAATAAAAGACGCAAAATGAAAAGAAAATCAGTAAGACTTATAAACATTTGAATGAACAAGTCTAGTAAGATAATGGAAAACACAAATAGATGAAGGATATATAAAGACTAAAATTAGTTTACGCAAATTAAATGGATTAATGATTATATTCGTTATACGTATTCTTAGGTGAATTATATTTAATTTCTACACTATTATTTTCAACTTATTTTTCTTTCATTTTATTGTTAAATTTTACCCCCCTTATTGAGTCTATGACCCCCTCGTCATTAATCTCTGTGGCTGAATCAGTCGAGTCGACGTCCATGCAACAGAGGTGCGATAAAAGTTTATGTCCCGTAGACGGCAACTTTATTCTCGATTCACACTGCTGACTCCATCAGTCGAAGAGTGTACCAACATAGAACGTTGGGAATATATATATATATATATATATATATATATATATATATATACACACACACACATATATGTATATATATATATATATATATATATATATATATATACATTCATATATATATATATATACATACATTCATATATATATATACATATATATATACACACACACACACACACACACATATATATATATATATATATATATATATATATATATATATATATATATATATATATATATATAAGAAACTAGGCAAAAATTAGTAGCAAAATTTTTCAAACACCTAATAAACAAAGCAATTGGTGTATTATAGAATAAACCTCAAATCGATTCAGACAATAGAAAAAATATGTTGAACATGAAATGATATATACATAAGTTACTACATAAGTCAAGGACGACAACAAAAAAAAATGAAGAATGGCTGTCCCTGCCTTAACCAGACAGGCCACAGAAAAAAAACAAAAAAAAACAAAAAAAAAGAACAGAAAAATAAAATCGAGTCGAGTTGGTCTCAGTTGCAAGATATCCAACTGCGCCAATGATGGCGAATTGACAGGGCGAATTTAACACCGTTCAACTGTGACGGCCGAGAACAGTGTCAGTAATCCGATGATAGATGATAGCGAAGGAGAGAGAGAGAGAGACAGAGACCTTTTTTTTTCTCCCTAGATTGGCGGGAACAATGAAAACTAAAACGAGAACCAAAACAGAGAAGAAAAAAAGTCAAAAACGATGATCTGCTTACTTTGAAGGTCGATAGGTATTCACCCTCGAACGTTTTGATGAAAAGCGACGATAAGATGAAGTAAACTTGTTGAAATTCAAAAAATGAAAGTAGTTCATGTCAGAATTCAAACAACTTTTTAAAATTTTTTTTTTCTTGAAAAATAAAAAAGGGGTGGGTTGGATAATTCAGTGAAATAGGACAAACAGACGAAGGTGGGGACGGGGATTAAAGAATAAGTAATGAAAGTCTCCGATGGCAACTGAAAAATCTACTTGTTGTCAGAGAAGGAGGAAAGAACACACACAAAGAAGTAAAAAGAGAAAAAAAATGTCAACAGAAGAGAAAAGGAAGAAAAAATAGTTTGTCTTAACTCCTACCGATGATATCACATAAACAGCAAACAGAAAGATACGTAGATGAAGAGGAATCAGCAGTCATTTAATAATTTAGAAATGAGGACCCTGCGCCGAAATTATAATTTATTATTAACTTTAGCTTTCTTCTTACCAAAAGCTCCTTCCAGGAAAAAAATGGAGCATTAACTGCTGTGATATTCAGGTGACTGGGCCATAACTCCTTCAACTCTTACAGGTAATTACTGATTGCTGTAATTGTCTAAGCTTGTTATTGCTGTCATAAAAAACCTTATTAAAAAAATAGAACTCCCCCAATAAAACGCATCTACCTCTGAAAGGTTCCTATACGCTATGATTCAAGTTGAAAAAAAATGCAATTGATACAACGTTGTTAACGAGTATTTTAGGAAGATACCGATGAAATAAATACCTTAAAAGCAATACAAACAGCAGTTGTCTCCTAATATAGAAGGTTCCTTACGATGAAAAAACGTTTTTTCCGGAAATTAGATTCCTTACGATGTTGAAATATATGGATAATTTTTCGACAGGGAGTATAATTAGGTTTTGAACGCACAGAAACTTTATGAACAAATATATCAACACAATTGACGGATACCTGATACATTTCGAAAGGTTTGTTTTAACATCCTTGCAGAGTCACAAAATTAGCAGAATTTGCTCTAAAGGACTCTGATTTTTATGCATGACTTTTCAATATTCAGTTTAGTTTCTTTTTTTGAAAATCTTTGGTCCGATATCTGTCAATTTTGAAGCTGCATAAGAATGTCAGCTACAAACTCGCTTCTGGGTCAAAAACTAATGTTTAATTTACGGGAATTGAAGATAGATTTGAATTGAATGACGAAAAAAAGTAAAGTAAGAAAAAAAAAGAACATATTTGCTTAGAAAAACGAAAAAGAAAATAAAAAGAATCATAAATAACATTTTTCTGTAAGAGATGGTTGCATTAATCCTTTCCAACCGATAATCTCTTTTATCCTGGTTCTCAAGGCACTTATAAACAGGTCGAGTGACACAATTTGGTTATACAAATTTTAAGTATAGAAATGCAAAACTCTGAGTTAATCATCAAATTTTACTTTAAAGGTCGGATGTTATTCTGACGATTTTTATCTCTTTATTGCTTTGTCATTGATTTTCACAGCTTAATAATCGTGATAATAACATTTTTGAATTAGCTTGTGTAGGTTATTATGAATTCTTCAGTGGCAAAAACTCAAATGTAGCCTTTCTAATGTCTAAGCTGTTTTTAAAATTAATATTTTGCTTTATTAAAAGATAGACAATCATTGAATGATCCATAATTAGAATGATCAATATCATGAGTGTGTATACATAAGGGAAGACAGTTTTAGGAACTATGTTGTCCATAAAACTGTGTTGAATGTAGCCTTTTTCACAGACTGAATTATTTACGGTAGTGAGCGAGAGATCAACGATGATCGGAAAATCAAGGAATGATCCCCGATTGGGAATCAAAACTACATCCTTCTCTGCGGGAGCACTTATGTAACCTGGT
Organism: Thysanoteuthis rhombus; assembly: GCA_963457665.1. Classification (NCBI taxonomy): domain Eukaryota; kingdom Metazoa; phylum Mollusca; class Cephalopoda; order Oegopsida; family Thysanoteuthidae; genus Thysanoteuthis; species Thysanoteuthis major. The sequence goes on from OY735205.1 coordinate 56,564,453, forward strand.
CTGCACTAACTGATTGGGCCACTGGGACCATTATAGTAGGCAGAGTTCTAAATATCGCATAGGAGAAAAGGAATGAGTTAAAGATGATATATTGACCGTAAGAAACTTCAAGACGTAAAATTAATTGTAACATAAGTATCTTATGATCTTATCATCATAATAGTCCTATCAAAAAAAGATATGGAGGACTTTATTTATATAATTTGCAATAATGTACATAAAAGAATAGGAATACACACACACGCACACATACATATATGTGGATGGCACAATCATTTGATTATGATTATATATATATATATATATATATATATATATATATATATATATGAGTGATCGAGTGTTTTTGCAGTCGTCAAGATGGATGACACAGGTCTGCACTAGATCATATTAGATCATTAAACGATCTTGTCACATTCAATAACTTTGAATTTAACGCTTTTATTGAATTACTTGGACATGATGAACTACATGGGATCCGTCGAAAATCTCACAAATTATTTTTCAGACACTGATTTGTTTTTCCTGACTACACAGCTACCTGGTGATTTAAGTGATACGCGTATGGACTCCATGCAGGGTTCATGTCAGAACAATGCTCTTTCTTTGTGTTGAACGTTGCCTTTGTTCTTATATATATATATATATATATATATATATATATATATATATATATATATATATGTGTATGTGTATATATATATATATATGTTCATATATACATATATATATATATATATTCTATGGATGACACAATAATAATATATATATATATATATACATTTATATATCTATACATAATACATATGGTACAGATTAGGCTAGCAGTATATATATATATATATATATATATATATATATATATATATATATATATATATATATATATATATATATATAAGTATAAGAACAAAATTTACGTGATTTATGGTCGATGAAGATTTTATCAACAACTTGACTTGCATTTAGTTTTGTAAATAAAGTAGTTTAACCATGCCGTCAAAATGATGGTGTATATGAAACATATGGGTACACACCAGAAGATAAAATTCTATTTTTACTACCTCATTATGCAGTAATTTACTTAATGATAAAATCAGTTGCGTCCGTCGGTGTTACAGAAGATATGAAACAAATGCTAATGACGTATTATTACAGTGAGGTATTTTCATAATTTATCTGAATTTCTCTTCCCAATCGAATTCTTGCTCAGAGTATGGTTTTCTTAAGAGATTATGTTGAGCCAAAAGATAGCATCAGGTGTTGAATGTTTATCTATTGCGCAAGAGCGATAAGCCGATTCATTATCTTGGTTTGAAATGGACAATACTTATGAAAGATGATTTATTGTTATGGTTGACAATGCTTCATAAAAAAAAGAGTAAGTCTCTATGGTATTGTTGTTGGTAATATTTCAAGCGAAAAGAAAAAACATCAATTACAAATAGAACGTGGAGAGATCGGAAAAACTGGAGAGAATGCTTTTTTTTTCTCCTGCCTACCGTTAGGGCTCTTGGAGCATACTCGGTAAAAGCAGCGGATAAGATAAATTTATATATATATACATCTCGTAGAAAAACAGATAATTCCCTACGTTTTTTTTTTTTGCATTTACAGTAAAAAACAAAAACAGTGTTCAAGATTGTTTTACAGTGAACCATTATAGAGGCAGTGCATACCTCTTCTTTTTCCTCGTACGCCCCACCACCCAAACTGCCGACAACACGGTTTAACACACCATTCTATATTTTAGGTCGTTACGAACGTTTAGAATAAATTGCTTATTCACTTTACTGCATTTTGCTTTACGGAATGTTGCTAATATATATATATATATATATATATATATATATATATATATATATATATATATATATATATATATATATATATATATATATATATATATATATATATATATATATATATATAGTTTTCCGATGATGTTGAAAAAGTTCACAAGTACAATCAGATCTCAAATGCTTGGATAACATAAATTATCATAAAAATTGATTGATTACGGTCTTTAATCAAAATTGAATTTACATATATATATATATATATATATATATATATATATATATATATATATATATATATATATATATATATATATATATATATAGATAGATAGATAGATAGATAGATAGAAAGAAAAAGAGAGAAAGAGATAGATATAGATGAAGCAGATATTTTGGGTGTAGGCCTTTCTTCAGGGCTATTCAGCTTAATGGAAAGAGCAATGCTACCTTAAAGTGGATACCTTATCGGTCACAGGTTCGATTTCTGTCTCAGTCCTATTTTTCTTTAATTGCTTACTCTGTTCTCGCTGTCACTGGCAAGTGACATTATCCGCGTAATAACGGGAATCCATTTCAAAAAATGTTTCAAATAATATAAACTATTCATAATTATTCTATCGGATAATATATCCATTTCTTTCTTTACATATATATATATATATATATATATATATATATATATATATATATATATATATGTGTGTGTGTGTGTGTGTGTGTTTTGAATCATTTTTCTTATAGCCAATAAAAAATGAAATAGATAACGTGCAAAAAATGAAGATTGTATCGAATACAGACATTGAACAACTGAAAAAATCTCCTAACAAAAGGAGCAAAATTTTGCTCTTCATGATTTAATCATTTTTATTTCTTATGTTTTTTATTTTCAATGGTGGGGGTAGGGCCAGGGAATTAATTTTTTTTTTTTGTAGAATTTGAAGAGTAGATAATTATTACAAACGCTATCTGTTCGGGACCCCTTTTTTATCACTGAACGATAAAGTTTTGAAAGAACAGGAAAGAGAGGGTGTGGGAGGTGGGTTGGTGGCTTTTGCTTCTAAAACGGGTGAGCGCATCTAAATTGGGATGGGGTCAAAGGGGCAGTTACAGAGCAATTACAAGGGTTTTGTTTAAGGGAGTCGAAGGGGAAGAAAGAAAAAAGAAAACATTTCAATACGATCTCTTTTTCTTCGTCTTCTTCTTTTCTTTCTTCTTCTTCTCTTTCAATCGACAAGACTTTGACACCAGGGCTGTATGTGCACCGAGATACACTCCAGTCAGAAAGAGTAATCTTGCAAATACTCATTCGAGTACACCGAGAGACACACGCACTTGAACGTATACGTACATTGAAACACATCTATTCAAACAGATCCATAAAAACACAAATACTTGTGGGCATACATACTCACCAACTTTCAAATATATACACCACAGCAATGCCCCCCCCCAAAAAAAAACAACAAACAAACAAAAGAAAAAAAAAAGCAATAACAAATCATTTGATAGGTAAGTTTTCGGGTTTATTAGTCTCCGTGCGTAATATCTGAGATTTTTCTCAATAACAAAATTCTGTCTCCTCTCTGGATTCGAATTTTGACATCACCATAATCAGTGGGATAAGAGCTGGCATAAAAAGAAGATCACCCAGGAAAGATAGAGAAATAAAGCGCCCGTCATTAAATGAAGGTTTAAAAATAGTCTTGCAGATGATTGTTAGTGAGTTCTACCCACAGTTGGTGTCTCTTTATCATAGCCATGTACTGGATTATTTCTCTAAAGTCTTACACTTGGACTCCAGGTGTCACTGGAAGGTGTAGACGTCTGTCACGTTATATTTTAACATTTTTTACCTGAGCATAATCCAATTCCGGCTTGCCAGGTCCGTCAAAGTTCGACAGTGCCCTATTAATTCAGCCTTTCTGAAACTCGTTTCATTCTTTGTCCCTTACCGGCCTTTCACAATGCTGAACGCTTGAGTGAATTGTCCGTCTCCTTGTCTGAGTTAATTACATTCTAATCAATAAATAAAATCTTGAATACATGTATTCATATACGGGACATTCCAATAACTTAATTATTTAAAAAATTGAAATTTTGACACACAGTGGGAAAAAGCTTCACCATCACTGGTTGAAGCATTTGCAATCTTCTACTGAACCTGTCTTTCTGATACACAATAAAAACCTTCATTGCAGGGTAATGTAAGTGATAGGTTCTATGGTGTAATGGTTAGCACTCTGGACTTTGAATCCAGCGATCCGAGTTCAAGTCTCGGTAGAACCTAGGTTTTTTTCACGGTCATTTTGCTCGTTACTATCTTTATTACAAACACGAACATACACATGTCAAACTAACCTTTACCATTGTTATATCTTATATATATGGTATAATGGTGAGAACTCTTGTCTTTGAATCCAGCCAGAACCTTCTTTAATATAAGTAAATATGGGTCTCTTGTTCTTGAATAAGTTTGCTGAATTTTTCTTCATGATTAATCTCATTTTTCATTTATTATTTATAACATCGTGCGACTGATGTTGATGAGACTAGTATTATTACTGACAATATTTACATAATCTAAAATTGATGTTAAGATAATATTATCATGGCAATCTTTAGTTTAATTTTTTTTTGCTCTTTTCACTTAGAAAATAACTTCAAAACTGATCAGAAAATAAGTCTTATTGGAATTTCCAACCCTGGATCTCCAGTTTATTTGACTGGCGATCTAATCCATTGAGCTGTAGTGTTAGCAGGCTCTTGTTCTAAAATTTATCACTATTCAACGTCGAGATTAGAAATTATATGGTTTCATTCTTGGAGAGCGTGTACGAGTTGGGAAAATGAACAAAAATGAACTTTTCACATTCCTACGTTGTACATCTTATCTATAAGATGGTTGTGATAATGTAAACTTCAGCCGAAAATATTAAAGGGAAATTAGCGCTGATGTTAGAACGCATGCTCTTTAGTAAATGTGAGGTACTAGGATCGATACACAGAAACCCCAGACTAGTGTAGTTTTTACTTTTTGACACTGAGAGACTTTCAGATAATTTTAGAATTTCAATATCATCGAAGGTTCATAGTTATGTTAAGAAAAAGAAAATTACTCTAACAGATCGTAAAGAGATCTTTTTGCTATGGTGTAAAGGGTTTTGATGATCACTATTCCAGTGGATTTGAATTTTGTGCGTAAACAGCTTATGAAAAAACAATAAATAAATTTCTTAGAACAGACAACTGGACTATAATCGAATTGATACAGATATTCCGCACCAGTAAGACACGTCGTAGGCTTCTAGGTGCCAGTCAATTATTTTTTCGAAATTTCATTGAATTAAACAAGTTTTATAAGTATATTTTGAAAGTCAAATTATATTTTGATTGACCCTCAGCTTTTATAGATGTATTAGAAAAATAAACCGCTTATCAATACGGGAAGATCGGAGCAGTTTTGAGAATATTTTAATAGAGTTGGAAGAGTTATGGAAGGTTGCTCTACGCCAATCTTCCAGTTGCGAGTTAAAAAAAAAAAAACAGCATTTGAAATCCCGTTTTGTTTTTCTTACCTGGACGTAATTGGATATATATATATATATATATATATATATATATATATATATATATATATATATATATATATATATATAATTAACGCTCCCTTATTCAGGGTTGAGCACTCTTTAAGTGAAGTAACTCGTTCATTATAAGCTTATGCAATGCTCTTCCAACTTAGGAATAGAGCACTCTGGTGGATGTTGGATCATGTCTGAATGAATATATCGCTTAAATTCAACTTTACTGATTCTCCAGTTCTGCGTAGGGCAGAAGAAAGATGCCAGCCTCTGGGTCTTAAGCGAAGGTTTCGATCCTACGTGGTGGTACTGGATGGGATAGTAGATAGTCACACTGAATATCAGTTATACAACGAAAAAGCAACCTGTGGATGACACAATCAGTTAATTATTATATATATATCAAACAAAAATTGGCACCCAGTGGGGATTAGATTTAATACACACTAAGAAATGATCTGCTAGATAAGCTTGTTAACCATTATCATGAAGCTAGTCACCCTGGGTAGTACATATACGGAAAAACCTCGATTATCCAGACATTAATTATCTGGATTTGGGATTATTTAAAAAGGTCCCGTAATTGTGATCGTTATAGCTTTCCTATCTATGGTTGTATCAGTTATCTGAACAATCAATTATCCGAACAATATACTCCTCATCCGCCTCGTTCGGATAATCATCGTTTGTCTGTATATTTATTGATATAAATCAATGAGGTATTCGAACGGCAGACAAAGAAATCACAATTTGAAAAAACGAAAAAAAAGAAGCATAAAGATTATATTCCTTTTCGATAATGCCTTGTTTTTGTTTAAAAAATAAACCGATTTCAAATTACAGTAAAATATGTTTTAAAATCCTATCAGGCTATTTTTACGAGAAGCGGTAATTCCTATCCACTCAGAGAACAAGCGAGGTCAGGAAATTATGTTAAATCTAAACAAGTTGTGGCTTAATTTTCCATAAAATTGCCACACTTATCTCGCAGAAACTAACCCTTTGAGTATTTTTCTTGCTTTTAGAATAACAAATTTTCAGTAATCTCGGCATATCAAATCTGATATAACAAACTAAAATAGAAAGACGAATCGATAAAAATTCAACAATCAGAGCCGACAATACAAAAGCACTTTGCACATCTTTTTTTATTTTATTCTTCCCTTGGGTTTTGTACAATATATTTTTTGTTATCTTTTTATCGCACACTTAAGAATTACTTTAAAAAAGATTGACAGAATTATCTAGAATCTTAGAAGTGCTTGCTGTTTTGAATTTTACTGCTTATTGACTCAATGTTTTTATTTGTCATCCACATTTATTTTTTTCAATATGATTGCTAAGTCTTTTCCATTAAAAAACTGGATTTAATGTCATGAATATGTTGACGACAGTATATTGACGGAAAATTGGCCATTTAAATATTGTAATAAGTGTTTTCAATAGCACCCTAGCAGACACGCTTCACTTAGAAAATATTAATATCGTTCATTTTTTTTCCTCAGATAATTTTACTATTTTTCCTTTACTACGTTATTTCTGTTGTTTTTTTGTTTTTTAAAAATTTATTTAAGCTTTTTTTTATCATTCAAATCCTTCATCAAATTCTTCAATTATTCATATATTCATTGATTGAAGTGGTGGATTTTTTCCTTAATTCTCCTTAATATGTTGGAATAAAATGAAAATTTCGACTTGTTCTTTTAAAATTCTTCCTTTCTTTGAAGTGATTAACTTTTTTTTTTTTGATGCAGTGATAAAAAAATGATTTTAAAAAGAAAGTATGGAATAAAAATATAATAAAATACATAACAAAAAAAAAATGGATAGAAAATGTCGTTTGGACTTCAATAATACTTTTTTTGTCTGGAATACTGTAAACGCATGTGATGTTCTCAAAGACTTTTTCTTTTGTGAAAATTTCCGAATGAATTTCTTCTTGAAAAACAGGTTCGTTTTTTCTTTCTTAGTCGTTGTTTGTTGAGAAAAGTGATTGCATGTCCTCGATTCTAGTATGAAGAGAAAAAAAAAAACTAAAACTAAGTGCGTGACTGTTGTTAGTTAATTGCCAATAATTATCGACCCAGGCTTCTTAATCAGCTCTTAGAACGAGAGGGATAGAGAGAGGTGAATGGGCAAGGGAGAGGCTAGCTGTTGTATTAGCCTGCTAAACGTCAAATGCTAAATGAAGCCGAATGGTCGGGTTTGAAGAGAAAAAAAGAAAAAACTTTAAAGGAAATACAAAGCTTTTGTTCTTTTTTTTTCTTTCCTTTGTGGATCTTTCTATTTGGATTTATTGTTGAATTATAGTTTTACATTTTAAGGCGAAATCTCAGAAGCAGGGAATAAACTTTGCTTTCCCAAAGTCTTAGTACATTCTAAATTTATATTATAGTCAAGGGGATAAAAGGAAGAGAGACATGAGTTATCTGCCCGTAGTTCTGGAAAGATATACTTGTTCCGGAATTATTATAGAAAAGGGAGGCTATAAGGAAGGAAGACGAGTTATAAGCTCGTATTTTGGGACATAGGGAATCATACTTAGATTCACCAATGAAAGGGAAGATCCAAAGAAGGGAGAAGAGTTATCTACCCATACTTTTTGATACATATACCTAGCATTATTATAAAGAGGAAGGATCAAAGGAAGGAAGACGAGTTATCTCCCCGTTGTTTTGTCTAACTTGGAACCGTTATAGAAAGGGCAGATATAAGGAATATACATATACATGTATGTGTATGTGTGCGTATGAGCTTGTGTGTATGTATGTGTGTGTGTGTGTGTGTGTGTGTGTGTTTGTGTGTGTTGCCTTGATAATCAGCATTCGAAATCCTTTTTATGTTTGACTTTGAATTCTGACTATTGGCCCAAAAAAGAAACTCGCAACTATCACGGCCACTAAACAAATTATATATATATATCGGGTCCGAAGCGAAGGTTTCAATCCTGCCTCGCGGTACTGGATGGGATAATGGAAAGTCTATAGCCACACTGAAGAGATGTAATACATCGAAACAGCTGTCTGTGGATGACACAATAATATATATATAGAGAGAGAGTGAGAGAGAGGGTGAGGGAGAGAGTTTGTATGTATGTGGGTGCATATATAATAATGTATAGGCAAAAGATGTTTGCGTAAGCCCATGTATCTACCTCTTTATCCCTCTCTCTCAATACACACGCACACACACACACATTCATATATATATATATATATATATATATATATATATATAAGGTGAATGCACAGAAAATTAGACAGCTACTTAATAATGTGCAGCTCTTGAATAACGTAGCGTGGCATAAGGTGTACAAGTCGGCGCATGGGTATATCGATCCAGGAACGTTTTACAGATATCCATAACTGAATTGTGTTCATTGGGTGAGGAAAGAGATAATTTACGAGGTCTGCAACATGTCCCATGTCTGCTCAATCAAGTTTAAGTTTGGTAAGTGCGGTTGGCGGTCCATGGAGTACTTAAAACTCAATCGAATGTTCCTGGAACCAGTTTCATGACACTCGTGCACGATGGGGGATGCCTTGTCATACTGGAGCAAACTGTCATCACCGGGAAAATATAGCAAGTATAAGCGGATGCAAGTGGCCTACACACAAGATCTGAGATTGTCACACCTGTCAAGACAGGCCAGTTTTTTTTCTTGCAGTCCTTGCGAACTCTAACAGAACTATCATGACAAATTGCAGAACAACCACTGGCTTGCACAACACCCCACTGACGCGGCTGGATCCATAGCCTCGTGCGGTTTCCTTCACACACGACCATTGGCCAGTGAGTGTTGGAAGCGTGACTCGTCCGACCAGGTGACTTGGCGTCTGTGTTTCACGGTCCAATGACGATGTTTCCTAGCCCAGGTGAGTCCCGGTAAGCGATGTCCTGCTCATCAATAATGGTACCCTTGGTGGTCGACGACTTCGAGATTCCATGGAATACATTGTACGCTGTACAATACGTTGATTGATGTGTTGTGTGGCACCGGCGTTTAATTGAGGTGACTTTCAATGTGATTTTTTCCTCCGTTTGGTGGGGTTAACATCCCTACTAATCACTGACGAAAAAATTACCCCCCTGAAAATATAATGAAGATACTTTTTCTTAAAATGAAAATTATGAAATGCATGTTTCGAAATGTATTAGGATATCATTAGACACCGAGGACGAAAAAATATCTATTCATGTTTAAAATATGAATTCATGTGCATTTAGCATACTTCTTTTGTCACAGTAAAATGATTCCCTTTCAAAGAATCTATTGATTAAATATTGTCGAAAACACAATTATAAATAGAATTGAAATAATATCTTAAAATATGAAAATGTTATACAATAAGAAAAAAATTGTCCAAAAATCCCAAGTAGATGTTTTAAAATGATAATCTTAAAAAATGAATCTTAAGATATTTTTAAAAAATAGAATAGAATTGAACATATATACTTGTAGGCATACGTACAAAGATAACATTATCGTACGTGGATTCTAGTATTTGTCAAAAGCTGAGAGCACGATTCATAAGATGTTATAAAAGGTCTAATAAATCCTTGTATCGTTCTGAAAGGAGTTTCATTAGGAATTTTCTTTTTAGCTATAATTCATGAAAATATAAACCAAAGCGAACTTTAACATATCTTATATTCTACAGGATACCTGTATAGCTAAATTGCCCAGCAGAAGCATTGGAAATTTAGATCTCATTATTCGAGTGATCTGCCCTTGAATTAAAGAAAAGTATACTTGTCCCCTTATTTATTTTAATGAAATAAGCGAAATTTCGGTAAAGTTTGAAAAGAATTCGATCCACCCACCTTCTCTATCAAAAAAAATTCTAATAACCTTTATCTTGAAAAGACGTGCTCGTACGCCAAATCTCAGCTTCCGAGGTGCAAAACTTTGGCCTTCAACTTAAAACATACATACACTTTCATGCTATATATATATATATATATATAAGACAAGTTTGATTTAAGACTATTAACGAGGGGTTTAGAAAAATCTCTATCAACCTTTCTTGTATAGATATGAGGAAACGAATTTCAGGATCCAAAACATGTAAATATAGTCCAAACGTTCAATTTAGCATATGATAATGCCTATATTTTCAACTCAATCGATTACAAAAGTCGTATTCAAAATGCTATGTTGGTAGTACACGGTGCGTATAGTGTAATATATTTTTCAAACAATTTTTTTTAGGTAGATTTGTCATCAATGATGGGAATTTCACTTCTACAGCGTGATAACAGAAAGCAATGTGTTGAAAATGGGTAAAAAACACGTTTCAGTGACAGCTGATCAAGTGCCATTAACAATGTATCCATAAGAAGGGGATATCTATCTTATGGCAAAATAACAGACTCAACTTATTTTCGGATCTTTCGATTTCCTGAAATATTATGCTCAGTTCTGAACTTACTCTGACGCTCAACTTATATTAATAAAATATACGGCATATCAAAATGAATAATATATATATATATATATATATATATATATATATATATATATATATATATATATATATGTATGAAAGCAAGCAAAATCAACGATCGACTCTCTTACTCAAGAAACGGTGTTTTTTCTGTTGCATCCAAAGCAACACTGGAACGATCTAATTGCTCACTGTTGCGTTGTGCAGTAGCAGTCTGTTTAGGCTAAAAATATCAATAAACAATTCTCTTTGAATCCAACTAAATACAGAAAATGTCTACAAGACAGCCATCTTAAATATTGAGCCACAATAGGAGCCCTTTTTAGCTCACTAATCTCTACTTAATCTGGAACAAGGCCTCATTCTTGAGACGTTAGGATAGAACTTCGTACCCTCACGAATTATTTTGTACGGTAAATATACCAACGATCATGCTATGGTAGGCGCTCTTCATATTCATGAAACTTGGCTTAGCCTGGCAAAGGGACACAGTGATAGTACACTCATAACTAACTCATAAAACTGTCGAGACCCTTTTTCTACCAATCACTCCTCGCCCGATACTCAATACTGGTTGATATAAATCAAATGATGTATAGATTAGTAAAAAAAAAGATTGGACATCGAATCCTCTCAAATTGTGGATGATTGCTGTAGCGTGGAATAACTAGTTGCCAAGAGCCGTACAAGTTTTCTTGTATAACAATCACTATATTTGATAACATAAAAGACCATCCTTCATGCAACGGGGAATATTGAAGGAAAATTGCATTTCCCTGAATTTCAGTAATTGACGACCCTATTACAAAAATTCTCCAATGTCTGACCTTCTGTAAAACAGAAGTTATGTTTATCTTTCAAGCCATTTTCAGCTATATCTGGCTGATTTTTTCTCTATTTAGCTTATAAATACCTACAATTCTGTCAAGATGATTGTGAACTTTTTTCAAAATTGATTTCATTTTAAAACCTTTTCTAAATTATAAAAATGTGAACAGTAATACATGCCCTTATGCATTTGAATTCTGCATTCATTTCAGTGTTCTGTACAAGCAGAATTTACACCATTGTTGACCTCATGTGACTTTGGGTTGATCCCAAGTAGAAATGGACACATGGTTGAAAATAGGGAGTCTCAAAAGGGCAGGCTTGTTCACCTGAGATCAGTCACAATCTTAGGTTAGGACGACGTCATGTTGGCTTGAGATCAACCTGAGATCACAAGAGGTCAAGGATGGTTTAAATACTTGTGCAGAATCTAAATATTGAAAATATATATTACTGTTCACGTCTTTGTAGTTTAAACAGGGTCCAATAATTTTGACAGTACTGTATAATGGCTACAAATCTGACCATTTAGATATATGATTAGTAAGTTTGATTTAATATCATAAAATAATCATAATCAGTAAGCTTAACAAAATGAATTCTAATTTAATCTGGAGTCTCTGTGTATAGTTATTTTATTTTCTAAGTAGATTTTGAATGAGTACATATAACGATTTTAGGTATAAAGTTGACCAGACTTTGAAAATATAGTTGATTTCAACCATTTTCAAAGACATTTTTAACTATAAATAACAGATCAGTCTTGGCAATGCTGGTCTTGAATGCCATCAAATACGGTAACTGGTTCTATTCCTGTCAAGGAGTGCTAGTCAAAGTGGGGGGTATATTTTGAAATGGGTTAGAATGTTTATTCTCGTCAAAAGTATACAAGAATTTCTATTAACTTAGAAGCTAAGACCCCTCAGTCACCAGTTCACTCTTCTACATATAAGTGAGAATTCTATGGCAGAAGACCTTACGGGAGAAGGTTGGCGGAATTAATTTCCGTGGCATTTACAGAGGTGGTTAAAGTGGGATGGTGAAATTTACATGTTGATATTGTAATGGTTTTATTGATATT
>OY735205.1:56582191-56664691 GCA_963457665.1 Thysanoteuthis rhombus
TAAAGATCCGTAATTTTCATCAAATGTATTGGTTCCATAACTGCCCCATATCCTGGAAACTATTAGAAAAGAGGCTCATAGTTTTCATCATTTGTCACACTTTTTGAAGCTTAATAGCTCGGAAACTAATGAAGATGAACACATAGAGCTTTTGACCATCGATAGCCTATTATTTCAAAGATCATTACGTATGTATGGCAAGTGTGGTGTTCTCTAGTAGTTGAAGAATCATGGTGGTTATTCTGAAGCAAGTCATTTAGCTTATACGGATGAAAAACACAGGAGCGAAACACAGCATACAAACAATGTTATTTTCAATCATATTAGCAAGGATTACTTCAGCGTATCTCGGGAACGGATCCAGATTGTCGGTTTTCACTAAACGATAGAATCTTAAAAACATTCACTGTGTTGACAAAAGAGTATCATATCCTTATTTTTAGTGAGGATTCGTTACTAGTTAAAGATTACGTTAAGATATATACAACAAAACAATAGGAAAAAAGCTCTATTGTGACTGAGATTTTTAAAAAAAGCAATTGAATTGCGTATTTATTAGAAATCAGTAGACGTTAATGGATGAGATAGTTAAGGAAAAAGAAAGAGATTTCCCTTTTATTCATATTTCACGCAAACAGTTTTTTTTGCAATGTCCAGAGGAAAAAAAAAAAGAAAAGATCGAATTAAACCCTGAAAGGGGACTAGTCACTGTTAATGTGTTTCTGCAATTAACTCTAAGTTTGCAAGGCGTGTCTTTACTTCTTGTTGGTGACACCGTTTTTTAAGCGGTAGCAGCGCCGAAGTGACACCCTATTCTGTAAGGAAGATAATGGCTTAAAGGAAAAGGTTTTAAAAGGTTAAATCCGGCTAATCAAAAGACTGAGAAAGAAGAGAGATGTCGAGGAGAGGTGAAGAATAAAGAAGAGAGATATACGTCGAAGAAAAAAAAAAGAAAGAAGTTCGAGGTCTGAAACATTGTTACGCAAAGGAAAAGCGAAAGTTAAGTCTAAGTGTTTGTGGTGAAGACGTTTTGTTTCAGTCTTTTTTTTAAGAAAAAAAAAAACAAAATTTTTATTGTATGTGATTTGAAATTTTTTGTTGTTATTCAGCAAAGTTCTTAGTTCAATTTTATGTTTTGACTCCAAACAAAAAAGTACTCCAGACAAGCAATTAAAGTCTTGTCATAAACGATTAAAAATGGTTAGATGTCCCCACACCTCTTCTTCTTGACTCACCTTTTTTTTGTGAAAGACTGACTCTGTAAGCACAATGGCAGTAGCAACAAAAAAACAAAACTGACACAAATATTTTCAATGTTAATCAAAGATACCACAGTGACAACGCACTTACAAACAAATTGGAATTCAAACAAAATGGTTATTAGATATAGGAGGATTATATTGTACTCATCAAAGTAGTATGGAGGATCTGCATGCTTGAAAAATCAGCATTCAATATTCAGACTTTTATATAGGATCGGTGAGGAATGTCCAAGTATCCAACACGCTAAGAAAGCTAATAAAATTTTTCACATTTATCTCAAACTGGCACAAGGTCACTTTAATGGGTAACTCATGGAGGAATGTACGAAATATATGATCGTATTGGTCTGTGAAATAAGTTTACTATTTATTGAACCTAGGTAGGCACTCTTGAGAATGTTTGATATATTTTTTGAAATAAAGAGAAATCTCGATTATCGAGACATCAATTATCAGAATTTCGGATTATCTGAAAACAATTTCAAGTTCCCATAATTGGTTATCTTTTTTTTGTCATTGGATCTATTATCCGGAAAATCTGTTATCCACACGGAATACTCTCTGCTTGTCTATTTCGGATACAGGATCTTCCCCTGGCGAAGGAAAAAACCGATTACATCAAGCTAAGTAACATCTCAGTTTATCAGAGAATGAAACTTAGTTCTTGATAAATATAATGTGCTCGGGGGAATATAGATAGCAGGACTGAACTCAAAATCAAAGCATGTATGGTAACCAGAGGGAAAGAAACATTTACATTTTTAACGTGGAATACTGTAAACTAGCTTAAAATAGTACTGATGTGGAGTGACTGAAAACTGGGAACTGTGCAAAGGTTTACTTTCATATAGGAAAATGTAATAAACGTAGATTAGAAGCTTCTTCAGGAAGAGCAAAAGATAATTAATCCTAATACTTTGAGGTACATATTAATCAGAATTCAGTAATAATTGATAGTGTTTGAGACAAGGAAAAATAAATCAGTAAAAAAAAAAGCATTGGTAAGTTCCTGTCGACAACAGGCATACTGAATGAGATCGGGAAAATCAATAAATATTAGAACACTGCCTGAGAGAATATTGTGTGCTGAGAATCTTGTTTGCCAAATAAGAAGGGTGGATAACTCTCCCATAATCCCTTTACAGAGAGTTTGAGATCAGGAAGTGAATCGAGACATCACTAATAAGAGTTTAGAGAATACTGGCAGCCTTGCTGTCACTTAATCACGAAATTCTGCAATCAGAAAGCTCTGGTGTGATGATGTAAATGATAATCCTAAGAATATTAATGATGAGGAGAATAGATATTACATTTTTGTTTTTTGTGTATAAAGCATTCCTCAGTTACTAGAAAGCCAGAGGCAGTGAAAAAAATAGAAAAAAAACAAAAAACAATGAAGGAAATGTAATGATACTAAAACAAATGTGTACAATAATCACGTCGAATGTCATCTCAAGAAAAAAAAAAAGAAAGATTGATAGGAAGAAAGACTGAATACAACTTTCAAAAACGTCTACCACGAGGAAGATCCTACACAAAACGCAAGAGTGTGATTTGGAGTCTTTCAATAGTAAGCCGTGTCCAGTACAGGATTCTTCTGAGAACATATACAGTAATATAATGAAAAGATAAAGGATAGAAAAAGCTAGCAGGACCTCACCTGAGAGATCCAGACATAGTGGAGTTTGAAATTGACAGATTTTGGCTGATGTTCATTCTGGAAGCTATCTTAAAATCCCTTTTGAGAAGACAGGAACACATACGAGTCAAAACAGAACCTATACGGATGACAGTCCTGAAAATGAAAAGAGTACTTGAGAGTTTTAGAGAATCGGCGTTACTTGGCTTTTTCTACAACTAGCAATAATTTCAGTAAACATTCAGATATTTATTATGATTAATAATATCATTATTATCAATAATGTTAATATGATAATTAAAATATGTTGCTGGAAGAAAACTGCTGTTTTATTTCTAAGATAGAAGCAAGACAATGAAATTGAAAAAAAAAGAGTATTTGAGCTATTGCCAACAATTCCATATACTTGACTGTTATTTTCGGATGTCAGAAAGAGAAAAACGTTGTTCTATTTAGAAACATCGGTTCCAATTTATAAAAGAAATTGTTGCTATTTACTTTTCTCGCGAACAAATTGAATGAAATATCCAAATTTCAGTTTTATTTGATCGTTTGGCATTTCTAAGAATACCGAACGTGCCCAGGGATGAGGCCATTAAATGGGAAATTTCAGCTGTGGGAAACAATCAGGGGCAATTTGCACAAAGAGTATTTGATAGAGGAAACTATTCCAAATAAAAAGGTTGCAATAAAGAGAAAATTAGAAAATAAGTTTTTTTTTTTAGTGGTAATCCCTTGCAGACTATGAAAATGAGGCGTACAAACTGATCATTGACTTCCTGTGGGATTTGAAACAGTAACCAAATATTTGCCTCGGATTGACTCACGTACATACACATTGTTCATAAATTCATATATACATATATGTATAAGGATTGATATACAAGTATACATACATGTATATGAATACTATTCCTTCAGTCCTGGGAACATATACGAATTTAATGGCGATTATGGTCTCTTTTAAGGGTATTATAACTTTTTTCAGTTAATACTACTTATTAGTTGTCGTTATGGGAAACTGGTTTGACAAGTGCCCACTACCCCTCCTCTTCTCTGTAAATCATTGTAGCTTCTTAAATGCAAGGATTTTCTTGTCAAGATATCCAGCAACGGGACATAGCACAGGTACGATTGGATTCATACCTTACCAAGAGAACCAAGATTTACCCTTTTATCACTTCACGAGAACATTTATATAATAGACTTAGATAAGTAGAGCACGAAGCCAGGGTATTGGGGGACAAAATCAATTTACTAGCGAATTTGTTTGAGAAACAAGGTATTTACTGTGCTTAAATTTGTACAGTATAAAGCCATAGTAGTGGGACCCTCGTTAGGATCGAACTCGCTTCAGTGGTAAATTTGTAGGTACGATAGGCGTCAAAGGATAGCAAACTTGAGTGTTTAAAATCTGTTGTACTCAACCATCGGGTTGAACATCGTCACCGGATCGCAAACCAAGTGCTCCCAGGCCGGGGGAAAAATATCAAAATTCTTTTATTTTCATTTTGAAATAAAAACAGATTAATTCCCTTGAATCTTATCATTAGCTTCATTAGATAACGAAACGGAAGATATCCGCCATTTATAACTGACTTATAGTTGACGTATCACCTATTTTTTCTGCCGTGATTATCCCTACTCTATGACAGCTGGCCCACGATATGGATAATATCAGGCCTGTCCACCGCACAAAAAAGGCAGGGAACCTTGCTCTATAATAAGAACAACGACTAGTCTCTTATCGTCCGTCGTGGGACATAAACCTTCCCCAGGATTCGCCAAAGCCCACTTTTAGGGGCGACGTGGAGCCAATATTTTCTGAACTTGTCTAGTTTGTCTTGCCATCTTGTATTCTGCTAGCCTCAGTTAAACATGTGATCTCTGGAGATCCATGTTGTGAGTAATGATGTCCATCAGTTGTCTGCCATTCTTGCAACATGACAAGTCCATTGCCATTTGAGTTTTCTGATGAAATCGATGATGTCTTGGATTCCTGTTTTCCCCTGATGTATTGTGTCATCATGATTTCTCCTTGTGATGTTGAGCATGATTTTTTTATGTGCACCTTACATGTTTCTCAGGTTGAGGGGCAGCCTCTTGGTTAGGGTTCATGTTTAAGCTCCATAGGTGACTATCAGGATGATGCATTGGTTGTAGATTCTTCTTTTTATGACTCATGGGATTTTCTTGTTCTTGAAGGTCAAGCTTGCTCTTCGAAGGGCTCGCCATCCTGGAGAGATTTTTCGCTTTATTCCTTCTTTTTCTGAGGATTGCATGGAGATTCGTTGTCCTAAGTAGATGTAATGGTCCCCTTTGTTCACTTCCAAGTTTTCAATTTTTTCGTTCAGCGTTCATTGCCGACGTGATTGTCACACATGACTTTCGTTCAGCTGAAATTCATGTGAGGGCCGAATTTGTAGCTTTCTCCATTCAGTTCATCTTGCATTCGTCGGAGGTCATGGAGGTCTGCAAATTAGGGGTTGCTCAAATATTCACTGCCTTTTCTGATTCCTTTATTTTTTCAGTCTAAAGACTTATAGTTGACAAATAGTGGATGCATCAATCCTGGCAAACAACAGAATGAAAGAGAGTAAAATAATCATCAAGGCCTTGCTGAAGATCAAGGAGAGTCGTAACACATGAAAGTGTTGATAGTGTCCAATCACATTAGAGCATTACGAGTGATACTCCAGACAATTGCGATCCAGACAACAAAAGTCTTGAAGTCAGTCAAGATACAACGGGGTTTGCTGGATATTTGAGAAGACTTGTAGTGACTTGGCCATGGCTGATAGCAACACATGCTTCCACTGGTAGGATACATATTAATATTCTTTCTTTTTGAACGTTAATATTCAATACAATGCGAATAGAGACAGCATCCTGAACAAAACCGCTTTCTGCTAATTATCAAGAAACTTCTATAATTATATCTCCAGCAAACAGAGAAATAGATAGGGAAATGTTAAGAACACATAATTACTATCAACAATGATGAAAATGATGTTTTATGCTCAGTAATAATTAGATAGTCTATATGATTTATGACTATCATATGATTTTATAATATGGTAATTCATATCATAATTGAATAATTATGTAAAATACTATGAAAATGAAATTTTAGGTTTTCATTCAGTGTTTTTCGTTGCATGGCATAAGGACAGTTCGGTTTTAACTAGCTTCATCTAAGAACATCGTTTTTTCATTTTATTGCGATGGGTGTCATACTAGCGTGAATTTATTATCTAGGTTATATATATTTGCTTATTAATTATAGCATTGAAGATAGAAGACACGAAGCAATATTTACAGCATATGAGGCTTGTTTATTTATTCATAAGCTAAAAATGCGACTCAAACGCAATCAGATTGAGATACTACTCGAAAATAATCAATGTTATATGAAACAGATTTACCGAATGGAGATGGTCAGTGGTCGAGTAGCTCCTTCCGGAGCCAGCTAGTCCCCATGGTTGGTTTCCTTCAAGTGTTCTGTTGATTCCGTTGGTGATCACTTTGGTAAAGCAGTTTGTAAATGCAACTGAGAAGGCTTAATGGCTTGTAGTTCTTTAAGATATTTTTGGTTTCCTTTCTTATGTAAAATCATTAAGCAAGTTTTTTTCTTATGGGCTCCTTTCGAAGAATCGAACAATTGGTTTGAAAAGTGCTCCCACTTAGACTGATCGGAGGCACCAATCCACAGCAAGGCGCAATTATTCACAAAGCATATATTAGTCTGGCACTAGGCTACAAGTGTAGGACACCCGGTGAATTTGGAAATGGCTACAGTAGTACTGGTTTGAGAGATTAATGTAATAGCAATGACTCGACGACGAGACACCAATATCTACTAAGCCTTACTTAGTCTGGCATAATGCCACAAGCGTGAGACGCCCGGTGAGGATCAAATTTGCTGCTATGATATTTGTCTCTAGGACTAGCATGCTTGTCGTTGCTTCACGGTTAAGCAACCAATATATAGAGTACAAGTATGCGACATAAGGCGTTTTCGGATAGAGTGAGTCAATCGTGATAAAGTTAGCTATATTAAGCCGTCAAACGCCTAGTACCGTTACAGGCATTAAATATGCAAGATCAGTGTTTAGCCTGATCAGATGAGGGCGTCCAAATTCTTTATTTAGGTTCTACCGTTGTTTTGTTTCACGGGTCAGTTGTGGCAAAACCCGTAGTTAAGCCAACCAGTTGGGCATGTAAGAAAGAAATGTACGAAGTGTGACTGGTCAGGTTTGGACCGAGATGAAATATTTTGAGTGATAATGAGTCAGCGAGTGAGTATTCCAAATGACTTTTGACCGGAGTGAAAAGTTATGGAAAAAATAAAATACTGTAGAGATTGTGGCATGTAAAAGAAAACTTCGCCTCATGGAATATAAACCGAGATGGAAATAAAATTAAGCACGATTATCAATAACTGTTCCTATGTGGATTCATATAATAACCTTCATCGTTTCAAAAATGGTTGATTCTTTAGATGACCACTATCATAATCATCCTCTTCCTTATTTGCAGTCCGTTTCTATAGAAAAAAATTATTTGCTTTGCTTGTCTATAATAAAACCATAAGCAATGCATATACGTTGTTCAATGAATAGTTCTATTATAGTTAGCAATACTCCCTTTTATTTCTGGAATCTGACAAACATTTTCCTCTTCTGTAATACGTTGCTATAGTAAAGGTACTTGCAAATTAAATAAATAGCTTGTATCAATATAAGCAATATTATAGCATACCTGGCTCACTGAATTATAAATTTTGCGGCCAATTCAGTATATTTATGCATGCCCTAATTCCTGAACACTGACAGAACGTTTCTTCCTGATTCTAATTGCACGAAGTTTGAACTGAATTTATAGATGCACTCAGACCATTTACAAGTAAATAACTGAGAAATTCCGTGGCAAAAATTCACATTCTGCTTTTAATTTTCGAAGATACTGCGGTGATTGTCATTCATTCATGGCCCTATGAATAATTATAAGAGAGTCTCTTGATTAAATCAAGTAATGCCCTTCCGTTGGCCACGGCTTCGACTGCCTCGACATATCGGGTTACTACTTATTCGGCCCCTTCGATATGGGAGATTGGCTGAGAGGCAGCAAACACTCGAAGTAGCGTTCCTCACACCACATAGCTGGGAGAGAGATTCACACCTTACCCAAGGGTATTTGTAGGATGTTGACAAATTGCCCAGGCCGGAGTTTGAACATGGCTCGACGAGTTCTCTCTCCTCGCTGCTATATTTTCGACCACTTCGAACCTCTTTGCTTTGATTAGATACCGTAACAATAAAATTTTAATCATTCTATTCCATTCAATGAAATGTTTCGTCAACTAGAGAAGTGCACAGAACCTTAACGTAGTGGGGACAACTTCACAGCGTTGAATTGAAAATAAATTAGAATCCAAATTTACTCATTCTGAAAAGGTATGTTGAGGACAAAAATATTCATATTCTTGAATTATTTATACATATATATATTCAGTAAAAGCACTTTCCTTCACTAAATTTATTTCCTACCACAATTATAATCAGGTAAAAACGATGTTATTCGTTTTTTTCTTCATTCGTATTCAAAATATCTTTAAAAACAACATTATGCCATATGTCAAGATGATGTTACGCATGCAATAACATTCAAGCGAAATTCTTCTCTGGGCTAAATGTATACATCAAAATATTAAAATACGTTTACAACTGAACGGAAAAAAAGTACATTCATTTTTAGGCTTCTTGATTTTATAAGGGCTTCGTAAAAAACGTTATACACTGTCACAAAACAGATAAGACCCCCAGTTTTCTCTGATTTTGATGATGGCTATAAGTATAGCCGAAATGTTAAATAAGAAACATTTAGAGAATATTTATGTTGACCAGATCCAAACATGCTTTCTCTTGTACGCAATTTGCTAATTAAGTGAAAAAAAACCCACATTTCTTGTCTTCAGTGTTTTATCAGACTTGTATAACACACTCACACACACACACACACACACACACACACACACACATATATATATATATATATATATAGCACAAGTAACTGATTGAGCGATGAGGCGTGCACTCACGTAATCGCACGACTGTCTTATTGGAGTAAGTAAACTCAGTGTTTAAAAAAAATTTAGTGATGAGTCATATAAGATAGCATCCATGTACAATTTTGATAAAAGCCTTTATAAAATAACAAGCTACAAGTACTATGACATAAGCTATGTATTAAAATCATAGCTGAAAGGGAGTTGGTGTTTGATCAACACTGCTGGGAAGCGATGATGATATAACTGTTTTGTTTTCAAATCCCTGAAATGGTTACATGATAAACAACTGATTATCCAAAATTTACACCTAGTACCATAATATCAAAGTCTGTGTAAAATGAAATACATGAATTATATTGAATAATTCTTGGGAGAAAAAGTGACGTGAATGACGCATGTTATATTTGAAAAAAATTTTTTTAAATATACATAGTGCTTATAGCTGTGGGCTTCCTTGACTATACATATGTATATTGAGAGAGATTGATAGATAGATAGAGAGAGAGAGGGGGGAATATAAGCATAGAAATCAAAAGGGAGGGATGAAAGAATTGAACGGATATTTCTTCAGGACAGTGCGTTTGTATGTAGATATTTAGGAGTCCAAGACATCATAGAATCCATTAGGCAATGGACTAGTCATGTTGCAAGAATGGCAAGACAACCGACTCACAACATGGATCCCAAGAGATCATATGCGTAACCGAGGCCTGCAGATTCAGACGGTATTAGCTCCGCGACGCCCATGATAAGGAAAGCTCCATAGACATCCAAGGCGGTAGATAAGTGAATGCCGGAGTTCCTGTAGATTCTAGCGTCTTGTCTCCCTCCCCCCACCCCAAGAGCACGAGCGTTCGAGCAAGGCGAAGAGGCGTACGTGCACATGTTCGCAAGAGCGGTACGCCTGTCTTATTGAAATCGTTCATAAAAGACACAAGACACGGTGGCGCCACTTGACAACGGAGTGTGCAGAAAGAAACACCAGGAATAGCAAATGGGAGGATTAAGACGTATCACACACACACACAAAAAAAAACAAAACAAAAAACACAATAGCTTTTTCTTCTTTCTGTTGTTGCTGTTGTTGTTGTTTTTGTTGTGGTTGTTGTTGCTGTTCGGGGTACGAACCAACAATGAGGGAAAGGTTGATAAATAAACAAACAGCTCCACATAGTGAAACGGTTTGAACGAAAGAATGAATGATAATAACAATAATGATAAAATAAATAAATAAATAAAGTAAAGGAGAAGGTGACAGGAACGCAGAAAAAACTAGAAGATTGAAATTAAGGAGAAGTGTTTAAAGTGAAAGACGCGTTGCGGGCTGATGTTAAGAATATATATATATATATATATATATATATATATATATATATATATATATATATATATATATATATATATGTATATATATATATAAGAAACAGAAAAGAAAGGAAGGAAAGATCAAATGTTAGAAAACGGCGGATTTGAATTTCGTAAACAAACTAGAGCAAGGCGGATAATAATAGAACAAACGTAAGCAGAACATCAGAACTTTTGATTTGAGCGAAGACACACACACACACACACACACACACACACATATATATATATATATATATATATATATATATATATATATATATATATATAATCCCAACGATCTACGTTGGTACACTCTTCGACTGTTGGAGTCAGCAGTGTGAATCAAGAATAAAGTTGCAGTCTATGGAATATAAACTTTTATCGCAACTCTCTATAGCATGGACATCGACTCAACTGATTCAGCTACAGAAATCAATGTTGACAGGGTGATAGACACAATGTGTGCTTAAAATGCAACAATGCAATGAAAGAAAAATGGTTAAAAATTAATAATATAAAAATCATAAATAATTCATCTAAGACTATACAGAACGAAAATAATTATCAATCTATTCAATTTACGTTATCTAACTTGATTCTCTATACGTCTATTCATCTATCAGCATTTTCTATTATCTTACTTGACTTGTTCATTTAAATGTTTATTAGTCTCACTAATTTTTTTTTCATTTTGCGTCTTTTATTAGATGATTGGTGATCTTTCATTAAACATTTGTCTCTCTACTAGCTGTTCATGTGACTAGTTGTATCACGGGTAGATTTCAGTAGAGTTCAAACTCCGACGGTGATAGTTTGTGTTTGCTTCGCGCTGATGCACTTTGGAAAAGCACGAATCCATCTCGCACCCCGGTTAAAATAGGACAGGGTCAAGTGTTTGAAGAAACTTTGGGTGCTTGTCGCCTCCTAGTCTATTTCGAAAATTTGCGCGGGGAATTTGAATAGTGCTCAAAGCGGATGTAGTATGGGCCTTTCCGATACCTTTTGTGGATCAGTGTATATTTGCCCGAGGCTCCTATGTCGGGTGATCACATGGTGGAAACTTAACGTCAGTATGATTTAATTTTTTTCTTAGTTGAATTCTTTTTTGGGTAGCAACATTGTAAATGAGCTACATTGTACATCTTGCCCTACAACCCCCCTCTCTCTTTCTCTTTCTGCATACACCACACACACATACACACACACACACTTGTACACACACACACACACACTCACACGCATATATACATATATATATATACTTACACAATGTATTCCATTGCTGATATTATGGCAAAATATCTCGTCACTGGTATGGCACGATGGTTGATCAGAAGAAGCTCTAGACAAAAAATTCTATGAGACTCTGAATCTGTGAGATTGGTATCGATGTAAAAAACAAAAGTTGGGTAGAGTCACCCTGGAATACACCTCTCTTTAAAGCTATATTTCCCAGCGATTTAGCATTAACCATTGTTCTTTTTCCAGTCTGTTATCCAATTACCGAAGAGGTCGATCATGTTTTCAACTACGCCAATATTCTAAGTGATTCTTTGAATGGGGCACCACTCCAGGAATGGGGCACCATATGATAAGCCTTTTTTTTTTTTAATTATACACGCCATACACAGACTAGTAAGATGTTGTTTACCGTTTTATCGATTATCAGTTGATCCTTGGTACATGTGGAGTCTTCTTTGGACCCTTCCAGTGCACTAGGTAGTAAGTCATCATGCTGGAAGTTCTTGTATATTTTCCCAGCAAAAATGCCAGAAAGTACTTTTCACACAGGCAAGCGATCGGGAGGTAATTCATAACAGTTTTCTTTTCAGTTTGTCCTTTTTAGACATTCAACTATCCACCGATCGTACTACACTTTCATTCAGATTATGTCCAATACGACCTGGTACTGATCCAAGGTGTTTTAGCCTGAATCCATGGATTCCATCCGATCCTGACGTTTTTTTAGCCTGCTGCACGGCATTCCCACTAGTTATAATGATTGGATCTTGCTTTTTTACACCATCCAGTTCTGGATTTATCTCTTTCATTCGTTCCTCATTTTTGTCATATTCGATTGAAATCTCCCCAAATTCTTGTCAGAAATTCTATCTCTTCTTCTAAATTTTATGGTAAGCTTTCCATTGTTTCTCCACGTAAGCTCCAGTACAACTTTGTCAACTCAGATGCAAAAAGTCGGTTATTCTGAAATTGTGTTGTTCTCTCAGTCTAACATTTTATCTTGAATGATTTTGTTTTGTCTGATCTATCACTATACTAAAACAAACCCCTCTCATGTATGCCTAAATCCTGTACAAAATAATACTTAGATTACCCTTATTGCAACCATCAATATTGCTAAGATCTCTTCTGAGTATCTGTATAACATTTTCAATCCGTCTTTCCCACCAAAGATTTTTGTCTCTCTTTTTTTTTTTCCTTTTTGTGTCTGCTTAACATCCAATCTTTCGCCAAGAACCATCGCAACAATACAAATAACATTGGGGTATCAGTAATCTTTGTTGCTATAATATACTTTAACACATGTCCAACGGAGAGTGTTAAAAAACTGCTGCTGCAGCTGTATCTGCTGCTGCTGCTGATAATGATGAATAGATGGAGGCCATCATGGAATATTGAGGAATTTGATGGAAACGGCATACGGCAAATTGACGGAGAGATTTTATTAGATGTTCAGCATAGAAAGGAAGACAGGAAGGAAATAAGGAAAATAAGTCTCAACATTAGAGAGAGAGAGAGAGGGAGAGAGAGAGAGAGAGAGAGAGAGAGAGAGAGAGAGGGGGTGTTCCGGTGAGAAAGGGAGAAAAAAGAGAGAAAGAAATGAGAACAGGCTATAAACATGACCCAACGATTCAATCACTTTGATTTTGTTTTCTTTTGCTTGAACAATAAATAAGAAAAAATCCAAGGTTGGTCAGTCACTCAATCGAAACTGCCATGTGACCAACATCTCTTGGCTGCATGCCATGTTGGGGGTGATGAATAAAAAAAATTGAAAAGGGGAATATCAATGAATGAGTTACTTCTCCCACCTTTTGTTGGACATTGATCACCAAAAAGTCCGAATTTTCATAAAGCAATCAGGATCCAGTTTAAGTGTTCAATTTAACATAAACTCAAGTAAGTTTATTGCGAATTGCCCCCACCCACAAAAAAATCTAGAAGGGGATAAAAAACCCCCAAAAAACAAAGTATTTTTTGAAGACATAATAAAAAGTAAATGATTAATTTTTTAGCCCTCTATCTCCATCGATGCAACCTATACATATGATACATACATGATTAGGAAGAGAGATCAATTTCAAAACTGAAGACACCTATGTAGACAGTTTTAGTGACAGCTTTGATTTACGGTTTCCAATATGGACGCGTATATCTATATGGGTGTGTGTGTGAATTAGTGTTAGCCTTCAAGAGAAGGGCGGGAGAGAAAGAGAAAATGGCAGAAGTTCACCAACTACATTCGAAAGTACTTTTTCCTTGGTTATAATTTATTTTTAATTCCTGACTTACCTTACACGTATTTTTTTTAGCTGTTCTTGCCGTAGTGTTAAGCCACAATCGACTTATGGGCAACACAGTACTGGAACACTCTATAATTTGCTTGTCGGGACCCGACGTCTACATATATCGCAGCCATGTGTCTGTCTTCTCCTGTTGGAAGAGGAAAGGTCGACCTTGCATAATTTGTAAAGCTCCGAGTGTGGCACCAGCTTTTGCTATGATATTTCATTCAATTTTTTTTTTTTTGTAATGTCCGACTTCTGTTTTTTTTTTCAGTGTTTTTTTTTCTATTTACGTTTTTAAATGCTAATTCAAGGACCTCGAAATTTTTGAACTTGCGAGAACCTTTGATTGGGGCGTGGATGGCTGGCTGGCTGGCTGACATAGATGTTTGATAGATACATAGACTCGGGGTGGTCTATGTCTGACGAGTACAAATGTAATTTTATTGCTAATATGAACATAAATATGTACCTGAACATGAATATATATATATATATATATATATATATATATATATATATATATATATATATGTGTGTGTGTGTGTGTGTGTGTGTGCGTGCGTGTGTGTGTGTATGGGTGTGCTGAGATATACAATATCATATACAAAGAAAAACAAATACATATACATGCACGTAATGTATATGTCCTTGTGTATCAAAGTTATACACATGAAATGAATATAACTCGATCTGATACACGAATGAGCACACACACCACACACACACACACACACACACACACTAACTTATATAAAGGTTATAAGCACCATATTTTTTACCACCAGAGAAAAATCTTAGAAATCTCTTTGAACTTTATTACAAAGTTTGAGTGCCCGAGGAAAATTTCTGCAGTTAGGAGAACGAATTCCATGAAAAAACTCACATAGGGAAGATCATTCATCGCTAAAGCATTTGAATTTCGATACAAAATAATCTCTTTTTTCTTCCCGCCAAATTGATTGATTTATTACAAGAGCCTTGTGCAAAATAAATCGTTGTTAGATCTGGGACTGCCATCTGTATCTCATCCTAAATGGAATCTACGGGGGAAAAAGGTCTTTATAATCAGTGCCTTCAAATAGAATTCTTTATTATGGAACACTACAACAGGCAAGGACAATCTTTTGATCTAACGGGCCACATAAGACATTTTTCATCTTATCTCAAGTCACGTATTCACTCCAAAAAATCATCTAACTGGGACAAATCTATGAATCACAATTATCATATTACTGATTTGTAAAAACTATAGCAAATTACAGCATAAATTCTGAAATTTCCTCCATGAGAAAATTTTTTGCAACATTCTAAATAAATACCTAGATTGAATGCAGTCCATGAAAAATGTTGCTGCAGGATAAATCTGATCCACAAGCCGTTGGTTGCCCATATGTGCGTTAGAATCTGAACAACCAGTTACTGTACAATGTTCGAATGAGGATTGAAACTGAAGCCATGTTTTCTCTGGGTGACAAACTCGGTGGTCAACCAGTAAAAAGTGTGAAAACAGATATGAGAAGTTCTCGCCCGTGAAGCTTAATCGATAAACGTTCATCTTCATCAAATGATTGAGAAAACATTCAACGTGCACACGAAAGAAGTATGCTCAACCTCAAATCGAGAGACCATAAGACAGCACAATACACTAGGGAGAAGACAAGAGTCTGGGTCATCATAGAATCCATTACAAATCTCAAGCAGCAAAGGGCTGGCTATGTTGCAAGAATTACAGACAGCCAATGGATATCATGACTCACAACATGGATCCCCAGAGATCACATGCGAAACTGAGGCCAGCAGAGTATTAAATGGAGAGACGAGCCAGACAAATTCAGAAATTACTGGCTCTGCGGCGCCCACGATAGGGAAGAGTGACGAATTCTTAGAAAGGTCTGTGTCGAACGACTGACGTTAAAAGACTGATGATGATGACGATAATGGATCTGACCAAATGTCTCACCCATCACATTACGTTCTGTGCGAGTGTGTTAAATGCGAAGTCAAATACAAGAATATCTGGTTATCTATGTGCTACTATAAATAAAAACATTGTATAACTATGTGCAACTACTTTCATTATGCTAGAGCAAATCGAGAAATGGAACGGTTAATCTAATGAACTTAATATATATTTCTTAATGGGCCAGATTTTTTCCGTTTAAATTGGTTGATAATCAGCCAGATGTATTTGAAAATGGCTAATTTGGCAACCCTGTAATTCTTCACTGTCATGGCCAAGCTGCATACTGACAAGTTCATAATCGCAAGCTTCCTCATCCGACTATTGTTGGTTCAAACTTAGTTGAAATTTCGATGATTTTAACCCTCACATTATTCTATTTTCTAGTGTAAACAGTGAGATTTAATAAGGAGTTTCATGATAGCGAGATTATTTCTATTCTACAAAAAATCATCATTGGCCGGAAATCTTGTCAAATCAAGATTTCTTTAGTCAACATACCTCTAGTCATAGACAGCTTACGTTAAGAGACGGTTCTGAAATCACTCGTTTCACTCCATGCAAAGAACTTGATTAAAAGTCGAATAATTTTGAAGATATCGAAATCTCTCTCTCGAAGATGGTGCTTTCATAATGCGATACACGATTTAGATTAGAGGTTGGCCATGGAAAGCAAGTATATATATATATATATATATATATATATATATATATATATATATATATATATATATATATATATATACTGTTTATAATATTACAGGGAAAAACATATTTCCCGATGCTGATGAGTGCAAAGGGCACGAAATATAAGAATTCACCAGGCATATATCCTTGTAATACTTACATATCTATCTATCTATCTATCTATCTATCTATCTATATATATATATATATAGATAGATAGATAGATAGATAGATAGATGGATATATATAGATATATTCTATATTTGTAACAAGACATATATATATACATATATATACATATATATACTATGGTTATAACAATATATATATGCATATATATACTATGGTTGTGAGATATACATATATATATGCTTATGTATATATGAATGTGTGTGTAATTGTGTGCATGTATATATACATGTATGTATATAGGTAGAAGTGATACCTTCATTTTCGATCAGCTAAATCATTACCAACGTTATTGTTGTTCATAATTCTTCTATTTTGGAAGATTCCACGTGACTACAATACTGATGAAAATGATATTAAAACAAAACCGTCCATTGCAGTCAATAATTGAACAACCGTGGCATCAGAATTTGATATCATGTAAAAAATTATATCGAAAAACAGGTATAGCCAGTCTCCATTAATAACATCACTGGCATTTCCCAATAGAAAATATCCAAAGTAGTGTAAAAAGGAATCTGGAGAATCTACATGTTGTTAATAAACCTGTCTGAAAGAGGCCTTGAAAGGTCGGAAAAGCTTTCTTTCCTGATATATTTTTTTAGAAAGGGTTTAATGATGCCAATCTTCATATCCGTGGACAAAACGGTACGACCAGGAGAACTGGAACACAGATGCATACTAATACAAGCAAATATTGTTAATAAGTTTGGATGTCGCCGGTCAATCAATAGAATATCAGTGGACAACAGCAATTAAATAGACACAGATTGTGACTCACAAATCTAAAAGCATCTCCATATCTACGAAAAATTACTGTCATTTACCGATATCGAGGTTAACTATGAAATAGCAAAAAGAGTCGAAATAAAAGATACCGTTCGAAGATTTTCCAAATCGTCATCAAATTTTTACCTTCTTCGATACCATTATCATTTTATTTTACATACTTATATATATATATATATATATATATATATATATATATATATATGTGTGTGTGTGTGTGTGTGTGTGTGTGTGTGTGTGCGTGCGTACTAACTGATCTTGCGCCCAGTAGGGACCAAACTCACTAAACTAACGATTTCTTTCGCGGGACGAGCTCTCTATCCCTCTAGCAGCTGTTCAAAATAATTAAAAAAACTTAGCCTAGAAAAGTGCCACACTGGTGAGGCACGAAATGGTCATCTGAATCACTAGCGAGAATCTCACCCTTATTTACAATAACCAAAGAACAGATATGAAGAAGCATCAGTGGACCAGTTGAGAAATACTTTTGTCTGGCTTGCCGAAGCGAATAAAAATGAAACAATGATCACACAAGGCCTTGGAAACGACCTGTTTATATACGTACATAGATTTCCATGTTCTTTCTCTCGATATGAAAGATAAAATTCTCTTTTGGAGACCTGGTATTTTTTTTTCAATCGTGGTTTAATTTTTCTGTATATCAATAGAAAAGCAATAAGGTTATCTTTTGCTAGAAAAGCATTGATTCGTTTGATGCCACGACAAAATTGAGACTTTTGCTCTGTTTTCAATGCTTATTTTATCAAGGGAAACCAATAATTTTCGTATATAAAAATTCAAATAAATCGTAAGTGTGGATGAAATGAAGCTGTGGACTGGATTTAGCCGACGGGCCGTAGTTTTCCGACCTCTGAATTATATAGCAATCCATTTACGCGAACGTAGAAAGCAAGACGAGGAATGGCTGAGCCTTGTTCAAATGTTACCTTTAAATTCTCTGAAACTCTCGTAATTCCTGTACTGTCTGACAAAACATTTTATGTAAGTTATTTATGTGTACAGAAAGGAGACGCTCAACGTAAATCTCTTTTGTTAACTCGCAGGAATAAAAATAGAATGGTCCTGTAGTTCTGCTACTGATGGGATTGGCAGGTTTTATACAGCAGACAATATTAACATCCGGGTATCACTGAAGAGTCATCCACTGTTGAATAATGCAAAGGGAAAAAGCCGTGAAGTGAAGGTAGTAATTAATTTAGTCTCTGTTCCTTTCAGACGTTTTTTTGTGTTTTCATTTTTGTTTTAAGGTTCCTTCTCATTATCAACGACTACGTTAATTACTCTTCTTCCATCTCTTCCTTGTGTTTTTATTGTATTTTATTGCACAACTTAGTTATTTATCTCTTCTTTTCCCTACATACTTTACGTCTATTCACCCACACACCCATGCAGTTCTAAACACTGAAAAGAACGCGCGCACACACACACGTATACGTAAGAGTGAGATAGTGAAACTAGTGATTTCGTAAAATCCATGGGTATTCTGTGAAATTCCTAAACACTACAGCAATTTTATGGAGTCCCTAGTGTAACCATTAGGGTAGTAAAATTAAACTAACTAGCAATGTTGACTATTACTTTTGTACTGGGTTCGATCCTAACTGGGTGGCTTTTTATCAAACTCATCATCATCATCATCATCATCATTAGTCTTTTAACGTCCGTCGTTGCACATAGACCTTCCCCAATATTCGCCACAATTCTCTATCATGGGCGTCGCAGAGCGAGTATTTCCTGAATTTGTCTAGTTCATCTCTCCATATTGTATTCTGTCGGCCTCGGTTTCTTATGTGATCTCTGGGGATCCATGTTGTGAGACGTGATGTCCATCGGTTGTCTTTCATTCATGCAACATGGCCTGCCCATTGCCATTTGAGTTTTTTAATAGTTTCTCTTTTGAGGGTCTCAAGGAGATTCGTTGTCCTAGGTTGATGTAGTGGTCTACCTTGCCGAGTTTTGCATCTTCTATCTTAACAGTTATCAAGCTAAAGTAAATATCAAGTACGTTCTGCTTCAGTATATATTTGCTAACGTTACTTTAGTTTGACAAAAGGCCACAATAAGGGGCACCCGATGAGGATCGACCTACTTATAATAGTAATAGCAAGCATCACAAGCTTCTTAACTGTTAATACACTGATTGTGAAATATAGGATTTAATGAAACTTTTGAAAGGTTCAGGAGTTTCACAAAATCTCAAGGGATTTCATAAAATCGGTACTTTCATAATCTTACTGTAACGTTTGTAACGGTCCATCAATAAGTCTGTAGCCTGACAGGTACAGAACTTTGATCTGAAACGTTCACCGTAAAAAGATTGATCTCTGTGATTGATACTCACTTCTTAAATAATTGACAAGGGGGTGGGTTAGGTTTAGAAATAAATACCTGTTGTGCAGAGAAAATGCTTTTGCCTTTAGGCTACAGACTTTTTGAGTTAAACATACCCGCGTATATATGAGTGTGTGTGAGAAAGAGTTGAAGGAGTTAAAGTCAACAAATTCTACAGCGAGTAGCATTTTATATTTCGCTGATTTCGCTCCAAGTTGATTTTACGAATGGAGATGGTCAATGGTCGAGTAGCTTCTTCTGAAGCCAGCCTGATCCTGTAGTTGGTTTTCATCTAGTGTTCCTGTGATTTGGTTGGTAATCACCCGGGTTAAAAGATTATAGATGCTGTTTCCCACGAAATAACTTCTTCAAAATCTTCGAACAGGTTGCTTTACTGAGTTGTTTATCTAGTTCGTTGTTTGGAGAAATAGACATTGTTGTAGAATTCTCGGTATCTTTTGGTCCATATCCGTCGTTAATTCTCCATTTTCTCCGAGTTCACCATTTATTTGCGTTCTTTCTGATCGACTACATTTCACTTTGTTGCCTTTTAATACAATGTTTTTGGCCGATCTAGTCTTCAGTTAAACGGCGTGAAATCGGCATAAAGGAATAACATCAGACAATACAAACCCACAGCCTATACATCAAGTATCCCTCTATCATCAACGATGCCATTCGATAACGCTATAAGTTTTCTGTTCAAAATACCCCCATTTGGGCATCAAGCATCTATACCGACGACCCTTCCTCGATTCAAACAATTCGCAAAGTTTTCTTTAGAGATCACAATACACGACCTCTAACTAATGGTAAATGATCTGAATGAAGAGAGCAAAAAAGTCGGCATACACATGAACTTCAGCAAGACAAAGATCATGTGTAACAACAACATCGGAGATAAAAATACTAAGATCAGAACCGAGAACAAAGAACTGGAGAAAGTTGGTCACTACATCAACCTAGGACAACGAATCTTCATGAGACCCTCAAAAGAAGAAGAAATCAAGCGAAGAATCACACTAGGATGGCAAGCCTTTTGCAGAGCAAGCTCAACTTTCAAAAACAAGAAAATCCCACTAATTCTAAAAAGAAGGGTGTATAACCAATGCACTCAACCCATATTCACTTATGAAGCTGAAACATAGAACCTGACCAAGAGATTGATCTGCAAATTGAGAACCATGCAATGTGCACGTGAAAGAATTATTCTGGGCCTCCCATGGAGAGACCACAAGACAGCATAGTACATCCGGGAAAAGACAAGAGTCAGGGACATCATACAATCCATTAAAAATCTCAAATGGCAGTGGGATGGCCATGTTGCAAGAATGGTGGACAATAAATGGACATCACGACTCACGACATGGATCCCCCGAGATCATATGTGCAACTGAGGCCGACAGAATACAAGATGGACAGATGAACTGGACAAATTTACAGAATACTGGCTCTGCAACACAAATGATAGAGAAGGGTGAGGTATTTCTGGGAAGGTCTCTGTCCAACGACGGGCGTTAAAAGAATGATGATGATGATGATGATGATGATGATGATGATGGTGGTGATGATGATGATTCTCTGTGTCGTTATGCTCTCCTTAATATCGTCAACCATCTGAAATCTATTCAGGAAATATTTGAGGTCGCAGGACCCAATTGTTGACTGAGGGGGTCTGAAACGCTAGTGTGAAATGTTTTATAAAAAATAAAAAACAGACATGGATGAGATATGAAAAATTACTCGCTCGGTCATTGAAAACAGTCACACTGTAAACAAACTCATCCAATAGCATTCTACTGCCGACTAGACATCCAAAAGAAGTCATTTATGTTCCCACTGAAGCAATATGGTCCCTATTATTTGGTTACCAAGTTTTTGTATTATCGGTTTTTGAGATATCTAAATGGCCAGGCACTCCATTTAAATATATATATATATATATATATATATATATATATATATATATATATATATGATAACGTAATACTAATCAATCATGATGGCATTATGTTGTGTATGGATCTTCATTAGCAGAAGTTGCGAACAGAGAAACAAAGAAACCAGCAGAAGTTACAATATCAATTATCTATCTATCTATCTATCTATCTATCTATCTATCTATATATATATATATATATATATATATATATATATATATAAGTATATAATCAGTGTCATGTTCAGTTGTCTCATATATCTATGGTGTGGTACTGCAGGTCGGCGTACAATATATCACGAGTAACCTGTAAATTCTTCAATTTAAAAACCAATTAATTGAGGCTGCGCTTGTAAATTTTTATTCTTTGCTATAGAAAAAATAAATCATAGAATGTAAAATACATCCAACTCTTTGGACAATAGGTATTGTACAAGTAAAGAACTGAGATTCTTGAAGATGTTATTATCATGTATTTTTCGATGAAGTGCACACTACAGATTACATGAGACGTCCAAACAAGAGCCATATTTTTAATGGTGCATCCAATATCCTCACGTCCATGTCGGTGATTTCCTATTCTAAATGTATTCAAAAGAAAGTGGTATGCACACTACTAGTTCTTATTGTAGGAGGAGAAGAAGTAAAGAAAAATTGAGAATGGTCCATCCAAAAATCTCTTTATTGAAAAAAACGATTTGCAAGTTTACATCGAAGTAAGTGTACAATTTTTACCAAATTTTCTTTTGATGACGCCACTCTTTTTTATGACATCGCACCAATTAAAACATAATAACAGCGGGTAAATAAAACACAAATGCCCCTGCAGTTTAACGTGACGGGAAACGACCGACCGATCGAGTAGTATCTTATTGAGATATGTAAACACATCTAAAATGTATACGTCAGCTATAGTTGCATAATGTATACACGAAAAAGCAAAGGCATTCTCGCATGTAGAATGCTATAAAACATATGTAATACACAACACAGTTATTTTTCATTGAAGATTAAGTTATCTATGCTTGAAGATGGCTTCATATCGAGGATTTACCATATGGAAGTAGGTGTATATTTAAGATACAGTTCTTTGTGGCAACATTGAGTTTCATGCCAGTGGTTAAATATTCAGACCAGAGTAGAAGATAGTCTGACCATTAAATCCTTGACACGAGCAAAGAACTGAATTTTCTATGTACACACACACACACACACACACACACACATATATACATATATATATATATATATATATATATATATATATATATATATATATATATATGTATATATATATATATATAATAGATACTAATATGTGCTATTAAGAAATCGATATATCATCGAACAATAATGATTATAAATGCATTGTATTACTTTGAAATCTCCCGTTATAACACGTGATTGGAATTATTATAACACGTCATTTGGCTTAGGCAATGCAACACTGTGCATATGTTTTTGTAATTGCCTTATATATGTATATATATATATATATATATATATATATATATATATATATATATATATATATATGTGTGTGTGTGTGTATGTGTGTGTGTGCATGCATGTTTGTGCAGATATATGCAACAGAGATAGTGTACAAATTGGCAAACAAAGAGATATCAAGGATGCTTATGAATACTTGCATATACTGTTTGCAACTATAACTAATAAGCCTATTTGTAAATCTCACTTTGTTAAAGGAATCATTAAATGGATATACATCGTATATGCATGTCTTACTTTACATAGTTGTAATTGTAACTGATATATTTGTAAATGATACATTGTTTTAAATGGTATTGGTCTTACTGCCATTACCACCACCAGACAGGTATCTTCTCCACGATTACAGTTAAGAATCCTGCTCGACGAACAGTGCAGCGGCTGAGTGCTCTCCCTTGCTAGGTCGTGACTTAAATCTATGGCTGAGTCAAATCAAAAGACTTCAAAGGGATACTCAATGCCTCTCTGCTAAGTACTCCTCATAGAGGGCACAATCCTGCAAGAGGATACATTGCATCAAGCTATCTCGCCAAAGACACCTCAGTGAACGGTAGTCTAACGACCTTATACCGGAGACGGAAAACCCTGTATTTTGTTACGTGACCAAGGACCCTCTGTACTGACGATGACGCAAACTATTAATGCAGGTAAGTATTCCGCTGATAATTTGACTACACACAAAATTATGTCAGTTTTGACATCAGTAATGACTTGACATATACCTACTTAGTTCCGGTGTCATGTTTCACATGCCAGAAACCTTCAGTATTTGAATAAACATTTTCGGGGTTTTGCCCTTTGTATGGGGTTATGGGGGCTGAAATGGCTTGCAGAGTCGACATATTAGTCAGACACTATTCTGGAACGGAAAAGCAAATACCAAAAAAGAATTCAAGAAGATTGATGTACATAACAATGAACATATTTATTCAATAGTTGCGTAGATTCATATTAGTGTCACTGGATCTAAAACAATAAGAATGGTAAGTGTCCTCTTGCCTTTGCTCAGTCGTTATTGATTGGTCCAAAACTGAACGCCTTTGTTTAAAGCTAAAATCAAGTTGAATAGTCAAAAATGATTTCCTGGGATGTTCAATTTTTTAAATTTTTTTATTACCATACTTCCTTTCTTTCTTTGGTTTGATTGTACGTTCGTTCCTTTCTTTCTCATGAATTTGTTCGATGAAAAATCTAACGACAGTACGATATCTATATCCAGCCTTCTGGTTTTAGAAACGGTCAACCAAAAGTGACACGGAAACTCTCAAGAGGGTTTTTTTTTTCAGTTTTCAACTTGGTTCGGCTGGCTATGTACATTTGTACCACGCACATAGGATGCGCCGATGGAGATAAAAGGCTAAAAAATTCAATACCTGCAAACTGAGAAGCATGCAACGTGCACATGAGAGAACATACTCAACCTCACATAGAGAGATCACAGGACAGCACAGTATATAAGGAAAAAAACGGGAGTCAGCGACATCATAGAATCTATTAGAAAGCTTAAATGGCAATGGACAGGCCATGTTGCAAGAATGGCAGACAACTGATAGACATCACGACTTACAACATGGATCCCCAAAGGCCACCCTGACCTCCACATCCAAAAAGTAGATACATAGTAAGACGTTCAACTTGCCATGTAAATATATGTTGAATCGATCTTTTTGTGCCAGCTCGTTTTGGGGATTACAGAATGAGAGAGAAGTAACTTAATTATGGAATACTTCTTTTCCCAATTTTTTTGATTGATCATCCACAACACGACATGCCTCCAAAATGCATTGATTATCTGACCGTTTCTATTGAATGACTAACCAGACTTATGTGCCTACTTTGGCACAAGATCAAACAGAAATAAAATTGGACCAAAGAGGTTGCATTACGCTAGTCAAGCGGAAGGGACCAGCTTACCTTGAGAATCAGCTAAGTAAATAGAATAGATCAGAAATTAGGTTTTTAACAAAACTTGAAATCATATCCTCTGTGCTTAGGGAATCGGGCCTATGTTCCACCGATCACACCACGATGGTAATAAGTTGGTGAAATTCAAAAATGTTGTCATTTAGCTACAATATTACTCAACTTCTTAGTAAGTACAAATCTTATCAGAGGCTGGTTTTTAAATTTCTCATCCATGTGGTTTCTGGTTAGTACAAGGATTCAAAATGTTGATTTTGAAAGCAGGTGAGACCTTCTCACTTATAAGATTAACACAGTATGTATTTTTTTTTCCTCCAATAGCCTCTGTATCAGACGAAATTAAACCGAGGTAAATGAATAAGTATCGGAGTTAAGCAACATCGAGTCTGGTCAGTATCTAGATGATTGAATGTCTGGGAACACCAGGTGCCGTGACCAGTTGGGAAAGCATTCCTCAAAACTATGCTGAAAATCCTTTAGAATGACACTTCCTCCATACTAAGCGCCCGTGCATAGCAGCCCAAATTTGATCAACCATGGTCAACCATGACTGATGTGGGCCTCGAGGAGCTAAGTATGGAATGAACAGGAGGAAGTCAGATGAAGGGGACTGTTTTACGCCAATCTTTGCAAGTGGTTAGAGTCTACCTGCCCAGAAAAGGAGCATTCAGAATCCTAGCTTTAATCTGAGCCTGAGGATCTACAGATTGGAATTATTCAACTATCTCATCCACGAGGCACGCCTCCGTAAATATCTATACATAAAAATCCTGTCTTTTACAAATTCCAGGAGAGCCTTCTAATATTGTAAGTTTAAAATAAGATGTAATTTTTATGAAGATATATGCTTAAACGATCGGCAAGAAAGATTCGAACGTAATCGCCAGACTCTTTATTTCGTCACTACCTTAAAGCTTGAATGTTTTTAGTACGTATTTATTCATTTCTTTTACATACAAATTTATTTAGAGTTTATTTATTTTCTTTTATTCAGTTGCTCTTCAATTTTTTTGTTTCTTTTCAAGGTAGTTTGTACAAAAAATATTCACACATGTTTGCTTACCAAAAGGCGCCCCCTATACGTGTAGTCGCGTAATTAAACTATGGTGAACAAAGGGGAGACAAAAATCTCGGGAAGGCGCTTTCATTTCATCAGCGGTAGAAAATCATCCAAGCATGTAATCCAATCAGGGCGCACCTTAAGTGTGGAGAATCATACATAGAAAGGGATAGAATTGGTCTCTTTTTATAGTTTTACTTATCATGTTGATTTAAACGTTGCATATTTTTTTTTCATTTTCTTTCGGAGAGAATAGCGGTTTGGAGAAATTTTGAAGCGGCAGCCAGGTTCCTGAATCTGTTATCAGAAGTAGGATTTGCATTATTCTGTTTGATTAGAAGATGCGAAAATTGCTCTGAGATTTGACAGATTCTTAAATGGAAGAAGGAATAAGGATTAAAAAGTGAGTGTGTTTGTGTGTGTGTGTGTGTGTGTTTGTGTGTGTGTGTATGTGTGTGTGTGTGTGTGTGTGAAAGAGATAGTAAGAAGATTGGTGATGAAGGGGTGTCTGTACACGCAGCGTGTGTGTGTGTGTGTGTGTGTGTGTGTAGGAGAGAGAGACACAGACAGAGATAGAGAAATACAGAGACAGAGGAAGAGAGAGAGACAGACAGAAAGGGGGTAGTAAAGGAACATATGCTTATTTGTGAGTTTTTGGTGTACACAGAGAAACAGTAAAAGGAAGAAAAACAGAATTGAAGATAAATGACAATAGACAGACAGACAGGCACAGAGAGAGAGAGAGAGACAGACAGACAGACAGACAGACAGACAGACAGACAGACAGAGGTGGGGATGAGTTTAAGGGATGTCGAGAGGAAAGGAAAAATAAGTATATGAAAAAAATTGGGAACAAAAGATGGGGAGACTGAAATCAAGAAATAAAAACAATTATAATTATGGATGATAAATCAGTATAATTATAATGATTTACTGCAAGAGTAATTCATATTCATGTCTCTCGCCTGTTCACTATCATGTATGCACGCACGTACACACACACATGCACTCTCTCTCTCTCTCTCTCTCTCTCTCTCTCTCTCTCTCTCTCACACTATATATATAATTTATTTAGTGGCCGAGATAGTAGCAAATTTCCTTCTGGGGCTGATATTTAGTGCTTAAGGTCAGATAAAAACAGGATTTCCAATATTGATTATCAAGACAAGACACACACACACACACACACACATATATATGTATATATATATATATATATATATATATATATATATATATATATACAGTGTCTGTTCGGAAAGTATCCAGTCATCTTGAATATCTCAAGAGCCGGTTGCACAGCCTTGATAAGAGGGGACTAATAAGAGGGGACCAAATTCGCATGCGTGAACTGGCACTTCCTCGTAGGAATACCAAACTGGACATGAGTGAGCTCGTCTACTGCATTAACAATAGACAAAATAGTCATTCGTCACGCCTTGTGTGTCTTCTTTCGGGGGGGGGGAGAAGAACAACCCATCACCCAGGTTTGTCAGTTCTCTTACCTTCTAGGTTTGATTCCCTGCGGCATCTAGCTTTTCTCAAAGAGATTACAAATCGTGGATAAGGTCAAAGGAAACGTGACGAGCTAGCTGTTGGCGACCACGAAAGTGGACTTTGAAGATTGTTTATAAAGTGGAAAGGAAGCTGTGATAAGTTTGTTAGGTCCAGAGGGGAGTTCTTTGAAAAGGAGTGAGGTGCCCTTGCCATGCTTGGGCAATTCTTTTCTTTAATATGACATGGCTTGATACGTTACAGAAAGACAATGTACGTAGGGATATATAAATACTTAGTAAGCTTTATAAGACATCGAACATATAATCCGACACGGTGCTGTCATAAAGCATAAAAATTGAAAAGAAAAAAGGTATTCATAGAAAGAAACAAGGAGTGACAAAAAATGAACAACCAAAAACATCCATTTTCTTTGAATTTCTCAGTTTGAACACTCAGTTATTACCAATTTTGGATTAGTGTTACTTTGGTCTTATTTCTATTGCTCATTATCATAACTCTCAGGTAAATCTTTAACAGACGTTAAGCAAACAGCCTGGATCAGCAAAAAAATAAAATAAAACAAAACAAACAAAAAAAAACGCTAGCGAGATTTTAACTTGTATTTCTCATCTTTAAGAGCCTGTCTTATCCTAATACCACCTTACCGATTAGGCTACAAAACCTTCACTGTCACACGTTGTTCAAATGGAAGTAATACTACAAAAAAATTAACAAGAAAACTTATACATAAACATGTTGAAAGTGTGTCTCGGCTTTGATTGATAAGTTATAAAAAGAAAAGATAGCTAGTATTCAAGACAAACTGAGAACAGGGTGGCGTATAGTCATTACAGGGAAAATTTTACAGGATATTGCAAATACATTTCAGAGGAGTCCAAAAATGTCTTCAAGATGTCTGTCATAAGAAACGCAGATACATCTGACATCATCTCGCTGGGCAGTGCATCAACTTGAATTCTTTCCATACAAATAACTGGAAAACAAAAAGCAAGCATCGTTGACGACATCCAAACTGATGAACCTTTCTGTGTCTTTCACAACATACGATGACACGCTCAGTAATGTTTACAGGTTCACATTTCTAACAGTTACTCTAAGGCAGATTAAGTCAATGCCACTTGAAACCAGGCTATATTTGTTTGAGAATTGATAAGATATCACTTCAGTGTCATTTATATTGAATATTATGTTAAATTGAGTTTCACACTTTTGTGTTATCAGCAGATATTTAAACGCACTGTTAAGGAACATCCCGTGTAAATATAATACTGATACCGGAGTTCTGACTGCACGTCGGCCGTCGATTGGCACGTACTTAAATTCAGTCTTATGTCCCTGCTACATATGAACAAATCCTAATATACTTTTTATGATTTATACTGGTTTTGGCAGTCGGTGTTTGAACCTAATTACAAAAACAGGCTGGCAAATGAAAGCAAGTCCTCTGCGGGAAGATGGATACAAATAAATTCTTGCACTCCTGTAGCAGTCGGTACATTCAAATACTTGTAAAATCGGTAAAACTTTCTCAGTGGAAATATTCACTAATATATATTTATATGCGTGTGTGTGTGCAAATGTTTTTGTGTACGTTTGTGTGTGTGTGTGTGTGAGTATTAGAGGTCTGTTTGGAAAGTATCCAGTCATTTTAAACATCCAGAGAACCGGCTGATCATCCTTGATGAACTTAACAACCAATCAAAGGAAAACCTACTACTATTTCAGGAACAGAAACTCTCTAGTAGGATTACTCAGTCAGCTGCAAAAAGAGTTTGGATTAGCTTGTGTACTGTGTGACCGTCGCATTATACGTGACTCAGTCTTGAAGTCCCGTGTAGGTTTTCGTTTTTGCAAAACATAACACCCAACATTCTGTTGGTCCCGTTAAGGAGCAACTGCCGTACGTATGTTATTTTTTGGCTAATTTCAAATAGCTTGTTACTTTTTGGACATACTTTGTAAACATATTAACACGAAAGAGTGAGAGAACGTAACGGTTATCGACCTCAAAAAAAGGATTCCAGATGAGTCGGTTAGCATTCAATTCGCACTAATGCTCATTGTGTGAGGCATAAAACCACGAATTCCTGAACGCTGTTCCATCTCCGGGCTTTTTTTTCTCACAAATTTTTTTTATCAATCAGCATACCAGAATGCTACAACGATCAGTGAGACAACTTCTTATCCAATTATCTTTCCTTTAAGAATTTCATATGCAGTATTCCATCGAATGTTTAGTAGTCATTGTGCACAAAAATCTTATTTTTTGTGATAAAGTATGTGCAGTTTTTGACTTTGATAAAAGCTCAGTTAGTGATCAACAGAATTCGAAATCTTTTGTGCGCACATTAATTCCCTTTATGCGCTGGTTAAAAAACGTGTTTGTGTGTGCAAACTCTCGCACAGCTTAGAGGGAACTTCTTATATAAGCTGCCAAATCAGCAAAAAAGCTGTTATCCCATGTACAACATTGCAAGATTATATATATATATATATATATATATATATATATATATATATATATATATATGTTTGTGTGTATGTGTGTGTGTGTGTGTTTGTGCGTGTATGCGTATAGATCTATGTGTTTGCATGTTCTTTTGGAGAGTGAGGTCGATTAGAAATAGTTCATAATATGATTATTTTGAACGAAAAACGTATAAAGTATTGTATAAGTGAAATATCTTGCAGTGACAGCAAACAATGTAGTTGACGAAGTGTTGCGATTTGCAGCAAATATCAGTTTTACATGAGAAACTTTGCAGTAAAGGAGCTTTCAGAAAAGAAGAATTACATTTTCCACTTGAAATGTACGACGCCTTCGGTTGGCGATGCGAGATTTTCTTCATGAAAGAAACTTTAGAATTACTTTTCCCAAAACTATGCACACTTGCATGCACCTTTTTCTTTCCTTCTCCATTTCTCTTTAATTCATCGTTCCTCCTTCATTCTTTCCTTTTTCTTCTCCCTTCCTTTCTTTCGTTCATGTTTTTTCTTTCTTCCGTTAAACATTTCTTCCTTTCTGCTTTTCTTTCTCCTTCTTTTCCTTCACCTTTTCTTTCTTTATCATTTCTTTCTTCCGACATTTCTTCCTCTCTTTCTTCAACCATTCAATTCTCCCTTTTCCTCCAACGTTTCTTTCTTTTTTCTCTTATTCTTTTATTTCTGTTCTCTTCCTTGAAACGGTTCTTTTTTTTTTTCTCTCATTCATTCACTTACCTTCTCTCTTTCTTCATGTCTATTTTTCTTCCCCACTTCCTCTATGTGTTCAATCCCCTTCTTCTTCTTCTTCTTTTTCTTCTTCTTCTGCTTTCTTGCTGGCCAGGGAAGTGTAAGTAATGACGCCTTTT
Organism: Thysanoteuthis rhombus; assembly: GCA_963457665.1. Classification (NCBI taxonomy): domain Eukaryota; kingdom Metazoa; phylum Mollusca; class Cephalopoda; order Oegopsida; family Thysanoteuthidae; genus Thysanoteuthis; species Thysanoteuthis major. Next base: position 56,613,316 of record OY735205.1, read on the forward strand.
CGCTTAAAAGGAGTCTCCCGTCTAGAATTAACCGTTTTCTTTTCTCTCATTTCTTTTTCTCTCTCTTCACTTTCTTTTTGTCCTCACACTATATTCCGTCATTCGTTTATATTTTTATATCCACGTTTATTCTCGCTATTGTTTTGTTTTTTTGCCGGTAGTTGGTAGATAAAATCAAGTCTTTGAAAAGAACACATGACTCAGCCTTCATCAGTTTGAAATGATGCCACACGATAAATCTGTTTGGTTTTACCGCTTGGTTGGATTTCCCGCGCTGTTCCAAATAGTTTAATTGAACAGTGTGTATTATACTTTCTAGAAGAGCTTATGTGAGGGGAACAACAGAATGGTTTCGCTGTCAATAGCTTACTGATGCCTGAGTGTTGATGGAGAAGAGGAAACTAGCAAGTGCTGTGGTAAACAAGTCGGCCTCGTGAACACTTGGAAGTGACTTCGATCCTCGCCCAAATCCTCAGACGTATATCCTACGTCCTTCAACCAGGGCTAGCCTTTTACTGGGAATATCATTGAGATAAAGACCAAGAAGAAGATGGTATGAGTGGAATAACCGGATAAAACGGCTGAGATTTGGATTATCATATATTTCATTCATTTACAAGTTTACACCAGATGTCTTGGGGTTATCATTGGAGAATATGTGACAGCAAGTCTACAAAAATCTTCAGCACCTTTCTCGATATCCTCTGAGACCACAGTAGCGCTGTGGTCTCAATTCTTCTTCGAATAATTATAATTATTTTTACGGTTATTTTGTGCATTCGCATGTTTTCACCAGATGCCAGAAGAATGAGTGACAGCAAGTTTACTGAAATCTTCAGCACCTTTTCAATACCCTCATAGACCACAGCAGCGCCGTGGTCTGTGCATTCTCAATTCTTCTCCGGAAATTGATGATTATGATGGTCATTCCATGCATCTGCATGTTCACACCAGATGCCAGAAGAATAAGTGACAGCAAGACTACTAAAATCTTCAGTAGCTTTCTCGGTATCCAATGCAGTTCTCAGTTCTGACCCCTATTTCTAATTAGTCAAACTTACATTCTAGGGTTTTACCTCATTTCCAGATAAATCGACTACTATGAGTAACTGGCGAACCCTTATAGTTCAACACATAGCATTTTATGTACACAGTAAATGGAGATATCAATGGAGAATAGCATTCTGTTGACCATGACCAAATTTATCTATTTTTTTGTTTTCATTTTTATTGCGTTCAAATCTATTCTATTATTTTTTACATTCAGCATTTTTACTGCATCGTCAGAACAAAAAATTCTATTTTACTAAGTCAGTTGCATCGTTTAGCATTGACTTGATTTATTCAACTACAGCGAGTAAACTTAGGTCGAAAGGCGAATAAATATGCAAGTAGGCACTGCATATTATCATAGTTGTTGAGGCTGTCGTGGTTATCATTATTGTTATTGTTGTTATTATTATTCTTTGTCTCCCTAATCTTCTATTGCTGCGATTATTTTTGTAGTTGCCGAGCTGGTAATTGTTTTCAAAGTATTTATCTCAGATAAAAAAAAAAAAAAAGTTCTTTGCGTATTTTTCAGATTAAAACGTTCCATTTCATTCTTTAAAAATCTCTGGAATACGCATTTCGCTGCCAGCGACATTCGGATTTCATTGATTCTCATTGTAAGACCTTAAAATACAAGTAAAAATTTCCAGAGAGCGTATGTCGCCAATACAAAGTTAATATCATACGCCAAAAGGCAGAACTCAGATGCATACGCACGAACATACCTGTATAATTTTCTTTACCTCCATCTATCTCTCTCTCTCTCTCTCATTCTCCCTCACATACACTCATATCTATCAATCTATCTATCGATCTATCTATCTATTTATGTACACACACACACACACACGCACACATACATATATATATATATTTATATATATATATATATATATATATATATATATTATGCAGGCGTGGAATAGTGAGGTTAGATGCATAGTTGGATAAACTTTTCAACATTTTTATTTCAATACATGTATGTTAACCTGTAATAGTCTGTGATAACACTTGTCTCGAATAAATTTCTATATCTGCAATTTTATCTTTGATACTTCAAAAAATCAGTAAACATTTTTTTTTTCGTTTGAAAAACTCAAGTACATACATTGTAGTTCTCAAAAGAAGATAATAAAGTTATATGAAAGAAAAGGAGAGACTTTAGGGTAAATTGTTTCCAACATGCTACCTGGATAATTTAAAAGAGAAGCATGGTATTAAAAAAATTCAAATAATAACCATATTGAAAGGGAGCTTTCCTGGGGTGTGAAAAAACTCCAACTATGCTTTGGATTAGAAATCTGTCTGTCGACTCCCAGACTGGCGATTCAGGGAAAACATAGGGTCCAATACTCAGTCGGAAGTTTAAGGGCCAAGAGCAACGCAGGTCTCCTTCAGATTACTTTTTAAAATAAGGAAATGAAACAAAGAAAAATCATGTAATAATTCTTGTATAAATTCTATCCGCCATTAAAAACTTAGCTGCAAGGCTCAAATCCCAAACCCAAAGGGATTTGACAATATATTACAGTTCTTCGATTCGTTTACTCTTTCTTTGGCGCCCAACAAAGACAATGATGCTCCAAACTTGGCTTTGAACAGAAAACATAGGATTACAGGAAATTATCAAACCACACACTTTCTCTGTCCCCCACACAAGCACACACACACACACACATACACACACACTCGCACGCACACGATATACTACTCAAATGTTCGAGGAATAATGATCACCACTCATTTATCGTCAGTTGTTGGACATAGGCCTTCCCTAGAATTTGCCAGACCTCTCTATCACGGGTGTCGCGGAGCCAATACTTCATTGACTTGTCCAGTTCGTCTACCCATTTTATATTCTGCCGGCCTCCGTTATGCAAGGGATTTCTGAGGATCATGATGTCCACCGGTTGCCTGCCATTCTTACAATATGACCAGCCCATTGCCATTTGAGTTTCTTGGTCGATTCTACGATACCTCGAAGTCCTGATTTTGTTTTTCTAATATATTGTGCTGTGTTGTGATTTCTCCGTGTGCAGTTGAGTATGATTCTTTCATTCACACCTTGCTTGATTCTCTGTTTGTGGGTAGGTTTTTTTTAACGAATTCTATGCACAAATTTGAATGCTTATGCCTGAGCTTTTCACAGAAATTTACATTGGAAATATGGGATAAAATATATGATGTAACTCGTAGTGGGTGCAATGCTCAACAAGCTGGTCTCAGAAATCTATAGCAATGAATTAGCTGTCGGCTCAAAAAGATCAAGACCTTAATCCTTTCTTAAAAAAACAAAAACAAAACATATTTATAATGTCTGAATTGTTTTTCTCGTCGTTACTTATCTCTTGTCCTGCATCCTGCATTAGGTAATATGTTTTTTTTTCTTGATGACTGTTGCTTTTATATCAAAATACACCACCAACGGTGAACGCAGTAGAAAAAGACCATATACAAGATAGAGAAACGATATAGAAAAGTTTGCCAATAAGACATGGCAGAGATCAGTGCAATCATGCTTGTCATTGAAGGAGATGGGAAAGGCCTTTCTTCAACAGTAGACTTATAACAGCTGATGATGATGATAATCATATATATATATATATATATATATATATATATATATATATATATATATATGTATATATTCATATATATATACATATATATATATATATATATACATATACATATATATAAGTGTGTGTATCTGTGTATATATATATATACATGTATATACATAGACACACACACACACACAAACATATATATATATATACATATATATAATATAGAGAATAAGAAAACGTAGATAAAATCGAACAGCAAAAAAATTCCCAGTAACTATAAGTAGCCTTAAATATCTGTAAATCTTTATCACTTGACCAAACGATGACCAATCTTTCAATGACTATATTTATCTACAGCGAGTAAACTTTGGTCAGAAAATACACAAACATCAATTGCATCATACTGTACAATTCGCTCGTGATCTATATTCTCGTTCAATGTCTGTAGTTATGAGAGACTCCCTTGAAAAAATGGCTTTGCGGACTAGGCATATCACAGACAAATATATGCTTCCCAGGCGGTGTTGATTACGAGGTGTCTTCGGAAAGCTTCTGTTCCCCAGTCTTTTATCTGTGATCCATCGAGAATTTTTTTTCTAAAAAAAGAAAGGAAGAAAGAAAGAAAGAGAGGGAGAAAGGCAGAAGGGAAGAAAATAAGCTCCGTCGTCTTGCAAACCTTGCAATTATTAAGCTGTTTTTGCGAGTGTGTGTTAACTCCTGGCGTCAAAGTGATGACACTGGTGTTTTTGAAAACGGAAGAAGTCCAGGCTTGGCGTAAACGGGAAGAAATAAAAACATTCAGGAGGTGTGTTGCAATATCTCTCCCTCTTTCCCCCCCTCTCTCTCTCTCTCTCTCTCTCTCTCTATATATATATATATATATATATATATATATATATATATATATATGTATATATTCTCTCTCTCTCTTTATCTATCCATCTATCTATCTATCTATATATCTATCTCTCTCTCTCTCTCTCTATCTATCTATCTATCTATATATATATATATATATATATATATATATATATATATATATATATATATATTCTTTCTCTCTCTCTCAATCTGTATATAGATATTCTGGTGTGTTACGCTAAATCAGCAAAATTCACTTGTATTTTTTTCAAATAAGTTTGATATTACTTCGATAACTTTAACTTTTGATCATGTGGAATAGTTGTTTTTATCCTTGTGATTGAATAAACATTTGATCAAATTAAATGTACATATTTATTTATCTGAAAAAAAATTTGAAAATTAGGTGTATACCCACACACAAATATACGAACTGATATATATATATATATATATATATATATATATATATATATATGTATGTATGTATATATGTATATATGTATATATATATATATATATATATATATATATATATATATATATATATATATATATATATATATATACACGCTGGTGGTTTATAGTTATATACATCATTTAATTTAGATAATTGTCCTTGAATGCCCAAAAGATTTCAGAGATGAAATGCTCTATTATCAGTATGGAAATTAATTTGGGTGAATTTCATTGAGTGTACCAAAATGAAATCTTTGTATATTTTCCGCCAATGCCAGAGGTCTATTATGACACACAGAAGAAGAAAAACTCAGATCATGAATGCTGATTTATGAGGCACGCTGATCGCCTTCACTTGGCAGAATAATGTAATACAATCCTTCCTTTCTCTCCTTATTTTATCCTACGATGTATTAAGCCAAGTTTCATAAAAAGGAAGAGTGTGGTTTTACCCAGTTGTCTTCCTTCTGTCTTTGCGTTTGTCTCTTTAGTCAGAAAACTGGTGCTACAGCATCTTCAAAAAAATCCACAGTGACGAGTCAACTATCATAGCCCATTGCTCTGAGTTAGTAGGGCGATTATAACCCAGGTAATATGATGCACTTGTTCTCCAATGGGTGCTCCATTACCAAGGCCTTATACCAAGATAGTTGCTCTGTAAACAACTATTGAAAGATTGAATAGGAAGTTTCTTCCAAAGCATGACGGTTGAATTGCAATTTAAAAAAGCACTGTGGATGACTAACATGGCATAATGGTTAGAAATCTCGTCTTGCAGACTAGTTCACCAGCTTTGGGAATTCGATCTTTAACAGAGGTTCCACTGTTGAGCTTTGTTCATTTTTGTGGTCTGTTTCGTGGATGTGATAGTCATGTATTTCCCATCAGAGGTCTGGGTTCAAGTACATGTGATTTCGAATGTGGATTTTTTGGCAGACTAGACCCTATCATTTGGAAGCTTTGTGTGACACAATCTCTAAGATGAGTGGAAAGAAAATATACAATCGATTTTCGAATAGCTTAAGGCTACCGTAACCGATAAAGTTCACTACCAGTCAGAATTAATGTTTAATTCAAAAAAAGTTTAGATATGCTTTTGGATATCCATGTTTAAAATTCGATAGTTTATCTCTATCTCTCTCCCTTTCTCTCTCTTTGGCTGGTAAGCTCAATGGTAAGAGCATCGCTACGCTAATGCAGTTACTCTATCGTTGGCAGGTTCGATCCATGCAGCAAATTTTTATTCTCTTCATGTTGTCAACGATGAGTGATACATTAACTGGATGATAATGAGAGATCACTTCAAATAAGTTTCTGTATAATATAACACAAATTATAACCATTCTAACGAATCAAATATATCTATTTCTTTATTTCATAACTGTCGCTTTGAAAAGAGTGAATAGACCCAGAATAAAAGAGATGAGAATTTGGTGTGAAAGTATATATATATATATATATATATATATATATATATATATATATATATATATATAGTTATGTCATGCACAAACAGCTGTTTCGATGTATTACATCTCTTCAGTGTGCCTATAGACTTTCCATTATCCCATTTAGTACCGCGAGGTAGAATTGAAACCTTCACTTCAGAACCGTAGGCCACATCTGGACCACGGAACTGGACATGCAGTATGGCTGAATTTAAGCGATATATTTGAATTAGGCAGAAATACCTCATTCACCAGAGTGCTCAATTCCTATAGAAGAGCATTGCATAAGCTTAGAGTGGATGAGTTACCTCACTTAAAGAGTGCTCAACAGAGCATTAATAATTGTGTCATCCACAGACACACACACACACACACACACACACACACATATATATATATATATATATATATATATATATATATAAGTCTATGGTGAGTGAGTTGGTGGTTGATATGGTTGCGCATTTTGCACCCGTAGTAGAAGTTCGGGATTTCAGTGCAGATGACATAACTATATATATATATACTTTCACACCAAAAGTTTGACACTAGATAGTCTTTCTATGATTTATTTGTCCATACAATGGACAAAGATGATCTTCACAAATATATATATATATATATTTCTTTTGCGTGAATAAATATATGTTTTGTGTGGATGTACAATTACAAGAAAATGAATGCGTGTTTCTATAACTAGTTGTGAATCTAAATGTATGTGTGGGCACGTGCACGCTTGTGTGTATGCATGTTTTTGTGGTTGTGTATGTGTGTGTGGGGGGCCTGTTCGTAAGTGCATTATGCACATTTTCTCAAGGTTTTCAACAGTCTTTCAGATAATCCATCAATCTGTAAGTTCATCTCTTCAGTTACGTGTGGCTGTATATATGGAAATATATGACGATATATTTTACTCTGCTTTCAATAAACACACAAACGCACGCGCACAACCCCACCATATATATATATATATATATATATATATATATATATATATATATATATATATATATATATATAATTGTGCTTATACCTATCTATGGGTCTCATTGCTGAGATTTTCCGTGAAACCTTAACTTGCAGCCGATATCTGAAATTATCATGACCAAAGTATTTATTGATTACTTGTTCACTCTTCTCGTACAAAAACAGATGGGGCTATTTTCACTGACACTTTTCAGAACAGTGCCATCGTCCCTTTCGCTCTACGAGGATAATTTCGGGTAATTGGACCACAAGTTGGTTGGATCCTCGCAGAAACATTTTTATAATCATGAACCCTGTGTAGCGGATTTGGTAAACTTTGACCTTTGATGATGTCTTGGACAAGGGAAAACAACGTCGCAGGAAGTTCTGGGCCACAAATACAGCGTCATTAATGAGCACCATCTCTCTATTCATTACAAATTGGGCACCTACGCATTCCAAAACATATATATATATATATATATATATATATATATATATATATATATATATATATATATACATATATATATATATATATATATATATATATATATATATATATATATGTGTGTGTGTGTGTGTGTGTGTGTGCATGCGCGTGGACGAATTGAGGTGATTATGCGTATACCCACACACAAATATTATTTGTCTCACCATATGCAAATGTATACACATCCCCCCCCTCTCTCTCTCTCTCTCTCTCTCTCTCTCTATATATATATATATATATATATATATATATGTATATGTATATATACTAGCAGAAGTACTTGTCTTTGCCTGGGTTAACATATTCTGCCCTTGATCTCATTGCTTTTTTTATGTACCTCAATGCCCGTTCCACTTCTTCTAGGGTAGGTTTGATGACAAATGTGTATTCATATCATGAAACCCCACCCCCTTAAAAAAACATACAACTCAACGTAACAACGTATGGAAATATTAGATTTCATCTGATGCTTTCTATTCATGATGGCATCGCTTTTGTATCCGATCCAATGCTTCAAGTGCAAGTTTCTTGGCCATCGTGCATTTATCCCACACAAACAGTTTACTAATGGAGGAGTTGTTCAAAAGTTCTCCCCATATAAGTAATGACAATTACTTCTTTAATCTGTGCTATCTCGGCTTACGAAAGGTTTCCATTGCAAAGGAAATTTGTATGTATATAAATGCACAGAAAGAGGGAAATCCATCTTGAAGCAATAATTATGAAGCTTGAATTTCAGATTATTGTTAGGGTAACGAGTTTGATTCCCACTGGATATCCTTTATATGGTACCTTAAGCAAGGTTGAGCTTAGGCTAATAGATTACTTAGGGCTGTTACATGACTGACATGGTTTCGTATTCGCAAATGACATCAGTGGTCACTGTATAAGGCCAGATTTTCTTACGGTGAATGGAGATTTTTCAAAGCCAGCAGGCCCTCCCCACTCGGAGAATAGGCGTAATAATCTTCATAACCCCATATTTTTTACAATCGGCTTTGTACTAGCCAACCAGCCACGAGGGCTATGAATTCTTCTCTTTTTGTTCGTCCGTGTGTGTGGGTGCATGCGTGCGAGAATGCATGTGTGCGTATATGTGTCTGGGTGCTCATGGTCATATATTTGTAGCTATAATCTTGAAGATTTGCCTGGATATACCACTAACCACCATCTCTTTTCAAAAATATGTTTTGGGGGTCTTTATAGCCATTTTAGACCAACAATGCCTCAGAATGGTTTTAGATAAAAGATCAAATGCTTTTAGATAATTTTAGATAAGTTTTTAGATAATTAGTTCTGGTATACGCCCAGGCTACGGTGATTCATTTGTGTGAGGTACGGTTATCTATCGACCTATTTTGATGTCTAAACAAGATTTTTAGAAAACTTGTCTTGTAGATGTTTAGTTGCTTGTTTGATGTGTGTATGTATGAGTATGTTCGCTTGTGTGGGTTGGGTTAATGTTACATCTTCGTCGATTTGGATCGCATCAATAATTTGTCATGCGGAGATAAAATAAGCCAATAGTTAAATGCGGGAGAAGACGAACATTTGCCATGCAAATACGGACAGTAAATGCTTATCAAGGATAATCTTCAAGAAAGTGAAAGAGAAAGGAATTCAAATCATGCGATAATTTTTCGCCAATGGGAGGTTTTAGCCCCTCAGGCCAAAATCCTTTTCGGTCAGGGAACCTGCGTACAAGAAACCTTTCGTATTTCCTGTCCAATAATTTATCCCGAAGGAATTTTGTCTCCGGGAAATAAAGGTGGGATTTTTCTTCTCTTCATTCACCTCTTTCGATTTTGTTTTGGATCTCATATCGCGTTTGTACTTTTTAGCCTTTCTTTCATTCACCTTTGCTGGCGTGATTTTTCTTCTCCTCTCAGGAGGCATGTATACTCTTATTCTATTCAATGCATATATGCATACATACAGATCTATTCATGAATATGTACATGCATATATATATATATATATATATATATATATATATATATATATATATATATGAGAGAAAGAAGGAGAGGGCGAGAGAGAGAGAGAAAGAGAGAGAAAGAATGCTTGCAGGTGCATATATGAAAGAACGAGGGGTGGATTAAAGGGTGATTCTTGTAACCAGAACCATGACAGAGGATCGAATTAGCGAGCCGGGTTCGAATTCCAGCCGAGGTTGCCTATGATCATTTTGCACTAATGTCCTTTGAAAAGTTTCGAATTCGCATCACAGTATTGCATTTCATCACCCTGTGTCATAACAAATTGTCTCATCTCTGGTATATCATGATTGTCAACGGGGAAGAGAAGCGGATAAGTTGGTACTTGGGCTGAACATTATCCCATAAAACCCTGAACTGATTCCTGCCAATACAGACCTGCCTCTTCAAAAGTCAAAATTGAACGGGTCCAGAGAGAAATAAGAGTTACTTATCTTGCATTATCTTTAATTACTCGATTTCCATTTTGCTTACATACATATATTCATATAGATGGACAATACACGTTATTTTCATTCATAATCTTGAAACTGGTGATGTGAATTAACTTTGCTATATGATCAATGGTACTCTGGTTTAGAGATACGGAAATGCAACCACGATTTCTTTTCGAAATAGCTCACACGCATAAACGGGCATGTACGCACACATGCACACATACTTGGACAAATATTCCTAACATTATATATATATATATATATATATATATATATATATATATATATATATATATATACGTGTGTGTGTGTGTGTGTGTGTGTGTGTTTGTGTCTAAATGAGTGTGTGAGTTTGTATGTGTGCATGCGTGGTTGTGTCTCTGTTTGCCTGTGCATGTTTATTTAGATATATGATTGCATGAAAGAGAGTGTGAGTGTGTCTTTATACCCACTCAGAAACACACATAAACACACACTCTTTCTCTCTCACACGCATACACACACACACACATATATATATATATATATATATATATATATATATATATATATACATACTGTGAATACAAAAAGTATGTGACATATTTTGATAAGTCAATCTTAACATCCTTACACTGCAGTATAAATGAGAGAATTTCGGCAGAATATTAGAATTATACAAAAATTGGGAATGTTCAAACTAGAAGCATCATTGAAACAAATAACATCGTACAAAAAGAAGAAATCTTTGGTTCAAATTCTGTCAATTTTGAAATTGTTTGAATATTTTACATATTTTACATTAAACTTTTTTGAAATATATCACAATTTATATATATATATATATATATATATATTTATATATATATATATATATATATATATATATATATATATATACACACACACGTATATATATATACATATAAACCTAAGTAGAGATCTATAATTCAATATGATGTGTGATTGATCTAGAAAAGAAAAACGGAATTAACAAATCTACGAAGTTAATATACATAAACAACAACAACAAAGAAAACCCCCAAACAAAACATAAGCAACGAAAAAATAAGGTATAAATGAAATAAGGTGGGTCTTCCTACCCAGGGAAATTATCACGAGAATTTTTTGAATAGGGATCCAAAAAAGTATCCCTTTGCCTGAAGAAATTTCAAAAGGCAGAAATCTTAGTATACCCGTGTAACGAATCAATTTATTGATTATATATATATATATATGTGTGTGTTTGTGTGTGTGTGTGTGTGTATGTGTGTGTGTATGTGTGTGCGTGCGTGTGTAATGTTGGTTTAGTTAATTTATACAAATAATCATCAATCTCCTATTGTTTTTCATGCGTCTCTCTTTTTACTTCACTTTGACCGACGTCTTTCTTGGAAACTTTTCAAAACTGTTCAGAAAATAAATCGATGCTGATGATTGCACTCTTCTATCATGACTTCGTATGATTTTAATGTGCCAAATGAATAAAACTAATTGGTTTAAAATGTATGTCACCGGCGGTGTAAGCGGAAAAAATGTCTTCGCTGAAATGTCAGCGTCGATGCTTTCTTTCCGGTGAGGCATTATTTCCAGTTGAATGCAACAGAATCTCGTTGCTGTTTCTCGTTAAGTAATGAAAAGCATAAGCTCAACTCTCAATTGACAGCCGAACGCTGATGAATCGGGGAAATGCAGTTGAATATCTTCTGCCTTTAATCTGTGTTGGTCGAGTGACCATGTATATCTATGGATTGCGAATAGAGACAAAACACATTAATGAATTAACGTTCAAATACTAATGAGCTGCACTTTTTATATAATCGATCGTTTAAAAGAACTGCTCTTAAGTATATGTATATATTCAAAACAAAAAAACTCTTCTATATTAATAAAACACACTTACATATGATCTATCTTATATCTATATCACATACGTACTCAAGATAGATATGTAATCTATTGTCCTATTCATGTACAGTATTTTAATAAGCGCAAAAACAAATTCTGTATTTCTTGCCGCTGGTAGCATTTTTTTCTAAAGCGTGTAAAAGTGTATTGGTCTTTTTTACTTACTAGTTCGGCATTCATCCCAAATAGGAATGTTACTTAGCCCTGATCGATTTTAGCAGGTTGGAAAAATTCATTATTTGATTCATTGGAAAATCTGACTCAAAGAAAAAAATGTTATCCTGAAATCTTGTGATCAGAACCACAGAACTTGACTAAATGCATGATTTGTTTGGATGTTTGCAATAAAATTTAGTTCTTTTACGCATTTATACTATTTTTGACCCTCATAACCAAGCTATACTAGCAGAACATCTGTTTTTGAAATACTTATATGCAGCAACACATACATACATACTCACACACACACACACATATATATATAATGGAATGAGGATCCGAAACCCAAACACGTTTATGTTTCTGCCTTATTTTGTTATTTTATTCCGTTATATTCTAAGCTATACTCTAAAACAACTTCATGTTTAATGTTGAACGTATCGAGCACTTTATGGAATAAACCCATCAAACATCGGAAATTGTATTACACTATACCATATCATGTTGCATTCCTGATTTATTTTATATATACGTACATACATACATACATACATACATACATATATATATATATATATATATATATATATATATATATATATATATATATAAACCACATGCATGCACACAGAGACACACATACATGCATACGCACAAACATACACACATATATATATATGTAAATGTGTATTTGTGCGAAGATGTGACCACTTATTGCTTATTTTCTGTTATAATTCAATAATCTGATAGTGTATAGAACTGTGATTTTTATTAGCAGTCATTTCACATTAAAGAAAAATGGTAAGAAAAAGTCTTCCAGGTTAAATTCCTATTCAATAAACTTTCGACATTGACTGACACATTTCCCCAATTTAGTTTGTTTAATCGAGAGTTTTAGTTAACATATGATGCTCAAGGCATCTTTCAAAGTCTATAGATCTTGAAAAATTAATTCGTAGCCATTATAGAAAAAAAACTCTGGTCATAACAAATGCTATTGCTTACAGATTACAAAACTAAACAAGCCGCTACGTCTCGGATGCAAAAGACCTTATCCTACATTACAGTTCAGCTTTCATTTAGCCAGCTATGGTATCTTCCCTCCAGACATTATTTAAAAGTTACTGTTAATAAATTCTTAAATTTTTACAATACTAGGTATGAGATATATAATTGATTTGTAAAATTCATACAAAGATATATATTCAAAAAAAAATTTATGATATCACACGTGTTAATCCTCAAATGGGATGTTGTATAAGTTGCAGCTCCTAGTTGTGTTGTTTTGATTACAGAACAGAGGCAGGAAAACCCGGAAGGATGGATTTAACAATTTCACAAGAGCAAACCTTATTTTAGCTGATACATTAGTTTTAAGAAGTATCTGCTGTTATAATCGATATATCGACATTGGCAAAAGAAAGTTAAATTTTGTGGTAATGTGAGAATACCCAGACACATTTAGCTGGCAGAGAATCTGAAATGCATCTGAAGGAATTGACTCAAACATTTCTCAAAAAAGGAATCCAAGGATTTTAGGACTTTATCTGGGGAAATTTTACCAAAATGTCCTCCTGGATATTCGTAGAAACTAAAAACTGACTCGTAGGAACTGAAAATAGCCTTTGTGTCTTCATTTTCATCATCATCAGTCTTTGAACGTCTGTCGTTGGACATAGACTTTCCCTCAGGGTCCGCCAAATTTTTCTATCATGGGCGTTGCAGAGCCAGTATTTTCTGAATTGGTCTACTTCATCACTCCATCATGTATTCTGTCGACCTCGGTTTCGCATGTGATCTCCGTGTTGTGAGTCCTGATGTCCATTGGTTGTGTACCATTCTTACAACATGACCAGTTCATAACCATTTGAGTTTTCTAGTAGATTCTATGATGTCTCAGACTCCCGTTCCGGTGAAAAATATATTTTGTACTCCAAAAAAAATCCTCTTTTCCTAGTCGCTTAAATGTCTATCTCTGTATTTTCACATCTGTTCAGAAATAGAAGAATTTTTTAACCATGTTATAATAAGGAGTTTTTCATGTTAATACATCACCATAATCCTTCAAGAAGTGATCTTGTCGTACAGTGACTTGCAGTACGGTGATATTCTAAATGAATCCAGCATTTAAACACGTGGTAAACAATTTTATAGGCGGTACTGGAATTAATAGATTTAACAAAATAATTGTATTTTTATTTCAATCATCTTTATCTCATTGTTTTTTTTTAGCGGGGAAGTTATATTATCAAAATTCATCATATTAAATAAAAGAGTTTGAATCGTAAACAAATTTACAAGACAAGAGAGAGGGGGGAAGGAGAATATGAAGAGAGTGTGTGCATAATTTGATTTTCTTAGCCGACAAAATTCGCATTAACATGATCCAGTAGTTTATATCATTTGTTGGGGTTACTAGAAGACAGATTTTCTCATTTATTTAATAGATTAATTCAATTCTGTAGATATTTCAAAACATATATTCGCCTTTCGATTTCGTTGACAAGCTGAAAGAACGAGATAGCATTTATGGGTAGCAGATTTCAAGTGCAATTTGGAAAACTGTCATGAAATCTACAAATGCTGTAAATATAAATCAGGCGATAATACATCAGGCGTAAAGTTACCTGCTTATAACCCTATGAAGAAAGTATTGATTGGCACGAAAACTCAATCTTTTAATTATGTAATGGCCACTTATTGAATTATCTACTGGTTTATAACTTAAAGAAAAATTTACGTACATGCATGCGCTCATTGTCATATAGAGATGGGTGTAAGCGTCTGGAAAATCACTTATATATATATATATATATATATATATATATATATATATATATATATATATATATATATATATATATATATATATATATATATATATATATATGTATATCATCCAGTGTATCATCAGGATTACTGTTCATTCGACAATATTAGTGTGGAACGACAATTTAGAAGACCGTGTCTTGTACAAATGAGATTTCTTCAGTTTATTTTAATGTTTCGTCAGTTCAAACTGGACTCTTCAGAAAAAAAAAAAATGATTTAAAAAGTTGTCTGTTGTATAGAATCCATGTCTGGTCGTGGGTGGGTTTAGTGAATAGTAATTAAAACAAGCGAATTTTAAGTGTTCTGATTGTTTAAGTGTTCTGATTTGGTTCACAGTGTGAGTATCTAATAATATCCTGGTGTTTGCATGGATTTAGGGAGTGGATTTTCGAGTGTTCTGAAAGATTATAGGTGATATATTTTCATCATCATTTGAGCTGTGTGTCTCCGGGAATGTATCAAACATCGTTTCGGTGTATATGAGAAATTTTGGATTGATGTTTGAATCAAAAAGAGATTTAGGATAAGCTGAAAATGATAGAAGTCAGGCAACCTCATATTTTGGGTGAAGAAAACCTAAATAAAGCCATGTCATGCGTCGTGTGTTAACTGCTGACGGAAACTTGTTAATAGGTGTTAGTGTATTTGAACTATGCAGTTCTATTTCTTCGCTTCTTGTTCTCTCTTCTCTTCATTCTTTTTCTCTTCTTCCCGTTATTTCAGCACTAGATCAGGGAAGTAAGAGTTAAAAATGCGTCATTTTTGAGTTGAAGAAGGCCAGCTTACCTTGAAAAGCAGCATTCGAATACCTGGCTTTTTACCTCAATTCTAACAGCGCTGCCAACGAGAAATACGCATTTATCCTAGTCCAGAAGCAAGCTAAGGAGGAAAGACTATTTGTTTATTTCTATTGATATTCGGACCATCCTCATCTTGGTTGTTTTTCATACAACGTTTCGGCCGTTGTATGAAAAACAAGCAAGATGAGGATGGTCCGAATATCAATAGAAATCGTAATAATACCTCATCTCAAAAATTCAGATATACTGACTCTCTGTTTGTTTGCCTGCCTACCCGTCTTTAGTTTACACAAACCCGGGGTCTAACACCAGCCAGTGTTTTAGACTGAAAGGAACCTTTTTCTACAGCTAGGCTAAAAAGGAAAGAAAAAAGTGGAAATTTAGTGAGCCTCGCTTTGTGCAACTAGAAGCTTAACGGAAACAATTGTTGTACGCCAATTTCCCTTGCGAGACGGTCCTGTCTGCATGCCTTGAAAATCAGCTTCCGAAATCCTAACGCCTGTAGTGAATATACAGGCCTGGAAAATATTTAGAAAAAAAATCTCAAAAAGATGGAGAAAGCAACTGAAAAATTGAAATAAACAATAAGAAATAAAGACGAAAGCAGGAATGGTCTTCTTGTCTTGTCAGTGATCAGTCAATGGAGGTTGAGCTTTTGAAAACATGCAAAATGCAAAAAAATGAACGCGTCAACAAGAAATCAAGGCATACACAGTGAAATAACAACTGAAAGATACGAAAGAAAAGAACGAATAGCGATAAATAAATTAATGTTTACGGTAAGAAAGGAACGGTGGGAAGAATAAAAAGAAAGACAGGAAGAAATAGAGAAATAAAAGAAAGAGACAAAGAAAGAAAGAAAAACAGAAATAAAAAGAAAGTGATATAGTTAACGGTAAGAAAGAAAAAAGTAAGAGGAAAAGATTTATTAAGAAAATAGAAGCAAGAAAGATCAGAAGTAAGGAAAGAAAGAAATGATGAAGGGAGAAGGTGGTGCAGGAAGAAAAAGACAGATAGAATCCCACCAAAAGCATAAACATTGATATATGACGATAAAAGGAAATATATAGTGGTACAAAGTGACTTCACCCATCCGCTCATGTGTGAACATTCAAGATTTCAGAGCACACAAAGGTTCACACTCTCATGCACGCAAAAAACATCTTACATGAGAAAGGAAAGAAAAATCATCTTACTACACGAAATCGACAAAAGACATTCTACCGCAAAGATAGAAATAGTAACTATTCACTTAGGTACTTTTGTCAGCCTTTACGCGCTCATCTTTTATGAAGGTTCAATACTCATTCTTATTATTTCACGTTTCTTCTCCATATATCACTATTCTTCCTCCTTTACCTTAACTTCCATTTGGATGTCGTCTGCTTCTTCGATTGCTTTGTCTTCGAGTGTCTTCTGTTTGTCTTTAATTGTTTTTTCTATTATTCTTCGTGGAGGAATAGTGAGCAAGCTTCTTCCGTCGCTAACGTAGTGAGTTCGATTCTTGCTGGTTGGCCTACACGTATGGCTTTGCGCCTTACTAAGCAAAACATTGTAACTATTAATAACTAGTCGATCAACCGAGAAAGAATTTCACAGATATACACGTTTTTCCCGTTATCCAAAAGAACAGAGGGTTCCTATGAAAGCTGTGCGTAAGTCGAAATAGCACAAAGCAAAGAAGAAATCATCATTAGTTTACATGAGATTTTTTTTTTAGCGTCCCAGTCCCAATTAATGGTTATGATAGTACGTCAGGTTATCAGAAGTCATGGTGGTGTGAGGTATAAGAGATTGAGGTCTAGAATGGTTCTCCTGAAACTGAAGCTGAACGTTATTTTCGTTTTGTGCCTTTTCTTTCGAAAAAGCAAAAAATAGCGTAAAGCAATCTTCGGAAAAGTGAGAAATGCATATACTTGAACTATATTAGATTTTTTTTTTAGAAAATGTACGAAAAAAAAATCTATTACTGTGGAAGGGTCCATTGTTCGAAATGGGTGAAATATATGAAAGAAAGGGATCAGATAGTGATAAATAGATAATAGATGATAGGTAACGGGAAGAAACGAAGAAAAACCAGAAAAGTCGGAAGAATGGACCGTGAAATAAAATAAAATAAAAACATTAATAGGTATAATAAGAAACAGATACAAGAAAAAAGTTAGACGGGGATAAAGAACGAAAGAAAGAAAGAGATAGAGGGAGAATGCTAAGCAGAAAGAAAAAAGAAAAAAATGGAAGGGATATTGAAAAGAAACAGGGAAGAAAAGAGATAAAGAAAGAAAGAAAAAAGGGAAGAAACAAAGAGAGAAAAAAGAAGTAGATATTGAAAAGATATTGAAAAGAAACGGGTAGGAAGAAATGTCGAAAGAAAGAAATAATGGAAAAAAGAAAGATATTGAAAAAAAAACAGGTAGGGAGAGAGATAAAGAAAGAACAAAAGAGATAAGAAAGATAGAAAGAAAATGAAGATGGAGAAAGTGATGTACGAGAAAAATATATACAAACGAAAAAAAAAACAAAGAAAGGGAGGCATAGAGAGAGAAATGGTGGTGTAGAAAGGACTGGAGAAAACAGAGTTTTGAAAAGAAAGGGAAAAAAAAAAGAAATATGTGTAGAAGGAATAAGAAGACATAAAAACTAAGTAACAATGAAAGACAAAACACAGAAAAAGCGAATCAAGTCAGTCAGCTTCAACTCCTGCTCAACTCCTAAAGATAATTACTGCCACATTTTTATTATATGTAAGATAAACAGAAAAATATATATACAAAAATACATTTTTCAGTATAAATGTTTTTCATCTATTAAAATGAAATCATCATCAGCATCATCATTATCACCATCATCATCATCATCATCATCATCATCAGTCTTTTAAAATCCGTCGTTGGACATAGACTTTTCCCAGGATTTGCCACACTCCTCTATCAGGGGCGTCGCGGAGTCAGTACTTTCTGAACTTGTCTAGCTCGTCTCTCCATCTAATATTCTGCCAGCCTCGGTTGCGCATGTGATCTCGGTGGATCCTTGTCGTGAGTGGCGAGTGTCCATCGGTTGTCCGCCATTCTTGCAACATGGCCAGCCCACCGCCGCAAATTGAGAACCATGCAACGTGCACATGAAAGAATTATGCTGGGTCTCACATGGAGAGACCACAAGACAGCACTGTACATCCGAGAAGAGACAAGAGTCAGGGACATCATAGAATCCATTATAAATCTCAAAAATGAAATAAGCCCTTTTATATCTGTTTGACTAATTTTGTAGATGTGTAGGATGTGTCAATAAAGTTCAATCGGAAAACAATCCCTTACCAACCAGTTGTTTTCAAATCACGGTAGGGAATACTTAATTTTATAGATTTATCTATTTATCAGAATGGAATAAGCCCTCTCGTATTCATAAGCTAAAATATTGATAGATATTTAAGGTTTATCAGTTTATCCCAGTTGGTTTGAGACACTATTACAAAATCAGTTTGTTGTGATTCGGATTCACGGTAGGCGAATGTTAACTTTTACTCCTATTAATTTGGTGATTCTTCTTGGCGTTCTTGTTAGAGTAAGGAAACAAAGTAAACTCCGGGTTTAGACAGGAGTTTGACATCATAGATATAAAGAGAAAGAAGGAAAAAGGAAAGAGATTTGAGGAAAGAACTGAAGTAAAAGATAGAGGCACAGAAAGAGAGAAAGAGAAAAAACAGATAAAAAAACAAATCAGATTTTGAAAATTATCAGAAAAAGAAAACTTAAAGAGAGAAAGAAAGAAAGGAAGAAAGGAATAAAGAAAGAAAGAAAGAAAGAAAGAGAGATGGTTGGTGAAGGTAGAATTGGATCAATGAAAAAGAAAAGGGAAAAGATGTTTTGAGAGAAAGAAGAGAGTGACACATCCAAAGGAAGAAAGAAAAATGATATTTAGGAAGAAAGGAAAAAAAAGAAAGGGTATTGAAAATACGAAAGGGCTTCAAAAGAAAGAAAAAAAGAAAGAAAGGAGGGAAGAAAAAATTTATGGAGAAAGAGATTATGAAATTGAAAATAAAAAGAAAGAGATACAGACAGAAAGAAAAAGCATTACATAAAGACCGAAAGAAACAGCTATAAAGATAGAGACAAAGAAGGAATCAAAGGAAGAAAAGATGGAAGGAAGAGAAGAGAAAATGGCTTAAAAAGAAAGAAAAAAAGGAAGAAAAAAACTGAGCGATGGCAAGGAGGAGATATATAAGAAGCATCATAGAAAGAAGAAAAGAAAGAAGCTTTGAAGAATAAGAGAGGGGAAGAACAGGAGGGAGAAAAAGTGGAAAAAAAGAAAGAGAAAATGGAATAGAGAGAAAAAAAGGCGTTAGAATGATAGTGAAGAACGAAAGACAAAGAAAAAGCATTTTAGGAAGAAGAAAAGAAAAAAGCTATAAAGAAAGAAGAGAGAGAGAGAGAGAGAGAGAGAGAGAGAGAGAGAGAGAGAGAGATGAAGGGAATAAAGGAAGAAAAAATGGAAAGAATGGAAGAGAAAATGGCATAAATAGAAAAAAAGGAGTAAGGAAACAAACCTGAACAATAATAAGGAAAAAAGAAAGATAAAGAAAAAGCATTGTAGAAAGAAGGAGAGAAAAACGCCATAAAGAAAGAAAGAAAGAGAGAGGGGGCAACGAAGGAAGAAAAAGTGGAAAGAACGAAAGAGAAAATGGCTGAGAAAGAAAGAAAAAAAGGAAGGAAGGAAGGAAGGAAACGAATCTGAACAATCACAAGGTGGAAAGAATAACGTATTCAAAAGAAAGATGCACAAAATTTGCTATAGACAAATACTTGATGTTTGAAATATTGATAAAGAAATATAACAAAGCCATTGGGGGAGGGTGCTAGGGCGATTTGTGATTCGAAGGAACCTGAAGCGGACATCCTGGCTGACCCGTCGGGGTTAGATCTGCGCTTGGAGACAACAAATAACAACGCCGGAAGAGAAAAGACTGAAGACTGGCAACAATGACAGTGATTGCGATTTGCCAAGAACATAAAGAAGCGATTTGTTGGCACTACACAGCGGAGCCAGCTATTCAACACCTCGCGGGCCCAAATGACCGCTAGGCGGACAGAAGAAAAAACAAACAACAACAGAAGCAACAAAAGAAATAAAGAAAAAAAATAATTAAAAAAAATGACGAAAACTGAAAGAAAAAATGTCAATAACACCAAAGAATAGATAAATAGACTGTTACAATGGTAAAACTCTGATTTCAAAGCAATGCAAAAAATAGATCTCAATTCAGAGCAGTCAGTCTTCTGGATCGATAATAATAGAAAAAAAATAAGGGGAATTCATTCATCCAATTTTTTTGTCGCTTGCAGCCAGACCGATCATAGTGGGGTAGGGAGAAGGTACCTTCGGCTTGCCTTACTGATCGAAGAGTAGAGATCGGTTTCCTCCTCAGGAATAGAAAGAGGATCGTCATGAGAGGCTCTCTAAATGAACCCCAGCTTAGTAAGACACCTAGTATTCCCAGACGGTCACCCATTTAGGTACTGACCAGAATCTTCTTTGTTTAACTGACGTGATTGTATGAGGACCGGTATGTCGTAACATGCTGAATGAAAAGCAGACTTGTTTGAATGCATAATGCAATAATAACCTGATTCTATTCATCGAAAAATTCGCGCTGTTTTGAATAACATGACTGATTATAAAATATCGCGAAGAGGCTGTTGCTTCAAAATAGGAGCATGGAGCTTCACAATCTCAAGAGTAAAAAAACAAATATAGGAATTAGTTCCTAGAAATCACTGACATATTCTTGTTCAGATTTTAAAATTATAACTTCATGTCTTGAGTTCTGAGTTTCGAGTTAGACTGAACAGAAACTGATTCAACAGAGACCCTATATGGCTTCTGTGTAGTTTTTACAAAAGGTTGGGAAATTGCCGAAAGAAGTTTACGAAAGATTTCCGACTGATATATTCTCGACAAATAAAAAATGTCTTTAGATGCTTTTAAAACTAAAAGTGGGTACTCAGTTTTGCAGAAATATAGTGTCATTTTAATTTCAACTTTAAAAGCGAAAGAAAGGGGCAAGCAAACATTCTAGCTCAAGTTATTTATGCGTTCTATTGATGGTAAAATAAACTTCACTCTTTCGTTTGACATGCAAACAAGTGTGAAACCTTTCTTGGACGAAGTGTATCTTGGACTCCTATCAAGGTAGATAATGAGAATAAGAGCGTTTTCATGTTACTACTTATGCAGTTAAGGTTGTTATGGGAGAATGGTCTTTCCCCAATGTTCATTCTACCCTACGTCAGCTATTGTGGCAAGCCAGGGACGAAACCTTTGTCAATGTATCTGTCAATGGGACATTGTCCAACAAGAAGTGGATTCTTGATTTTTCAACAGGTATTGGTACGAATGAAGTCATATCGATATTTACTGAGGTTAGTTTAGTACAACACAGGTTAGTGACATGTGAGGTAATTATGGTATTGGAGAATGGTCTACCCAGCCACAAGCGCTCAATCATACACACTTTGTCAGACATCGTGATATGATACTTGTCTCAAGATATCTTTGCGATGAAACGTAGCCCAGGGAGAAGTGGATTCTTACCTTTCCGTGGGTTGATTCTGTTTTCCTTGCTGGTGATCGTTACCCTACTTCGAAACTCTGTGTGAAGATACATCATGTTATTAAACCAATGTTTTTTTTGTAACTCTGAGTCGTGATTTGTTGATTTGAATAAACCAATATCCTCAGAGCAACACTGCAGTCTTCCCTCTGGTCGTCAGAACCTCCCTCTGGACTTCGCTGATGTAGTCCAGAGAAAAGAGGTCGATAAGCCCGGCATCAGCTTGGCTTTGGAATCAGAGTTGTCCCTCTCCTAGACTGGTAGACTTCACAAAGCAAGAGAGCCCGTTCTGGCCTGCTATTTTACTCATAACTTGGGAGAAAAGATGGTTTCATATATTTAAGGACTTTAGTGCAAAGTGACGGTAAATTGCCTCGACCGGAGTTTGAACTCTGGTCGCCACTCCACTTGCCGGCCGTTACTCCTATCATACCTCATTATGACTTTTCATTATTTTTAATTTTAACCTCAAGACTTGTTAAATTTAGAAATATCAAAAAAACAAACAAACAAACAAGCTAAGAAACAAAGATTTTTAAAAAAAAATTGATTTTTACAAAAAATTCCATGAAATGAGACATGCATAATTATTAGATTATCATATTGCCAAATGTGCACACTCTCTTTCTCTCTCTCTCTCTCTCTCTCTCTCTCTCTCTCTCTCTCTCTCTCGTATTAACACATAGACATCCATAAGCAGATATTTTATTCTGCAATGTATGTAGCTTTCATGCCTTGATCACGACATCGGAGGACTACAACTATACTATGATATTAAATTCTGATTCGAAATCTATTTTTTTGTGTATTGTGTAAAACTGTCACGAAAGGGTGCAACCACAGATTTGTTCACAAAAGAAAAAAACAGGATAGTTTTTTCTTATAATACAAATATAGAGATTTCTACAGACACGTTCAGGGATTGTTTTTTTCTTTCTTCCTTTCTAAAATTTTTAATACGATCGTCATGAACATAACAACAAAGGCTGTTGGATCGGTGAGTCCCGTTACAAGTGAATCAATTTGAGAAAAGGAAAACTCATTTAGGGTGAACGATGTATCTGCAGTTCCGATCAGCAGGTACCAAATAAAAGGCAATGTTCCAATGGAGGTGTTGAACTGCACATCCTCGTTGTTCGTTTGACAATGGCGACTGTCAAGTGGCATTCTTGAGAGGTTCTCCCCATTCACAGATGGTGGATATGTTTTAATTTCTTAATTATCTAGCGGACAAAACAGATGATGTCATAGCGTCAGTGAAGGTTCTGTCTATTGAATCGTGAAACCTAAAAATACAACGAAGGTTTCTCATCATTGTATTTTACAATTGCGTTGATGTGCTTTTCACATCTTTTGTGAAAAGCTTTATGTTTTCCATGTAAAAGGAGTGCTAAATACAAAAGCTCTATGTTTATAAACGTGTACACAAAAATCTCTCCCGATTTATGTGTCTAATATATATATATATATATATATATATATATATATATGTTTATATATATATATGTAAGTGGGTATGTTATGTGCGTGTGTGAATTCTAGCTGCAATCTTTTCATTGATACATACCTGATCAAATGTAACAGACCGTGCTTTTCTTCCATCTCTTTCTAAGCTTTTCTTGATTCTATACGAATCGATGCAGTTCAGTTCGGTTTAGTTGTTAGAGTACGCTGGAAGTGTCCAAAATTTCCTGATCGAGCGGTTTCGGTTATTCCTATAGCCATTTTCAAGATCCAAGATCTTAATGGATAGGAGCAAAGAAAACAAAAAAACAAAACAAACAAAAAGTAAAAAAACAAAAAAAATCAAAAACAAATAAACAAAAAAAACAAAAAAAATCGTGACACTAGATTTTTTCTTTCTTTTTTATTTAAATCCTAATGTTGGCATCATGGCGTTTTACGTGAACGATTGTGCCATGCATGATAAAATATATTGAAATATGGTTCTCCAGGCTGACTGTATCAGTCAATTGATGAATTGATTAAAAATCTCACTGCCTTGATTTAAAGAATAAAATTTTTTCAGTTTCAGGTTCTACATTTTGAGTTATCTGACCGAAGTGGTGCAACCAGAACGGTCGTTGAATTCTAACAGATTGGTCAGTCAGTTAATCTGACGAATTATCGTTATTGGTAATCTGAATTGTTATTATTGTTATCGTTAATCTGAAGAATTATTGTTATCGTTAATCTGGCGAATTATTGTTATCATCAATCTGACGAAGCTTCTCCCGGGTCTTTACTGAAGGTTTCACACATCTTCCGGAGTCACGCAACCTGGGAACGGAGAGACTTATTTCTGACGACTTTTTTCTTTCTTTGAAAAATAAAAGCCCACGGGTGCACATATGTTACATTTAAAGCGTAAAGTATACAATGAATGATTTACGGATATGAAACGCAGGAATTAACAAGAGAACCAACTTAGAATCGAACTGAGAGCCATGGAAAGAGCAATGCAAGGGATGTCCCTATGACATAGAAGAAGATCAACATTGATCAGAGAGAGAGAGAGAGAGAGAGAGAGAGAGAGAGAGAGAGAGAGAGAGACATTATACTAACATTTAAGAAACAAAAATCAGATGGGGTTGGCACTCAGCAATGAGAGATGGAGCAAAACGTTAACCAATTGGCACATATAGGACAGTAAATGCAGTAGAAAAAGACCCCAAACATGATTGAAGGATTAGATAGAAGGCTTAGCCAGTAAGACATGGCAGAGATCAGCGCAATCGCAGTTGTCATGGAAAGATATGAGGAAGGCCTTCGTCCAGCAGTGGATTTTTATCGACTACTGCTGATGGTGATGGAGATGATAAAGATTGTGAAACTAGTGATTACGTTAAATCCATAAACATTTCGCTAATTTCATGAAATTCCTTGTCTCACAATCGGTTATGTAATGGATAACAAGCTTGTGGTGCTGACCATTACAGCCGTAATGAGCCTGATTCTGACTGGGTGCCATACTATTGGGATTCTGTCTCAAACTTATCAGTATAAACATTGTAAATACTAAAGCAGAATATACTGGATGTTTGCTAAGCTTGGCCTGATTTCAGCTTCGTAATTATCTAGATTGTTACATCAATAATCAATAGATGCACAACCAAATTATGAAAAAAGAATTTATTTTACACAAAAAATATTTATTTTTCAACATAACCTCCTTTTCTCGTCAGTGCAGATTTTTGAAGCTTACAGATAAGTGAAACTGTGAGGATTCGGAGGATAAAAGCGAAAAATATAGATAGATCTATATGTATAAAGACGGTTGTCACCAAGTTTTTTTGTTCGTATTGTTGGTTTGTCTGTTCATGTCGCGCTGTAGACATAAGTATTCCCCTCTTCCTTTCTTTGTTTAAATTCTGCTGGACACAAACCAAGGGATCAAAATAGCATAAATTCACGTTTCAATCGAATTGAACCCCCACAAAAAACCTATTCGTGATGGGTGGTTGAAAAACGTTTTTTTCTCGAAATAATAAATGATAAATTTTAAGCCTTATTGCTCCATTGGTGTGCCTTGTAAACTTGATACATGCATGGACGTACATATAATCAGCCAGCCGGCCCGAACGATTTAGAAACTGAAAAACACCTATAATGCCAGTTTTGGTGGCTGTCTTGTTTGACGATTTCTAATGACAGACAAAGAATATATTGATAAAGTATCTTTTATTCGCTTTGTATTTGTAATCCACAAAGTTCTTGGACATCTTAAGAAACGTGGTATTGTTTTAATCTTTTTTATTCTATTCATTGTTAAGAATCGTTTTTTTATATACATAAATAACTTGGTGAGTAGAGAGATGAAAAAGACTGTGAAACTGCGAACATCGGCAGTTTAAAGAATCAGCGAGTGTGCGGCACAAAAAAAAAAACGAAACAAATAGAACAGAGAAAAAAGATAAGCAGAAAAAAACAAAAAACAAAGACATTTGGAAAAAGAATGTCTGCAAGGTTTAGGTATTAAAAACATTTGGGAAAATGAATGAACCAGAGATACTCTTTGAAAAAAATTTTCATTATAACTTGCTGGAGAGAAAGAAATGAGACGGGGCCGGCTGGTAAGAGAAGATAGTTTTATAAAAATTGAACTTAGTAGATGGTAATCAGCAGCAGCAGCAGTATCATAATCCTTTTAGCGCCTGTCGTTGGGTTCCCAAGATTCGCCAGACCACTCCATCATAGGGAGTGCGGAGCCAATACTTTCTTAACTTATCTAGTTCGTCATGCCAACTTACTTTCTGCCTGCCACAATTTTGCATATGATCTCTGAGGATTCACGTCGTGATGTCCAGCGTTTGTAAGACATTCTCGTAACATGATCAGCCCATTGTCATTTGATTTTTCTAATGGATTATATGACTCTCACTTTTCCTTTATTATGCTGTGCTGTGTTGTGACCTTCCCATGTGATGTTGAGAATGAATCTGTCGTGCACATTGCATGGTTCCCAATTTAAGGGTTGATCCTGTAGATTGGTTCACATTGAGTACCTAATTAAATGTATAACACATTTATAATGATTTTGTCGGATTACGTATCCATTTCTTTGTAATCAATTATCCGTAAAGGATCCTTCACTCTAGTGTTCTCTCTGATCCATATTGATATTTTTCTATCTCTCTGAATAATTCCTAGCATTTCTCTTTCTATAGCTCTCTGTGCGATTTTAAGTTATGCGAAATTGTAGCAATTCAAAAGAATGTTTTTTTCTGCAATTTCAGATATTTACTCATCACTCTCACAACTTGCATTCAGAATCGTATTTACTACCGTTCTGAATTCTTTATCTTCTCAAGACCTTTTTGCTAGAGTTCAACAGACATTCTTTTGTCCAAGAACTTGTTTTTTTTTGTTATTTTTTTGTTATTTTTTTTATTTTTTATTTTTTAGTTTTAATTTCAGCAACTCGGATTGCCCGTGTGCACAGATTCTCAACGATGCAATCCTTTTCTTTGTGAATCTGTTTTATGTTCGGACAATGGAGAGCAGACATGAAAGTATTACAGCAAGCAAGAAGAAAAAAAGTTCTATGCAATAAACAGCAAATAGTCTGATGTGTCTGAATCAATCTGTATGTGTATGTTATTATAAGATTGTGAAGCAAGCAGTTTTTAGAAAAAAAAAACCCTAACAATCCATTAATTTCGCGAAGACCTTAGATTCATAATCTGTGTAGTATCGGTTAACAAGCTTGTGATATTTGTCATTACCGCCGTTATGAAATGAATCCTCGCTGGGTGCTCTGCTACTGTGGCCTTGTGTCAAAATGAGCTCAACTTAGTTAATACAAAGTATATATTGATCCAGTATTTACAATCTATATACAGCTCAGTTTTATACAAGGCCACGGGATCGAACTCACTACTGTAGTTACGGTCAGCATCTCAAGCTTATTAACCATCATTAAACTGATTGTGAAAGAAAGGATTTAATAGAATTACTAGTTTCATGAACTTACTGTAACATATATAGGTACGTGCAAAACATACAAGCATGAATCCGAGTAGGTATGCATCTTGTGCATACATAGGGTGGCGTAACGATTTAAAAAATTTTGAAACTTGAATAAATGTTACCTTCGGATACATTTATTTCTGGGTCCTTGGAAATTATTCCAGGCTAATTGCAGAATATAACATCCAGCAGAGGCCTCGAATTTTTAGTTTTACGAATTGGCCGAGGCGTTCTTCAGATTTGACAGCTTTGGGATCATCTTGAAGAGAGAGTTTACGAAAACGAACCCCAAATACTCCATGAACCGAAGATGAATCCCGATAAATAGAGGATTAGGCCCCCGAATGGATAAAGAACTGTCATGGAACATTGCTCAGAAGGAGTTCGACTCTGCACATAGACGGTTAGACCTATATAAAGAACCTTGCCTTGGGAGAGTTTGACTCTGCACAGAAATAGTGAGACGTAAGTACAGAACATTGCCTAGTAAGAGTTCAGCTCTGCATATGAATAGTCAAACGTGAGCACAGACAGACAGATATACATACAGGCAACCGTATATAAAGACAAACGTACGTAAAGAAATTCAGGTATAAGTATAGAAAGATACATAAACGCACAGACAGTAAGATAAACAGTGAATGTAAGTAAATGATAAACCCCATTGTATTCATCCTAAACAACAGTTCACACGTCACCTGGTAAGCTTCTTTCTCTCACTCCAGGCGTCCATAAATGATATACATCAAGACGACACACTCCGAGTAACTTTAGTTGAAGGAAACTCAAGAATAATAAATTGATAATGACACCAAAGATAAAGATTCGTGTAAAGAACAAAGAAGTGATATGTGAAGTAGTTGGGTCAGATCTGTTAAAACGTTGATCCTCTGGGGAGAAAACGTCGGCTCGCTCCCCCAGCGAAACTTGGTCACACGTTTGAAGAAGGGATGGATGATTAGTACCGTCTTTTTCTGTTGTTTTTTTCTCAGTCCCCGTTTTCCTTTCTATTGTTATTTCCCATTTACCGCCTGGTTAGCCTAAAAGTTTTCACTGTTCCGTGGCTTGAGCTTCATCAGAAAACGTCAACCAAAACTGTCAGCAAAACTGTCAACATAGGTTTCTTCAGTTTTCAGGGAGTTCTGACTGACTAGCTGGCTATGTATGTATGTATCACGCGCACAGATCGCACCAATTGGGCTAGGGGACTGAAAATTCGAACATTTACCCCTTATTATGTCTACAAGAGACGTATCTTTTTCTACCCCCATTTCTCATATAGGGTTTTAGTGGGAGGTTCAATTTGCAATGTTAGTACACGCGAAACTGATCCCTTAGTTAGCGCCCGGGAGCATACGCACTTAGTTTTGTTGATGCTCTTATTTTTCTCTAGATTCAGACATTTTTTAGTGATCACTGCCCAACAAAAGGTGAGAAAAGCAATTTATTCTATGATTATCCCTTCTAATAACTTTTTGGATTGTTCACCCCCGACACGGCATGCTTGCTAAAATATGTTGGTCTGATGACGGTTTCTGCTGAGTGACTAACCAGACCTGTTCGTATTATCTTTGCTTCTTTGACACGGCACGTTTTCGAACTGGTGTTGCGGTGAGAATTAACTGGCAGGACACGCGACCATAGGCGGCTGGTCAGCGTTGATTGACGTCAGGTAATAAGGCAGATAATATGATAATGTAGTTTGCGGTCTGGGGGTCGGGTTTCGTCGAAAAGGGTGGATAAAAAAAATTGTCGGGTTTTGTTGAAAAGTATGTGAAAAAAAAAGCTGTCCCAATGGACCATTCTTTTCAACAAATCAAATCAAAATAATGAATTATCTACAAAGATGTAATACACTGGAAAACTATTTACTGACAACATTAAAGAAAAATAAATAATCAAACAACATTTAGCATGTAAATTTAAACATTACCATTTTAATATTTAAACCAATAATTCAGAAGATCTATACCGAGGGCTACAGTGTCCTCGATTCGCCGGAAAGAGAGAGAAAAAAAAGGAAATCTTTTATTTTTTTCGTTTAGGTAATTTTTTTCTCTTGAATTGCCTTTCATTTCAATTAATTTTCTTAATCGAACTTATTCACCTTGAAATATGAAATATGAATATTTACGTAACTTAGCTTGCTCAGAATGATATAAGGCCAGGGTACAATGTGAGGTAAATGAAGGTTTGAAAACTGTACTTCAGCATTCTTCCAAATATGAAGGAACTGTCTGTACTTGAAAATGAATTTTCCTGAGTTTCAAAATTAATTCTGTGATCTTCTCGATACAACAACTAGCCACAAGTTCCCATTCTAAAAATTAGTTAGTAGCGGAATATAGTAATCAATGGTTTAGAAATGACAGCACCCACTGATTTTTATTAAACTAATAATGACATGTTCATGTAACTTCCCATTAAGAGATCCCTATCATCATTCCTGAGATCAAGTGGCAGCAAGCCTTTTTAAAAAAGAGCAGTACCACACTCATGCTGTATGCTGGCCGATTACAGTCTTGATATGTTTGTAATCCTATTAATTCTACCTTAAATCTCTGTCACAGCGCAGCTTATTGCCTTTGGTCTTCTTAATTTCTTTTATAATTATCATTTTATGCATTTCCCTGTTCACACCAGATGCCTGGTGGTTATTCCTGGGGATTGAATGACAAAAAGTCCTCTCAAATTTCAGCACCCTTTTCAGTATATCCGTAAATCCCATCATCGCCGTCGTCTGGACAGTCTCAATTCTTCCTCAATCCTCCAATTCATCTACTCTCCTTTCCAATCTTTCGAGCATGGTTCCAAGTACACAATTCATTATGGGCAAGATCCTAAGATTTTTAGCTTTTCGGGAGAGGTCTATGGATGGTGTCCCATTTTTTTTTGGGGGGGGGCTTTTTTTCGTCTCCGCCTTATGGTCTGCTGGTAACCACGTCCGTGAAATAGAGATTTCTTTTATCGATTGATTTTTCATACTTGGATGTCGTGGTCGATTTGAGTTTCACATTCCAAGATTAGTTTTCTCTTTTTATTGTGTAGAATAGCCACTGGTTTGTGCACATAACATATGATCACATGGTTTTCCTCCACAGTGCCTATACTATCGCGACTGTTTTTATTTATTATTTTGAAGCAACTGGCCCCATTCACTCATGACGTAGTTTACCCTCTTACCAATCCTTGCTCAAATACATTTGATATTTTTCTCGATTTTGACTATTTTTACTTTGCTGTAATTGGTCCTAATGCATTCGTTCAGGAATACTGTAATAAAAGTTTCTATTTTTCTTACTATTCTACTATATTTAGATGCATTTTCATCTATAATTCCAGATGAAAGATCTATAATCTGTGATTTTCTATTTATCTTCATCAGATTTCTCAAGAGCCGCTGATTCCAAAAACTTCAAACTCACACTTCACTGCCTTGTATGTTGACTAATATGTGTAACGAACTTCAACTTACAGCGGTCAGTTGTCGAGTAATCATAGTGCATACATGTAAGCACATAGACAAAGATTCTAGTGACTTTCACTAGGGATCAAGTGGTAACAAGTCTCACCAGTATTCCTATTTTTTCTTCAATTTTCTAAATCAGAGACCGGCAAACGTTTATGAATGCTGGCCAGATAAGATATAGTTTCATGTTTTGCGGGCCACAGCGAATAAAAGATAGAAAAACTCTGGATCAAGGTCAATAACTGACCATTTGTGACGTAAAAGATTTGAAATTATATTAAAAAAAAGATCCTTTGAAGAATGAATATGATCAGAATGAATTCTATTCATAACATTACGGGCGTGTTCCACTTGGGGAAAAAAATTTGAATAGACTAAAAAACATCTATAAACATCTAGATTCTTGAGGATCTAGATTTTATCAATGAATGAGGCTCACAAAAGCTTATTTTCGAAAAAATAAGAATAAAAGTTTCTAGAAAGGTCTAATGGAGTAGAGACGTCAATTTTCAAGTCCGTAGTCAAAACGATATGGTCAAGAGCAGTGGAACAAACAAACAAGCAAATAAACAAACACACGTACATATGGAAAAGGATACAAACTTTTGCCACCTTTCGTGGCTACAGTTGTTTAATAATCATGACTACAGTCAGTTTTTTTTTTACTTACTTGAATATTTTTAAAAGAGTATATAAGCTTACATGTACGATCGATCACTGAGAAATAAGAAATTCTTTTCGGGGGACAAGTAATGAGGTACGAATTCTGTGTATATTAATAGAACAGAATATTTTCGCCATAATTATCATTGTGCAAACGGGAGTCAGAGACATCATAGAATCTATCAGAAAACTTAAATGGCAATGGGCAGGCCATATTGCAAGAATGACAGACCACCGATGGACATCCTGACTCACAACATGGATCCCCGAGATCACATGCGAAACTGAGGCCGACAGAATACAAGATAAAGTGATTTAATTTAGAAAATACTGTCTCAGCCACGTCCACAATCGAGAAGTGTGGCGAATCTTGGGGAAAGTCTATGTCCAAAGACGGACATTAAAAGGATGATGATGATAATGATGATATTTTCGCCATAAATCTTTAATTTGATTGAAGCCACTGAAAAGATGAAAATGTTCACCAACTAAATACAAGGAAGGAAACCCCCAAATGCTCGTATGCAACATAATATTCAAAGGAGTCGGAAAAGTCGGCAGGTCAAATGAAATGAAGCAACGGGCAGAATTTTGCCCACGGGTTGTAGTTTGCTGACCTCTGGTCAAGATTGATTCGATTTCTCGGATTTACAATTTTTTCAACTCCTTTGCTAATTTCTTTGGTACCGTTCCAACGGCGCCCAACAAACTATAAACATCTGGCAATTGGTAAAAATTAATAGTTGAACACCGAATCCAGTTATTTTGTACTAAAATTTATTGGAGAAAAATTTGGCTCCCGGTCGGTATGACGTGTATTGAAAATCTAATTGAAAAAAGGGAAAGATTGTCAATGGTCAGTGTTGATGCAAATGTTATTGATAGAATAAGGCTATTATATGTAATATGATTATCAATTGCGTTATATCATATTGAAACTATCTGAAATGATCTTTTTTATCACACGGTGAATGTATCATTCTATACAACTCTATTTATGTTGTCCTGGCCAAATGGTACATTCACCGTGCAATAACGAGCGATCATTTCAAATGAGACTTTCAAGATAATACAACACAATCTATAATCATTCTGTTTGACCATATATCTATTTCTAAATAACATTTGTACGATGTGTATGCGTTGCTAAGGGTTTTCCGAGAGAGGTATCACAAAGGATTTCCCAATAAAAACTGCATTAGCGCCCAGGAATTGAGGCAAGATTTACTGATTGGATAGATCTATTATATGAGTAATGTTGATAAATTTTGATAACAGGATTCTAATAAATTTATCATTGAAGAGCATTGAAGTGATTCTACAATTAAAATTCATTGTAAATGAAGAAGAAATCAATCGTCAGCAGTCGGGAATTGATCAACCGTTAGCGACAGAATAGGTTTATCATATGTACGATACAAATGGATTTTAATGAATTAATTCCAAAAAAATATCATAGAAAGCATTGCAATGGTTTTACTACAGAAATTTGCTGCCAATAAAGAAGAAAGAAACTGATTTCTACAGTCGGGAATTGAGCAACCGTTAGTGACTGAATAGCGCTGTTTTATATACGATGAAAATGGATTTTAATGGTAAACTGATTCTAAAAATATCATAAAAATTATTGCAATGATTTTACTATAGAAATCCACGGCAAAACTGGTTGTCACTGATAGGGGACTTATACAAGCATTACTGACAAAATAAGTCTATTGTATACATAACTATTATTTGGCATCAGATTCACAGGTATAATCCATTCGATGTAAATTTTGCTGTCTGTTTCTGTCAGATTGAAATACTTTTTGCAGTGTCGTATATTTCTATGATTCGTATGGTTTTTGATTCTTGGAATTTCATTAAAATTCATATTTGTTTTAATAACCTTTCCTAATAAGCGTCATCATTAATCTTTACACACAAAACAAATCCAACTTCTATGTACGTAAATACACCGGCTTGCATTTAATAGTCCCGGATTAGGAACAGTTCATTATCACTAATTTTCGAAAAATAGTAATCAAAGACGTATATTATACGTACATTCATGGATGCAGATAAAGTCATCTTACCTTTTTTAAAATTTTTAATTGGCCTCACAAATTTGTTTGTTTTTGTTTTTTTTTTTCAGGTAAAATGTCGTTATCTGTGTCCTTCCATTGTGGGACTTTTGTTTTATTCAATATCAAATTAAATTTTCCAACTGTGTATTATTTGTGCTTGTAAGGATTCTGGGTTGTCTCTATTATTCAGATATAATTTTGAATTGCATATGAAAATTGCATCTCCATCGATTAACAAGTTGGGTAATTTGGGAATAATTATCTAGCGTTGATTAAATCCCCTAAATAAAAAACAAATAAACATATACATACATACATACATACACACACATATATATATATATATATATATATATATATATATATATATATATATGTTAGTGTGTGTGTGTGTGCAGCTTGGATGTATGTATATATTTTCATTTGTGTGAGTATGTGTTTGCATGTAATTATATATTCATAAATAACCATATGTAGAGTTTCTGTTTTGCAGTAAGTATATGTATATCGATATACACGCACGTGTCAAACTATGCACACACACAAACACACACACACATACACATATATATATATATATATATATATATATATATATATATATATATATATATATATATAAAGAGAGAGAGAGGGAGAAAGATTGGCTTAGTGAGGGAGGTTGAGGTAGAGAGAGTAAGAGAGATTTACCAAGTTTAGCCTCATCTGACATACGGCTATTGAGAGTCCCAATATGTTGATTAAGTGGCAGACTTAAGAAAATCTACCCATGTTCCAACGTACACACGAATATGCTGTTTGCATACCTGTATGTATTCATATCAAGTTAATCTAACTGCCTATTCAATGACGTAACAGAAAGATTTGACAAAAGAGAAGAAAAAAAAAGCCATAGATAGTCGGGCAGTGTCACTTAATTGGTGAAAAACAACCCCGCAAGCTGAATAATTAATATTGCAATTTATATTTGTACGGATATACCCTTCTTATTGTATAACTAATTAATAACTGTGAAAAGATTCACAGATTTCAATTTCTGTGAGACGATGTTTTCAGAAAAAAAAATCATTTATTTGTTTCAGTTAAAGAGTTCATAGCTTTATATAGTGGGTAGAAGGTATTTATATCATTAAAATGTTTACCCCTGAGTGGAAGAGTCCAGTATTATAGACAGAAAAATAAAAGGATGACATTGCTCATTATACTTGGCATGAGTTGGTATCAAACCATCTACAACAGAAGATCCGATGGGGATCAAACCTCCTAACAACCGCCAGCAAGATTAGCTTAGATTTGCTCTACGAGATGCGTCCATATTTATATCTCCATATAATCTGAACATCCTGCACTTGTTTGTCGGGAAAAGTGCATAGTTTGAAACGGTGGGTAGAAAGCGTTCTCTTCAGCAAAAACAAAAACAAAAACAAAACAAAAACGGGTGTAACAATATTTTACAGTTATTACCCTCTGGTGCTAGGGCGATTATAAAAGTACGCCGTATACATCCCCCACACGTAAAACTATTTTTCAGTCATCTTAAGGCTATGGGTACAACTGTCACTCATTTTACAAAATATCTTTTGCTGAAATTTCAAAAAGAATGTCATGCAGCAAAGATTACTGTCACTATAGCACTTAGATAAATAATGGAGCGATCACCTAGCGCTAATTTTGTAGAACCACCTTAGCCCACAAACGGGCCACCCGACCAACCGGCAAAGTTGGCTACACATTCTTCCCTCTTTGCTCGTCTGTGTCAATCTACCTATGTGTGTGTGTCAGGGATCTCTTGGTCATATTTTAGGAACTACAACCTTGAAAGTCTACATGAGTACACCACTAGGCACCCCAAAACTATTTATAAAAAAAATACTTCAAACTCGACATTGCACTGCCTTGTGCACTGAATAATATATCTGGCAAAAGTCAAATTAGTACAATGGCTCTGTATTAGTTACTGTGATGCACACACAGACAGACACACGCGTGCATACGCAATTATACACATATATACACATAAATGCACGCATACACACACATAGATTTATTCAAGAGAATCTGATCAGATTTAAAAAAAAAACATAAATTGATGAATAAACTCGTGAATAGAGGGAAAATGTTTTCCAATGATTGATGAATTTATTAGTATATATATATAAGTTAAATTCGTCGAAATCAAAAAAAAAATTGATTATGTATTTAGCTTTTTATCCACATGGTTAATCACATTTGGGCTCCTTGTTGTGGTTGAATGGTAAAGAAGCTAATATCCCTGGCCATTACTACTGATTAGGGAGTTTGATCATCACTGTATACTACACGTGTTTCAACTCCGAAACTACGGAAAGCATGATAACTTTATTGTTCTTTTGTGGAATTGTTACCCTGTTTAACCTCTATTCTTTTTTTAGCATCATATTTATTCTGTTTAACCCTTTTTCTATTTTTGTCTGATCTTTATGTCGTTGAGTACCTTTTTCTAGTTTAGCTTAATATTCATTTATCTAGCCTTTATTCTATTTCAGTTCTGATTAGCCCTTATTCTACATTAAATTAGATTAATCCCCCCCCCCATCATCTATTCAGTCCTTATTCTATTTCAGCCTAATTTTATTTATGTTAAGCTCTTATTCTACTTCAGGCTAATCTTCCCACCATCTATTTAGCCCTTATTTTATTTTAGCCTAATCTCATTTCTGTTTAGCCCTTATTCAACTGTAGCCTAATCTCATTTTAGTTTAGCCCTTATTATGCTTTAGGCTAATCTTTCCACTATCTACTTAGTCCTTATTTTACTTTAGTCTAATCTTATTTCTATTTAGCCCTTATTCTAATTTAGGCTAATCCTCCCACCATCTATTTGGCCCCCATTCTACTTTAGCCAAGTATTCACTTCATTTAGTACTTTTCCAAATTTAGCTTAATCTTTATTCAATACTATCGTTGCATAGTATTTATTTATCTGGCTCTTATTATATTTTAGCCCAAGATTCATTCTATTTAGCCTCTATTTCATCGTCGCTTAAACTTATACTATCTATATATATCTATATCTATACTTTATTCCACTTAAGCTTCCATATGAACCTCATTCTCTTTTGCCAAACCTTCATTCTAATAAGCCCTTATTCTATCTTAACTGAATCTTTATTCTATTTAGCCCTTTTTCAGCCCATTTCCTGCTCGGAAATTTTTTTTAAATTTTGATCCTTTCGAAGTGAGAAACGTTTCTTTAAAAATTCTTGAGAATTTTTGGTTTTAAACGATTTGCTTTTTATAAACATTATACCTGGATGTTAGAAAAGACACCGATGAATACGCACTGGGATTTTCAAATTGACCTTCCAAATTGGGCTAGTTTGAAAAAAAAATTCTTATCTAATACTAAACAAACCTGAAAATCAGACCATAAATACACAAGTTCTCTCCCTTGCTCTTTCAGGCGTATATAGAGAGAGTGGGAGGAAACGAGAGATGGTAGGAGTATTTCGGTATGTCGGCCTGTGAGTCAGATAGCCAAAAAGTAAAAAGAAAAACAATATGAGGTCTTGTGTTGGAACAGCTTTGCACCCTTATCTTCATTTTTATCTTGAAAATGTACAATAATTACATAACATAAATGTCGGCATTAAATAGTATGAATTCATCAAACCTTGAGATGTCATTGTTTTTCTACCGATACATGAGCAACAATAACAATCCTCAGCAAATTTAGGGGGATAAAAATTAGCACAACCTTGCTGAACAAGTATCCCTTACAAGTATCCCTAAACTGACAAGCCTTACATATGTGCCAAACTTCATGTAAGAAATACGAAAGGATACTTCCAATCGAATAAACATCTTAAAACATTTCCCTACCGAAATCATGACTAAGTGGGTGGCAGTCCGTTCTCTTACCGACAGAGCCAAACTGACACCTCTTACATATCTACACAATTCATCTTACTGATAAGCAATGGCTTATTTTATTCTAATAAATGCATTTATACTAAAACTCACACACACACACACACACACACACACACAAATATATATATATATATATATATATATATATATATATATATATATATATATATATATATATATGAACAATAGGGAATGAGACAGACACAGGAATGAAAGTACATGGAAACTTTATTTGTTAATTAATTCATATACTCTACATGTTTCGGGAGGGGTTCCCATCTTCAGTAGAATCTGTATACCTTTCAGTAATAAAAGGTTTTTGTAGAAGATAAATTTTGCATGTTCTGCTTTAGAAACGGGGATGGAAATCAAGAAAGAGGATTCCTTTTGGGTTATAATGATGAGTCTGGACTGTATCATATATAAAAATCTTATTCATTATATATACAATGCAAAAGTTGCAGAAATCATTTTCAATCGGGATAGAAGGTGGAGTAGAGTTTGCCCCTGCAGCAGTCAATCTTGTTATATATTCCGTTTTTATCTGTCTTCTGAGATTGCATGATCAAATGGGAAATTTCATGTCAGTGTAAAAATAGATGCAAGGTAATTTATTTATAGAATAGAGACCTTTTTCAATCTTGCAATGTAATTAACGGAGACGGGTTAATGGATAGCAGAGACCAAAATCAAATTATGTCGGCTTTTGAAAAAAATAGATTTTGACTAATTAAACAAATTTAGTCCCACTCAAAACATTCTGTAACTCAGTATTAAAAAGTGTCTGATTAGTTACTCAACAAAAACCTTCTCGGGACCAACATCTTTTGGCAGCAAGCTGATCAATTAAAAATTGAGAAAAGGCGTGGTTAATTAATTAGTTACTTCTCTCGCCGTCTGTTGCACAGTGATCACTAAAAAAGTCTGAATTTTCAAAAAATGCCCCAAACCCTAAAAGACAAGTGTTAATGCTACTGAACACAATCTAAGGGGCCAATTTAGCAGAAACTTCCATTGCGAATTGAACGCCCGAATGAAAATCTATTTAGGGTGGAATTAAAAAGCAAAACAAAACGTTTTTCTAGAGCAATACATGTTTAATTTCCAACCTTCTAGCTCCATTGAAGCGGTCTGTACTTGTGATACAGCCAGGCAAGCTTGAAAACTAAAGAAAACTATGTTGACAGTGTTTGTGATAGTTTTCGTTTACGGTTTCTAATTAAAATCTCGAAATTTTTTTTCAGGACTAAATTTTTAAATAATAACCTCAATGCGGTCACTGTGGATATTTTTTTGTTTTATATTTTATCTTTTCTTGGTTTAATCGTTTGCAACATTTACATTCTTTTTAGTATGTTATGGAAAGATGAAGAATTAGAAAAAATATTAAAAGGGGGACAATCGATATTTTTTTTTATTCCATCTTCATTAAATGCAAAATTAAATTAATTTGTAAAAAAAAAAAAAAATCAAATAAAAACTTGAAAGGAATACAAAAATTCTTTTTTCAACAGTAACTCATCCTTACTAAACACGGGGGTGGTACTACTCCCCCCCCTCTAAAATCCTTTTTTTAAAAATATTTTTGTGTAAATTATTATTTTTTCCTTTTTCTCTTTGTGCCTCTTTCTCTATTTAGAACCATAATTGTAAGGACTCGTTTTTTTTAATTGCTCTGAATTTTTATTGAAAAATCGGGAAAACTAATTGTTTTTAAAAAGGTATTTCAATTAAGATCTTCAGCTACGGAGCGCTCCTCTAATCAATTCGTTTGCTGGTGTGTAATTTCTTTCAATTAGTTCTCCTTTCTACTTGCTCATTGCAAACAGACTACTTTCACTTCTTTTTAACATCCAGTACTGACCTATAAGGCATATGTAAATTACACTAGTGAATTAGACCTAAATTTGTTTAGCTGTTGTTCAACGATCTCGAGGAAAAATTTGCACTTTTATATATGCTTATATTTTTTTGAGTATTTGATTCACACCTGATTAGAATTGAGCAAGATCAAATAGTCTATTGAGGCAACAATGATGTTTAAAGTTTTAGGACTCCTTCACGAGCAGTAGTAAAATCCTACTAGAATTCACGATATGTCCGTTAGTTTGTCTTTATTTTACAGCGTAAATCAGAAACCACACAACAAATCACCATGAAATTTTCTGAGTGTATGAACAGATCGTCTGGTCATGTTTCAGCGAGATAGTTTCAGAAATTAGAAAATAAAAGTAATAACAACTGATCTAACCATATAAACACTATGGTCATTTTTTTGTGCTGTTTTCTTTTCATCTGCCTCACTATTCCAAATTTGGAAACACTACTGCCATTCGATCGTCTGACATAGACCTTAGTACACAGATGACATACACTCGAGCAAGTACTACAGAATCAAAGTGATACGGGTTTCCAAGCCTGGAGTATCGTCAATCAGTGAGAATGGGTAGTAGGGAGCAGATATCAGAGCAGTGAAAGTCGCTTGACAAACGACCTAATTGAAAAACAGAACAGAACAAAACAAAACGAAAATATATCACCGGAAAACATTGATTACTTTGTCTAGCAAATTACGGATAGATTGAAAAAGCATACAAGGGGCTACAATTACAAAATATTCATCAATTTAATATCTGATTTCTGAAACGATTATTACTTTATTTACTCGAGTATAATGCAACTTCGAAAAAAATGCAACCCTTCAGTTTTTGTATATCTCGGAATTTTTGAGATGAGGTATTATTATCATTTCTATTAATATTCAGACCATCCTCATCTTTGTTGTTTTTCATACAACGTTTCGGCCGTTGCACTCTACGGCCTTTGTCAGGTAACATCTTGGAGATTTTTGGGAAGTAGTATTGTTATATTGTCTCACACTTGGATTGATGGTACTAGGTTCGATCCTAGTGTGAGACAATATAACAATACTACTAACGCTAAAAGAGGGGAGTACGGTCAATATACCCCCGTCGGATAAATAAAGGGTTCGGTTCGTTAGTTCCCAAAAATCTCCCAGATGTTACCTGACGAAGGCCGTAGAGTGCCATGGCCGAAACCTTCAGTTTTTGTTGCCAAAAATCTGTTATATATTTTATCCCCTCACTGCTGAAAATTTAAAAAATGATTAAGAGGCAAAAAATGAGAAAAATACAAACATTAAAACTAACATGGTTTCTTCTTTTACTCAGTAACTTTTGGTTTTAATTTATTTGAAGATCGAAATTCTGTTTTGTTGGTTTGTTACCATTTTTGACGATTTCTATGCTAGTTATGAAAATAATGATAAAGATTATAATAGCGTGATCACTGCGTTCTCGCTTACTCCGTTAATGATAGTCTTATTTCCAGCCATCGATACAATATTAAAATCTGATTCTGTGTATATAGATGCGACCGCTTAGTAACTGAACAGAGCCAGATGTTTTGAATTGAGGAACCCCTAAAATGCGCTAACCTAAAGAATGTGAAAAAGCCCGGATGTTTTGCAACTGAATGATAATAGAGCGGGATCTTCAATCGAGTTCCCCCCATAATAATGTTCTGATTATCATTCATCTACATAATACCAAATTTCTGATTCTGTTCATCTGTATGTAGCTGAAACAGTACATTGTAGCCAGAAGCATTTAATTAAGGTATCCCTAAGATGCATTGACTCAAATAATGCAAATAGTCTGGTTGATCAGCTTCTTATTATCTAATACTGAAACGTGATCCCCTTCTTTCTGAACGTGATCCGTAAGTAGCCAAAACAGTGCATGGTAACCAAGGCTGCCCCTAAAAGATAAGTTCCTATCACTTTGGGAGTCCAAAAGCTCAATTTAATCCTTTCGCAGGATCCAGCTGAAATAATGTTGGTTTTACAGCTTTTGGGTTTAACTTCAGTAAAAAGAGATATCTGCAGTTTTATTCATCTTCTATCCTTCTGAGAGCCTGCTTGCCCTGGAAATAAGCACTCGGACAACTGCTGCTGGATGTGGAGAGAAACGCGCAACTCTCTCAGTTATCAATCAGAATTGTACTTAGAAAGAGAGACTGATAAATATTTACTGATTGAAATATTAAGACTTTATTCTATGCAAACAAATTTTAATAGGTATTTTTACCATTACATATAAATGGATCTTTTAAGCATGTGAACTGAGTATGCTGGCTGTAATGCTAAGTGTGGGGTAACATTCCACTGAGCTTTCTTCCAATTAAGCAGGACCTGTCTCATTTGAAAAACAACTTCTGGGGTTCGAACTAAAGGCGACAGAGTGGAATAGAGAACTAACCCAGCCAGCTCGCTGACTAATTGATAGGTCATAAAAGTGAGACATGGTTAAGATCGAACTCACTACCAATGACCTACCAAGCCTGCAAATACTCGCTACCATGATGAGTGCCTAATATATAACACTGAGGACATTCATGTCCATGTGAAAAACTGTACAAATTGTAAATACTAGCACATACCATAACACTCATAGTTACACATCTAGGACTCTGATCAATAGCAGTGGTGTAATAAACATCATAATTCATCTTAAAATCATTTACATCTGTTGAAAACAATATATATTTTAGTAATTATTCGATAGCCCAAGCATTCTATTGCTAAATAATAATTTCTGATACTCAGTCTACTTCTATTTATTCGCTGTATAAATGATTCATAAAATGACGAACAGGAATCCTCACATTTCGAAGGTTCGCTTCACGCCACCTTTTTTGCTTTTACGAAAACAGGCAAAGAGCCAAAAAAGCGTTCAGCTTTTGTTTGGCAGCAAGCAGTTGTAGAAGCAACATGCACCCTCCTCCTTTCTCTACTTACCCCCGAACTAGCATACCCTCCGACAACCCAGCCTAACATATCATCAAGTCTTCGAGCGCTCAACAATTTTTCAATATAATTTGATTATTGCATCTCCAGTTTTTGACATTTCGACTTACAGAATGTTTATACGGTAAATCTTTACTTTCGGATAGATGGGAAAATGTGTGAAAGTATAGACTAAATTTAGCTTGATCAGGCACAAGCAACGAGTGTGGGGAACCAATTGTAGGTCGAACCCAGTCCCCCTGGAACTAACCTGCTAATCATACACTTGCATGAGGCGCCCTAACTAGCTAAAGAGTAAGAGAGATTGAAAAATTCGCAGATACGAGGTAAAACACAAAAGAAAACTCAAAGCCTTCAAGCACAATAGAAGGAAGGAAAAATTGATGAAAAAAAAAGAAGAAATTTTTCATTTTCTAGGAGAGTAACCTGTAAGAAATGTGCAAAAATTACGTTGAGACACGAGGCAACGCTGTGTAACTTGCCAGATAAACATATTGAACACTGTCTCAAAAATCCATTACTTTATAGTAAGATCTTATATATACATACATATATATATATATATATATATATATATATATATATATATATATATATATATATATATATATATATATATATATATATGAAAGAGATAGATAGTTATAAGAGCAGATAAGCAGGCAGACACTCAAAAATGGCTAGCTAGCTCAAAAGATAGATAGATTAATATAACAATAGTTTGTGATAGTTACTCCAACACAATAAATAGTGAGATAACATGCAACTGAATGAATTAGGCAGACTTAATTTCACTCAAGTTGATAGTATCGTTTTAATTCTATTCATTTTACAGATCATTTACGAATCGTTTTCAATACAAAAACAACGATTGTTTCCGGCAATCCCAAATCGTATTGGGAAAAATGCAGTCATTTACATAATCAAAGGCGCAAAGACTGTTTATCCAGAACTGCAGTCAGCACTCCTTGTCTCTCCTGTTTGTTATGTGTTGGCCGACTGGGTATAATCATGCGTGAAACGAAGAGACGTCTGATGGGTTTTACCCAGTTTGCTCTAGTCAGACACAGGGTCGCAATAATGAA
Organism: Thysanoteuthis rhombus; assembly: GCA_963457665.1. NCBI lineage: Eukaryota > Metazoa > Mollusca > Cephalopoda > Oegopsida > Thysanoteuthidae > Thysanoteuthis > Thysanoteuthis major. The sequence continues at coordinate 56,657,377 of OY735205.1, forward strand.
GATCGAACTCAGTGCACTAGCTATGATTTTTCAAACAATCTATGCCTTTTCCCGAGCAAATTGAAAAATAAGGCGATCAGATTCTTTATCAATCGATTTTTTAATTGTTGGCCGTTTTTATTAAATTGTTTGCCGCATTTATCTTAATTGCTTGCCAGATTTTTTAAACTGCTTGCCAGATTTTTATAATTGCTCTGCCGGTTACAAAAAAAAAATGCTTGTATTTTTTAAATTGCTTGTTGTATTTTAGAATTTGCATGCCGTATTTTTCAACTTTTTAAAATGTACTTGTCCCACTTTTTAATTTGTTCCAGAAAAGTTGTAATTAATCATTACCCTACAGGAGGCCCTCGGATATCCATTAATCTTTGTGAATCTGGCACAGGGCTACAGACGAACCGAACTATTACTCAATTGGAAGGATGCAGATATTTTCGAATCGTCGCTTAGTCTGGTACAAGATTGCAACCGTCGGGCAACCAGCGAGGATCAGACTCCCAACTCTATGATATCAGAAACGAGTTAACTAAGCATTGCTCTATACGAGGCAATACTAAATTTAATCTGTATGTACGTATCACGTGTATAGGTCGCACCAATTGAACTAGAGGGCTGAAAATGGAATTATTGTTAGCTGTTCAATTTGTACGGTAATTTTATGTAGAATTGATCCCACAGTTCGGGTCCGGCAGCATTCCTGCTTATTTTTTTAAAATTCAGACTTTTTTAGTGGTCATTGGCCAACAAGAGGCGAGAGAAGGAACTCATTCCTTAATCCACCTCTTTCCCTTTTTTTTTAATTGATCAACCCCAACACGACATGCTGCCAAAAGATGGTTTCAATTGAATGCCTAAACGGATTTGTTTTTCTTTTTCCTTGCCCTTTAACGCAGAATTCATGTTGTTTTTCATTCTACGACGGTTAAGTAAGCAGCATAGATAGGAAACGAAGGAGGAGCCTCCGATGGGATTTGAACTCGCATCCTCGTCAGAAAGAATGCAGCTAAATAACTAAAGTTAAATTTCGCCTGTCTCTACGTAGCTTAACCAGTAAGCTATTATGCATATCTTCCAAGGATACTCACATGAGGCCAATCATTCAGTTTGTTTAATGATCGTAGAATGTAAAAACAAATTGAGTGTTGCAATATAAAATAACAAAAACGAGAAGTTTAATTTGATACAAAAATGATGTTAGATTTTACCCAAATCCTGTCGGAATTTTAAAGTTTTAAGATTAGATATTAGACAATAGAATGTGAATGTTTCATGGCAATCAACGAAACGGGGCCTCCTCGTCTCAATGGTCAAAAATACAATAACTCATCAAAGACAACCGTTGGGTAAAACTGAAGACAACCGTTGGGTAAAACGGCCGAAACGTGCCTGGTCGCTGCAGGTTCAAACTCCACTCCCACGTCTTTCCTGACTGAAGATGGTTGCTGTGACTTCTGCATTGCATATACGATAGATGAATTCGTAAGTTTGAGAGATTTGTCAGTTTAGCTCAGTAGGTAAGAAAGCTACCTACCAATCACACGGTCGTGATTTTAAATTACGATAGGAAATGTTAACTTCATGTATCAGTTCGGTTTAACGAGACGTGACAGACAATCAGTGAAGAGTTAATTCCCCTGAATTGGGCAAAGATCTTTCCTTGTTGTTTCTAAAAACTTCTTCCTCCTCCCCCTCCTCGTCATCATCATCAGTCTTTCAACGTCCGTCGTTAGACATAAACCTTCCCGAGGATTCGCCACGATGCTCTATCATGGGCGTCGCGAAGCCAGTAAATTTGTCCAGTTCATCTTATATTTTGTCGGCCTCGATTTCGCATGTGACCTGCCCATTGCCATTTAAGTTTTCTAATAGATTCTATGATGTCTCTGACTCCTGCTTTTTTTTTTAAATACTGTGCTGTCTTGTGATCTCTCCATGTGAGGTTGAGCACGATTCTCTCATGTGCGCTTTGCATGAAACCTACTGAACTTCAATTTGGATTTGAGTTTGAAAATCTTTAATTGTGTTGTATTTGTCCTCATGAGTAGGCAATATATATATATATGTATATATATATATATATATATATATATATATATATATATATATATATATATATATATTGCAGCTACCCTCCATTTTTGTTCTTTTTTTTGCTCAGCCACTTTCTGTCTTTTTCATGTATTCACATACATATATTTAGCTACCCTTCTTTCTTTTCTTCTTTTTATAATTTCAACTTGAAGTTCTATCTGTCTTTTCAATTAGCTGTTCTTTCCACTGTCCACTTTTTTCTTTTCTGTCTTTGTTCACCCCTCCCCAGCTATTTCTTTTTTCGTATGCATTTACATTGCTTTCTTTCTGTGTGCCTCCATTTTTAATTTCCGTCCTTCCGATCGGCTGTACTTCGTACTTTCCTCACCACTTTCATTCCTCTTCTTTCCCTCCTTCTTTCACTTTCATTCGTCTTATTTTACTCCTTCGTTCTGTCATGTTTCCTTCCTGCTCATTTATTGTTTTGTTTTATTATTGTACATATACATATAAGTATATTTGTCCGTGTTCACCTTTAAAAACTTCTTCCGTTCTTCCTTTGAAATGTTCTTCCGAATTTCTTCTGTTTCCGTTCATTCTATCTTCAATTTCCTTCCCCAGATCTTTCTTTTTTTCTGATATCCTCTTCCTTTCTATCTTTTTCGTTTTATCTTTCTTTCTTTCTTCTTTTTCATTTTCTCTTTCTATTTCCTTCTTTTCGTTATTGCCCCCTTTTCTACATTTTTTCTCATTATTTTTCCCGTTGTTTTTCTTTTTTCCTTTCTATTCTCTTCTTTTCTTTTCTTTTTTTTCTTTCTTTATCGTTCTTTTCTCTGGTCGCATTATTTTTCTTTTATCTTTCTCACTTTATATTTCTTTCTTCCTATTTTTCCTTGTTACCTTTCTGTCTTTCTTTCTTTCTTTCTTTTGCTCTTTCTTTCCTTCTTCCTTTCTTCCTATCTTTCTTTCTTTCTTTCTTTATTTCATTCTTTCTTTCTTCCATTCCTTCTTCCTTTCTTGTTTACATACTTATTTATTTTCCAGGTTTTCCAGTTATCCTTCTCTCTCTCTTTTTCTTTTCTCATGTTCTGCTTTCTTCCTTTCTTTCTTTCTCTTTCTTTCCTTCTTCCCTCCCTTCGTTTGGTTGTTTTTTCTTTCCTTTGATTATTTTTTTCTTCATTATTTTCTTTTTTCTTTATTTCTATTTCTTCCCTCCTCCCCCTCTCTCTCTCCTTTTTCTGTTCTTTTTTTTCTCTCAGTTTTCTTCATTTCTGTTTCTTCTCCCTCTCTCTCTCTCTCTTTCCTCTTTTTTCCCTTTTTTTTTCTTTTTTCTTTATTTCTATTTCTCCCCCCCCCGTCTCTCTCCTCTTTCCTCCCCTCCTCCACCTTTCCTTTCTTTCCTTCTCTCCGGTTCTTTTTTTTCTTTTTTTTTTTCATTTCCTCTCTACCAGCGCAAAACTTTGTTAAAGCGGCCGACAACAACTTATTCCAATGACTCATTCTGGGCTCCTTTGTCTCTGCCGAACAAACTGACGAACCAAACCATCTATTTGCGGAGGATTCCACTTGTTGACCTTAACACCAACTCTGTAATTTCATGTTTGGTGTCACCGGAGTTTACTTTTGGACGTCTTCCCATTTCCTTACCTGTGTGCTTCGAGACCCAGACTGCCCCGAACTGACACTACCGCGACCAAGATTACGAACACTCACATAACTAACACCCGCTATATTTTCATTCAACGCCACCACCATAACCCTCTCCACCACCACCGCCACCGTCACCGCAGGAAAATGTAGCTCAATGATTCGACGTCAGGTCGAGAGGTTTGAGGTTTTGTCAACCGTTGGACGAATCGGCGCTGACTATTGTGCAAAAAGAGCCAGGCAGAAGCGTTTGCAGTCATGGTGTGAACGTTATTCATTTATTTTTTTGTCCTTATAACAGAAGAAGATCAGCAATGCAGACGCTGTTAATTCAGATGTTGATTTTTATCTTTTGCATATATGAATCCTTTGTGGCCATTTTATTTTAGTTTTTAATTTTTCGAATTCAGGAGTCCGGTGAGGCCGGTTTAAGTCTTTTTTTCTCCAATATGGGATTCCAAGATTCGATCTTTTTTTAATATCCCCCGACCAAAAAACAAAAATGAAAAACCAAATTAAAATACAAAACAAAACAAAACACAAGGAAAAGCATATAAATTTGCAACACTGTGATTTAGTCCTAATATTTTGGGTCGAGGAGAGGATTTGATGTGTGTGTATACCTGTTGTAAACAAATTAATGTATAATTAAATGGCTGTTCCAAGCATGCCAATAATGATGGTCAAAGTAGTCACCTTCGTGTTCCAGAGTCTCATTACTTCTCTGAAGAGAGTATTGATATTTCTAAAGTTTTACACTTTTTCAATTCAACTTTTCAGTCTTTTGGGGTGACAATATCCAATTTGTGACAAATCTGCTTTTCTCTGTTCACGGTACCCGGATCTTTTCCTCTGGCCTGAATTGGGGAACCCGTTTGCATTTCAAAGTCCATAGGAATTTTATATCCTTCACTCACTAAAACCCCAGTTTTTTTTGCATAGTTCCCATTGGATGACCTTTCCCTCTTTTTATACCTGTTTTAGTACTCTTTCTGAGTTAATTTGTTTTGTTTTTTGTTAAAAAACACTTGATGTGCAATTCACTTAATATGTGATCGACAATTCCGTCTCTTGCTCTGCACGTCCGACATAAGCTATTCACACAACCACACGCTCACACACACACATACACACGCACACACACACACACACATACACACACACACACATGCAAACGAAAGTGCACACAAGAGTGGAACACCAAGTCAGTTGCTTGTCACGAGGTTATTAGCTGAATTTTGATCCGAGATTTTCACTTTATTTTGTTCGATCAATGCTATGATTATTAACCACTGAATAAAGTGTTTTGAAAAAGAAGTAGATTAGGTTAAAAAATATTCAATGTGCAAAACAAGTGTTTTTCAACTTGGGGCACTGGAATTTTTGATTTACCTACGTATATAAATTTATATATAAATGATAGCTATAATGCCACCAGTAGCAATAGTGTTTTAAAGAATCATAGCAATTGTTCATGTAGAATATCTTGAGTTGATGTAGAAACGAAATCAGCAACACGTGACAATTTATATGCATTTTTCACTAATGTAATTGTTTCAAAAGAGGGATCAACGAACCACTGGGGGTCTGTCGAATAGTACTCGGGTGTACACAGCAGTTTTCCTCTCAAAACCTGAAATCATCCGTTGCATAGCAATCAAAAACCACAATCATTATACATAGAACTGCACTATATATTAGAATAAAAATAAACGTAATCCACCTTGAATAAAAATGATTCTTAACCATCAAAAGTTACTTTTCACTGTAGTCTTTTGATCAGTGTAAAACTAAATGCTTAAAAAAGGGGGTCGGCCAGAACATTTTATCCATACGTAGAAGTGGCCATCAAATTTTGGAAAAGAATCCACTTCTTACTGAGCCCTATAGCCGATAGATACGATGTGTGTCCGGAAAGTGCGTTTAATATTATCGGAAGATAGCCGACAGAGTGCATAGGTGCATTGGTCGACTTCAAACATTCCCGCTTTGAGACCTCACAAACTTATCGCAGTGCCCCTTCCATTTTTTTTCAAATCAGTCATCAGCTTCTTCGTCACGTTCTGTTTAATCTCATTCATGATCTGGAATCCTTCGGCAAAAATCTAGAAATCACTGGGAATCATAAATAGATTGTGTGTGTGTGTGTGGGGGGGTTACAGCTGACAGACATAGATCATGTCGAAAAAATAGTTGCAGACTCCAAGAATTATAGGTAATATTCACCCATGGCAAAATGCTTGCATACACTTAAGATTCTTTTGCAATTCGTGCATTTGACGTGATTTTGCAATCTGGATGTATTTTAAAATTCTCTTGTCTATGTATCTGAAAAGTGTGCAAATTGGTCCAACCTGGTGGCAGTATTTTTGCCTGACTTCTCAGAATATGAATGAAATAAAACATTTGGAATTTGAACGTAAATAGATCGGTAATAAGAATTTTCAAGTGTCTAAAATTTCACTTTTGTTGGACAGGAAGGAGAATCAGTTTCTCATAAATAGGCTTTTGCTCTTGCTCCCAAGCCTGTAAAAGGAGGAATCATGGAGGCCAGAATGTAGCTGAAAAGGGAGACAAAGAGAGGGGGATAACGACTGACCATCAGTGGGATACAAGGATAATGATTTGATAACCGTTTGGCCATGCAAATGGTATGAAGCAACTAAGCAGTCACACAGAGAAAAGGAAAAACTAAGAAGAATAGTCCGTAACAGTAGTTTGAGTGCTCCCTCGTCCATCCGTTTCAATTCAGTTTTGAGATTTAATAAGTAGAAACTTGATGCAGCTTTTCTTGCTGCCTCACATCATTACGAAGAGGCTTTCCCGATGCACGTAGCGAGAAGAGAATAAAAAATGATATCCATTGTTTATATACAAGTTTTTTTAGGGATGTATTCTATGGATGTTTCAGCTTGGCATGCAATGACAATTTCATTGCACGCAGAGTCGGGGTTGTCTCGGCACTGATTTGACGCCGTGAGTTTTTCTCCTTTCTTCATTTTCGTTCGACGAATGTATCTATTCACTCCAAGTATGTTTCACCTTGTTCTAGTTTCACAGCTGTAATCTGAACTACAAAGAACTCACAAACAGAAACAACGATGCAGTTATGCAGTCTTAGAGGTAACAAAGTTACGATGGACTAGTTTGATCATTCTGCCATGTCAGCGTTACACAGTATGCAAGCTCTCTCAATGGTGTCTCACTACCGATTAAGTAATCCCACTGAAAAATCTATGTATCAAAGTACACAAACACAGTGTATATATATTCTAAATATATAAGTGAGAAGTGTCCGTGTATCTGTCTGTCTCGCTATAAAAAAATACCTAAACATGTGTGCAACCCAAATAAATATGGCATGCCTATTCAGCAGACCTGGTGAGAGGTTTTAAGACATAGATAGATTGATGAAAATATCTTAACCATGCTTTTGAAGAGTTTTTTTTAGCAATGTAACTATAATACCTAAGTGGGACCTATTTTCCGCCCATATACATATCGTCTTATTGTATATGTTCATATATAATTCTTCAAGGGGTGTAAAGCGAAATGCAGGTTCAGAGGTCAAAAGTGAACAAAACTTTTTTCAAATCAAAATCAAATTGAAAAGTTTCAGAAAACCTTTAGAAGATGG